>PVJO010000159.1:0-302036 GCA_004026905.1 Hystrix cristata
TTGATGTATTTAATCAGACCCTGCTCTCTGGGGCTTCACTGGCCTTCAGAATGCACACACCTTGCGGGGCACGCGCACTTGCTTAAGCAAAATTTCACTTGACTGACGTCTCCCAATGTGCCATCCAATCCTTGACTGGCAGCAATTACTTGGCGAACAAAATGATCCCAGTCGGTTGATGAAATAGCAACAAGGGCTATTAGATCTGAAGATTCCTTTATTAAAAAGCATGCAGTCATCCTTCAGCCTTCTGATAACGCTCTGAATTTTAAAAAAAATGGTAAAACTAAAACCAAACGAGCCAAACAAAACCCAAAAGTGGGTATTTCTGAAATTCCAGCAGTGGTTGGCTGCCTCTAAGAGGGCCAGGCAAGGAGGCCACACACATCTGCACTCCCCCAGGATCCACAATGACACCCTCCTTCTTTTAGGAACTTCTTCAGGATTTTTCATCCTAGCGTCCCACATTTAGAAAGGGGCCTAATCCCTGAGGGCAGAGGAGGGCGACAGGGTGCTGGAGTGGCTACAAGCGGGGTGTATATTGAAGGTACACTCACTGGACACCTGCCACACACCAGGCTGACTGGCTTCTGGAAGCATGTCAATTACTCTTGCCCTCGAGGGCTTCAGTTCACTCGGGGAGGCAGCTGCGTGTGTTGGGGGGTGGGGTGGGAAGGTTAAATCTCAGTGCAGCAGTGAGGGTAGACTGAAAGCATATTTGAGTTACTGCAGGGGCAGAAAGGAAGGGATGTCATGCTGAAAGATGAATTTGGGGCAGTATATTAGTCACTTTCCTGTTGCTGGGACAAAATACCTGACATCAGCAACTTAAAGGAAGAAAGGTTAGTTTGGGCTCATGGTTTTAGTGGGTTTGATCCATAGTTGGCTGACTCCAAGGCAGAAATGGCATGGTGGAAGGGAATGGCAGAAGAAAACTGCTCCACTCAGGGCAGGCAGGAAGTAGAGAGAGGGAAGGGCGGAGCCTGGGACAAGAATTCACCCTTCCAGGTCACACCCCCACACATTCTGATTAGGCTCCATCTCCAGATAGCATATTCTGCTACTGAACTCATCAGTGGTCCAATCCACCGATGAATATAGTGCTCCCATGTGTCAATTACATTGGATTTTTGGCAGATATTTTAGATCTAACCCACACAGGTAGGGTGGGTCCGTTGCTCCTGTGGCTGAGGCCGCTAATGTCAATGGATGAGTCAGTGGACAGGTTCTTGTGGGAATGTCAGTCCAATGTTGTCATACTGACTGAATTTTTTCCAAGAAATTTGAAGTCTGAATTTTTGTTTAAAAATATTTTTTTGGATCATGTGGGAAGCAAAACAGATCTCTAGGCCACCAATTTGCAATCACTTGATGAGAGGATGAGAAATGTCCAGGGAATTGGAGGATGAATAGGGTCAGCTGGACCAAAAGAAGGGATCTCTGGGCTGGAGGAGTGTTCAGATCCTGCCCTACCTGGGGCAGAAGGACCATGGCAAGGATGGTGCTCCCAGCCTCCAAAAACACCTGAAACCCACAAAGGGGTCAAGGATAATTTGACTCAGAGTGTTGACGAATTTAGACCTTGGTCAGCTGGCTCCAAGGCAAAAATAACATAGCAGAAGAGACTGGTGGAGGAAAGATGCTCAGTTCATGGTGGCAGGAAAGCAGAGCAGGGAAACAGTGCTGGAGAGGAAAGGGCCAGGGACTGGACGTAGACTCTGTGGCCACGCCTCCAGGACCCACCCCCCAGGAGTGAGCTCCACCAATCACCGATGTGGATCCCAAAGCCAACCAAGTTGCTACCTCACCCTAACTGCCGCAACTAGGGGCCCGTCCTGAAAAAGTCTCTCCTTTGCCTACCCCAGGCCTGGAGTGAAATCCGTCTTGACTACTTACTACAGCTGAGCGCCCCCGGGGACAGCCTACAACCGCCTTGGGGGTTCGACAGGCTGGTTTTGACCTGACCCGCACCCACACACCTCCCGCGCTGCCTCAGGTGCCTCTGGGATCTCGGGCCGTGGTCCTCTCCTCATGCGCACTGGGCTCATTACTCCTGGCACTCACTCACCTTCACTTGGTGATCACTGGGCTGGCATTTAGCCCTCCACTCTGAGTCTTGAAGGAAAATGTCCCTCTTCCTAGCGCTGACCCCGCAGGCATGGGGGATAGGGCAGGGAGAGAGATGGTGCCCAGATTGCTGGTATGGGGGTGCCAGGGTTCTGGAGCTCTCCCTGGAATCCTGGAAATCTGTGAGAGAGCTTCCATCCCCTCCCCAGCTCTCCACAGTGGGCTGAGACACGGCCACTTCCTTTGGGCACCCTCTCACAATCAGCCTACCACGGGGCACAGGCAAAATTCAAGGATTGAGTCCAGGGTACCCCACAAAGATCAGGGTTCCCAGGTCTCTTTCCACAGTTCCCTGCAAGGTTGTGCCTTGTAGCAAGTGTCCCCCCGGCCCAGTCCTGCTTTCTCCAGGGTGGAGGATGGGTGGGGTGGTGCCTGGAGGCTGGGCTTCTGTGCCACCTCTCAGGCCGTGGTGGGGAGGACATCGTGGTGGGGAGGTTTCTGACCTCTGCACGTCCTGGCAGGAACAGGACGGGGAGCAGAGCCACAGGCAGGTGTGTGAGCTTGAATGTTCCTGGCAGGGAGTCAGATCTGATCAGCACAGAGCCTGGTCCCCGGGCAGTGTCAGCCTGGAGTCACCTGCCAAGGTCCCCAGGTCTCTGGCTGGGGCAAGGCGGAGGGGAGAGGTAGGTTGCAGTGGCAACAGCTCAGGCCAGGCAGGTGGGCAGAATCAGGTCAAATCAGAATCCCAGCTGGCTCACGTGCACCGGGGTTACGCGGCCCCAGCGTCCTGGCCCACAGGCCCACAGGGGAACGGAAGGTTGGGAATGCTTAACCTACTTGCAGGATCAAATTATTTTCAAGGGCTTCAGTGGATGCATGTTCTTACCAATGCACTAATTACCTGCTGCTCTTACCAATTCATCCAGTGTGTCCCTTCCGTGAGAGTGTTTTAAACCTTCTCTAATCTCGAACCTGTGCTCCCGGCTTCAGACTGTACAAAGCACCCTGCTTGCAGGACTGAAGGACTCGGAAGTCTCTTACTGCAGTGTCCCTCAGCTTTCCCATTTCCTACCAGTGTGAACCCTGTTCTTTAACAAGGCTCCTCTCCCCCATCCACCGGAGATCACCCCAGCCATCTTTGTTTTTGATTCCTGCCAGCCCCAGCACCCTCCAGTCTGCTGCCCATTCCAAATGAAGACCCACTTCAAAGGCCTCCTCCTCCGGAAGTTGTTCATGGACGCTCAAGCTGCTGCTCCCACATCCTGGGCACCAGGGATCCCAGATCAGAAAGGCCTGAGCATTTACTGAACGGAGGGCAGGCTCTGCCAGAGATAGGAAGAAGGGAAAGAATACTTGGGGCCTGGACTTGCAGGTCGATCAGTCAGCTGGTCTGCGTCCCGGTCCCCAGGGAACCAATAGAAGGGTGTTGGGGGTCTTGCCCTCCAAATGGAGGAAGGCAGAACCTGGACCTGGTGAGCTTTCCGTGAAGTTCCCAATGATCCCAAGGCAGGAGTTTCACAAATACAAGCTCTCATGCACAGTGTAAATAACAGCAAAGTCAAGTCTCTGCCAGTTTCTGCCTGCATAACTTTGAGCAAAGTCTTTACTCATTTATTATTTTCCTCCCCTGACCTGTAAAATGATGACTGTGGTTAATCCATTTACTCAATAAATAATTATTGAGCAATCTAGTCTGTGCTGGGCTCAAGTGAATCTGACATGAGTGTTGGTTAAAAGACGTGGCACGGAGCCTGGCGTACACCGGGTTGGCGGGAAGCATCAGCTTCCTTGCACAGGTCCCAGCGGGGGAAGGGGCGGTAGGAGACGGGTGGGCGGGGCGGAGGGTGGGGCCTTCAGCCTCTCCAGTTCCCGCCTTACCCTTGTCCTGCCTCCCGTCTCTAAGGGCCACGGATGGTGTTGGTCTCCTTCCTGGCCCTTGGCACCATCAGAACACTTCTGTCCTCCTTGTCTCAGACCCTGGAGACATTGCAGCGTGCCCATCCTATTGACCTGTCCCGAAGTGGCCACCTTGCCCACCTGGTCTTCTGCCTCATGCTCCTGGCCCCTCCCGCTGTGGCTCCTTTTCTGGCCTTCACAGGCTGGACCCGACGGTGCCTTTGACTTCAGTGCTGAAACCCTGCCCCCTTCTGTTTTGACTTTGCCCAGCCCCTGGCCACACCAGACCAGCCCCACACAAGGGAGGGAAATGGGTGGATGTGTGTGGGCAAGCAATTTGAGACTTGGCACGTAGGCGGTTCTCAGTAAAGGTGGATAATGTGAATGCACATCGATGTCCCCACTGCATATGCAGCTCACACATTCATTCAACAAATATCTCATGACTCACTTGGTGCCAGGCTCCGAGTCAGGGGTTGCGGCATTCAGGTTGACAGTAGCCAAGTTGTCCAAAGACTAAACTGGGTGCACAGGCTTCCTCCTCCAGTGCACGCCCCGTACCCAGCTGGCTCTCTGGTCACCCTGACTCTACCCCCAGACACCACAGTACTGGTTTCAGGGTGCAGACATTTGTGAGCTGAACCTTCAAGTTTGAGACCAAATCTCAGTTCTGTAACTCATCCTGTGTGGCTGTTAGCAAGTTCCTCAACTTCTCAGAACCTCGGTTTCTTCCTCTGGAAAATGGGCATGAGCAAAATCATTTATCTTGTGATCAGGTCCTCTTTGAAGTCCTAGGACGCCATAGGGATCCCACAGCCAAGGACTTTCAGGCCCTTTCCCGAAGCGAATCTGTATCCATTTCCAGACATGCTCCCTACCGAGACCAGGATGTGTCAGCATACCCCACTGGGTACAAGTGACAAGGTGCTGGCCATGACTGCATCCAGTCGCTTACAGCCAGGGGGAGATGTGGGATCTCCTGGGAAGGGACAAGTTCTTACCTTGGGCTCTCTCAAAGACCCCTGGCTCAAGCCCTCAGTTTTTTTCCTCTGTGAAATGGGAATGTAACATTGACTCACTCTCTCTCTCACTCTTTCTTTCTCCACCCTTTTTTTGAGACAGGGTCTCACTATGTAGCCCAGGCTGACCTTGAACTTGCAGCAATCCTCCTGCCTCAGCCTCCCAAGTGCTGGGATAACAGGTGTGCACCATCATGCCCATCTGAATGTAGATTCCTTTTCCCCAGTGGTTGCAAAGATGAGGAAAGTCATCTTGCCATTAGAGAGGAAAATCAAGACTCACAGAGAGTGTTAGAGGTCTATCCTCAGAGCAAGGTGGCCCATTCCTGGTTGGGGACCCGGCTGGCCCATCCCTCCAGGAGCCTCTGGCCCTCATCCCTCACCCTCTGAACCAGAGTCCTACTGCTGATCAGCAACAAGGCCGACAACTTTCCTGGGACTGACCTCTGGCTCTCTGTCTGAGGCTGCACCCTGGCCGATTCTGTAGGAACAGATCCCACCCCGCCAAAGCCCCAGCTCTGCCAGATCTCCTGATGGATTCCCACGACCACTGGGACGGGGCAGCACCTCCTGGACAGCGATTTTTCTCCCCAGAAGTCTCTGGACACGTGGGCTGGGGCCACAGGGACCACAGAGCATGCCCAGGGCCTTCACGTGTACCGCTTACTGGAGCCCTGTGGCTGCCAGTGAAGCAGCTGAGGATCGTCTTTAGGCCCATTTTAGGCCCAGAGAGGCAGGTGGACTTGCCCAAGGTTATACAGCAGAGCCGGGTATGGCCCAGAAACCATTTGCTCAGGGCGACAGAGCAGCACGAGCTTGGTGACCTTAACCTGTCTGAAACTCAGTCTTCTCACTTGAAAAATATGGGGAATAATAGTCCCAATTTGTTGGGGAATTATGAAGATTAAATGGTGTCATGCTACAAAATGCCACTATGACTGGTAATCCCAGGACTCAGAGGCAGGAAGATCACAGTTCAAGTCCAACCCGGGCAACTTAGACTCTGTTTCAAAATAAAAAATAAAAAGGGCTGGCGATGATGTAGCTCAGTGCCAAAGCCTGAGGTTCAATCTCCAGTACCTCAAACAAATTAGTAAATAATCATTGTGACCAATGACCATGACCATCATTCCAAGGATGCTCAGACACTGTGCAGGTCATGCCCTGCGTGGAGCCCCAGAGTTCCAGGTTCTGTGGACGCCCGGTGGCCTGGCACAGACGCTGCCCAACCATCGGCATGCTATGCTGATGTGTCCTTGGAAACCCAGAAATGCACGGGGCAAAGGAAGGGTCTGGCCAGGTACCTTTGGCCTTGGCAAGCACAAGCAAGGTCTGCCCTGGAGGAGGAGGGTGTGATGCCCGGACTGGGTGAGGCGGCTCCAGGACCTGGCCTAGGCCAGCAGCCAGGTCTTCCCTCCCACCTCCCTTACATACTTTCAAACACCCCTTCAGGGGGGCTCTACCTTGAGAAGAGGGCAGCTTTTGCCATGCCTCCCAGGGCCAAGTTGGTGAGCAGGTGACTCCGTGTCTAAAATGGGCTCCGTGAAAGCTGTGTAGCCCATGGGCCAGATTCTTAGCATTTTAAAATTTTATTATGACCGTGTTTGTTTAAATATATATATATATATATATATTTATAGCTCTATGTGCCCACCCCCCGGCCCCAGCCCCGGCCCCTAGTTTTTCCCCCTGGCTTTCTGTCTGGTGGCCGTGTAGGGCAGCACCGTTTGCGTGCTCTTGTCTGACACTGTCTGCGTGCTGCTGTTCCTTGTGACCCTTCGGGTCTGTTCGGGGGCCAACGTGGGACCAGAGCGGTGACCGGTCAGTGGGGAGCGCCGTGTCTTATAGGGGGCTGTGGAGGGCTTGAGGGGTCCCATGTGGGGCTCCGTGGGGGGCACCTCGGGGGGCAGGCCCCCTGCCTCCTCCTCTGCCTCCTCGGCGTGCCCCTCCTCGTCGTCACAGCACAGAGCATGGTAGAGCACTTTGTCGCTGAACCGAACCCTCTCCCGTGTCCCCGGGGTCCGCTGGGCCAGCTGGCCCTTTGTGGGGCCGGTGCCGAAGGCCTCCTCGCTGGAGGAGTCGGGGGTCTCCACTCGGGGCCCGTTGGGGATGGGGGTGCTACCATTCATGAGCCGGTAGTCCGGGCCGGCCCCTGGCCGCGACGACTCAGGGCCGTCCACGGAGTCCGACGGGGTGGACGCGTCCAGGAAGGAGCAGAACTCCCAGCTGTCCGAGAGGATGTCAGCCGTCATGAAGTCCAGCTGGCCCAGCTCGAAGGGGCCGCCTACGCCCGCCTTGTCGCTGCTCGAGGCGCTGCTCACAGTGGCTGTGGCCCAGTCGTCCGGCTCCAGTTCGAAGTCGAAGTCTGACGTTAGCTTGTCTATCTGACTCACCACCTGGCAGGGAGGGGACAGGAGATGAGGGGACCAGTGACTGTGCCTTGTCCTGCCTGGCCACACGTTTGGCTGCTGATCTTACAGGATGGTGACTGCATTTGAGGTCATGGGCTTGTCTGTGTGGTGGGGGACCAGATTGGACGGGGGGAACAGAGCCACTTCCGGCCAGTCCCAGTAAATGGCTCACGCCTCTTAGTCCGCTGGGATGTTGGGGGGCATCTGCCTTTCAGCTCCGCCCCTAACCCACTCGCACACCCCCTCTCCCAAACACAGCTCCTGCTCTGGGTATGACTTGCGTGACCAGGGCTTGGCCTTTCTCTGAAGGACAGAGAGCCATTAAAGACAGTCCGAGGGACTCCAGCAGGCCTATTCAGCCCACCAGTCCTTGGAGAGGAAGTGACAGGAGGGGCCGTGAGAAGGACCCTGGTTACACTTCCTAATATCAGCACCTCCCCCGTGGGTCCCCGCCAGCCCTCGGGGACCAGAACTGTGGGTCATCCCCTTCCACCACACCTCCCAAGTCCCAGGCTGCCTCCTTCTTGCTGTCCCTGCCTGCTGACACACAGAAAGCACCCCTGCTTGCTGGGAGAAGGGATAAAGTGAGTGTTATTTGGTAAGCAATAAAGAAGTTGTCCATCGTGGTCCAGCGCTGCCAGTTAACTGCACTCAAGGGCAATGGGACTGCAGAGGCCTCTGCACCCTGCTGTAACTCAGGCCACCCTGGCCTGGGACGCCCCCTTGCCTGGCCTCTGGGCTTATAAATCAGGGCAGAAGACAGTGAGAGAAAGAGGGGGAGCCAGACAGAGGCTCAGGGAGAAGACTCGGCAAGGAAGGGAGGGAAGAGTCAGGTAAAAATGCAAAGCCACAGAAGCCGCGTGGGTGGACTGGGCATCAGAGCAACAGAGACCAGTGACAGTGACACTCGGCAAGTCACCGGGACCAGCATCCAGCTCCCAGCACCTAACCTGCTCAGTACCTGGGTCAGAGCAGTCGATTCATTCATGCACTAATTAAGTCCTTAATGAATGCTTCCCAAGGTGGACTGCAGTCCAGGAATGTGCCAGCTGCCTGGCAGGAGTGCAGCGAGCACCCCAAGGTGAGGGCGGAAACGGGCAAGATGCTGCCAGGAACAGCATGGGTTCATACAAAGACTGCTCAGAAAGAGCTGGCTGGCCCTGGTCCCTCTCTAGGCCTCAGTTTCTCAACTGATAAACAGGGAGAATGGGTGAACATGTTTATCTCCAAGGTTCCTTCCACCTCTAGGTGTGATTTAGAAGTCTTTGTTTCTAGGGGTGACTTGAGAAGCTGCTTTGGGTGATGCCACCTAGGCATGTCCCTCACCATGGCCCAGGCCAGGAGTAAAGGAATCAATCACGTGGCTGAGACCTGCAGAAGAGCTAGGGGAGTCAGGACGCCTGCGAACCAGACTTGGCGTAGCCACTGCTTTGTGGCAAGTCACACAACCTCTCTGGATCTCAACTTCATTCACTATCAAATGGGTATGAGGCTTCCAGTGCTCCCAACCTCCCCAGAGTTTCTTGAAGAAATATGAGAAGGGTGGTGGAAGGGCTCCAAGGGGATAGACACATCGTTCCCCACCTGTGAGCACCTACTGTGTGCCAGCATTCCTGCCCAGCCCACGGGATGACCATGCCCCCAGCTGCCATGAGCCCAGGGCGTGTTTTTGAAAGCCACTAGCCTGGTACAGGGGGACCTAAGCGAGGTGAAGACACAGCACTGAGGCATAGCCAGCCTCAGGACAGGCCCTGAGCTAAGGGATGCCCCTGGGCTGGTGGGTGCTGTTTCGAGGGTGCTGTGGCTGAAGGTGGGGACGCCCGGAGGCCTCCGAGGCATTGCGTGGTGCGGGCACGGGGGCTCGGGCTCAGGGGAGGCCAGCTCACCTCTCTGGCTCCTCCAGGGGGTCTGGAAGGAAGGGAGAGAGCCAGATTCAAATCCCAATTGGCTGCAAATAATCCACTCCAAGTCATGGTCTCCTGTCCTGCTGAAGGGGGAGACCCTTCTCCATGGCCACGGCGACAAAGATCAAATAGATAAGACCGTGCTTTAAACAGCAGCGTCAAGACAGACAAATCTTTAAGTACCTGAACTCTGGAGCCAGACCTGGGCCCCAACCTGGACTCATTACTTTCCAGCTGTGTGACCTTGGCCAAGTTACTCAACTTCGCTGCACCAAAAGAGAATTCTAGTAGTGCCTACAGCTCTGAGGACCCAAGGACCCGAGGCTCTTGGGAAAGCTCGTAGAACAAGATAGACAACCAGCAGTCTCCACGCACGATGGGCAGAACACCTGCCCAGGTTGCTGGCACCAGGTCCGAGAGCAGATGGGACTTCATACAAGGAGTGACCCTCTGGCCGGGGAGTTTCCAGGGCACACGGGCAGGACAGTTTAGAAGAGGCCCAAATGGTCCCCAAAGCCAAACTACTGTGAGGTCACAGCTAGGGTCTGTTAGGGGCCACCTGATGAATAAATGAGGGAAACGAGATGAGATAGGAAGCTGTGTGGTCAAGGGGACCCAGTTCCTGGGAGGACACGCGTGGGGCAGGCTCTGTGCTACCTGCCTCTCTGCTTCAGGGATCTTTAAATCTGTGATTTCTCCCTGAGAATTAATAATCATTTGCCTACATGTAATTTGGGATTGTCTTGGAGTGCAGGGAAATAATTATATACACAGAAGGAAAGAGGGGGAAGAGAGGATGGAGAGAGAAATGGAATCATAAAATTACAGAATCATACAACCTCAATGCCAGAAGGGCCTGGGAGACTGTGCAGAGTCTACCGGCCTCCTCGTGCTTGCTGGAGGGAAACTGAGGCCCAGTGCCCAGCAGGAGCTGGGTGCCTAGACCAGAGTTGAGTCCAGAGGGCTTGGGACCTTAAGACCAAGAGGGGGCCAAGAGTGAGCCCTAAAGAGGAAGGGCAGGGCAGCGTTGACGGCTGTGGCAGACCCCTGGGTGTCCCCAACCTGTGTCCTGGTCATGGCCTTAGCTCCCCTCCCCAAACAATTGTGCCTGCCTGATCTTCCCACCTACAGCAACATCCCATCCAGCCTCCTTTGAGCCCCTAATTCCGGAGTCTCCCAAACATAGCTGCTCCCCAACTTGTGCCCCTCCCAACCTGCTGGCTGGCCCCACATGCTTGCTTCTGTCTGGGGTTCCACTGTCTGCCCCATATTACCTGGCCTGAGTCTTCCCTAGCCCTGGCTGAGCCCTCTCTGTAAGGACTACATTTCTGTGTCCCCTAAGAGTGTCCAGCCAGAAGTGAGGACCCAGGAGCCCCAGACCCAGCACCTCACACCTTACCTCTCCCAACAATCTGCTTCCTCCTTCCCTCTCTCCCAGCTCCCTGGGTGGCTGGTTACATAACTGGGGATTCTGCATTATTTATGACCACTGATTATTTTTTAATTCTGAGATTATGTTGTTTATTATCTTCCTGGGGGGGGCTGAGGCGTGGGGGAGACAGGGAGCAAGCTGACCATGATTCATGGTTTGCATCCTGCAGTTTGGCCTAATTGGCCAGGGAGCTTCAGTAAATCTGTCCGGAGGAGGAGAAGGCAAAGGCAAGAGGGAGGAAAGGAAGGTGTGACCAAAAAATAAGAAAAAATCCACGCAGTGCGTGCTGGGCCTTGGGTGATTGAGCTGACCCACTTTGGCTCAGGCCTGTGGTCCCAGCCTCTGGCTCCAGCTGCTTCCTGGCGGGGCCACCTTTGTTCATCGCATGCTCACAAGGCCTGTGGCTTTCCCTGCCACCTTCAGACATGGTGCCTCGCAATGGGACGGCATAGTCGGGCAGGCGGAAACAAACTGCCATGGTGCCCACTTCCTGTGACAATCGGGTGACAGGTGGACCCTCTCTGAGGCCACCCCCTGGCTGGGGAAATGCTGTGCCCACTCCTGAATCTTCCTGGGGTGTTTGGGCCAAGGTGGGCAACTGTGGCCTTAAATTATGCCTTACTCAGGAATCGAGGATGATGTGGGGATACGGGCGATGGGTATGAGGGTCACTTCTCAGCCCCAAAGAAGAGGATCCCAAATACCTACTCAGGGTGTTTGCCATCAGGCAGCCAAGGACGAGGACCTTTAACCCTTGGGAGCTCTGAGCTGGTGGGGATCTCGGGCAGGGGAGGGGCAGGGAGGCAGGTTCCCTCAGGAAGAAACACAGTCAGAAGATTCCTGGGGGAATGCACGGGACTCTCGCTGAGAACAAATTCAAATTTCAGGTCTCGTGCTCACAGCGAACCTCCTGTTTCAGCCTCCCAAGTGCTGGGATTACAGGCATGAGCCATTACGCCTGGCCCCATACCATGCACCGCAAGGAACAATGGCACCCACTCTCTGTGCCATTCTCTATGTCACTTTGTGCCACCCTCTGTGACCTCACTTCTGCCCTTCCTCTCCAGTTGTTCTTAGACATGTGATACACAGGCATGTTTCTTCCCCAAGGCCTAGAACGCTCTGCCTCTGGGTGGCCAATGACCCAGTCCTTCATTTCCTCCAGGCCTCTGTTCAAAAGCCACCTTACAGGAGACCCCCTTCTTGCTCTACCCTTGTGGCCCTCTACCCCTTTCCCTACTGGCAGAGGTGGGATCTGGTTCTGACCTCCCTGTTCCAGGATAAAAAGCTGTGTAACCCAAAAGATGAGGCTGCCCATGTTGCTGAAGAGCAGGCCAGGGCTGCTAGAATAGTTCCAAAAACAAACCCTATGAGAGCCAGGCAGGTTAGTACGTATCGGTAATACCAGAACTTGGGAGGCTGAGGTAGGAGGATCATCGTGCATTTGAGGCCAGCCTGGGCCACAGAGTGAATTCAAGGCCAGCCTGAACTATACAGCGAGACTTTGCTGCAAAAACCCAAAAACCAACCAACCAAACAAATGAAGAAAAAGGGCTGGGGATGTGGCTCAGTGGTGGAGAGCTTGACTGGCATGTGCAAGACCCTGGCTTGGACCCTCAGCACTGTAAAAACAAATACCTCGAACCTAACAGATACGGAGCTTCATGGCCATCGTGGGACTAAGTACTTCATACATACTCTCTTTTAATTCTCCCAACAACCCTGGGGACAGTGGCCAGAGGAGGGGTCAAATTCATCATCCTTGTTTTACAGATGGGAAAAACAGAAGCACAGAGAGGTAAAACAACTCTCCCCTGTTCACACAGGACTGGCGCTCAGAATTGAACCGAAGACATCTGGCGCATGGCCTGTGCTCCTAGCCTGTAAATTAAGATCCATGGAATTCTGAGGAGCTTAGGAGCCTGCCAGGATTGTCTGGAATCATGGATATTGGGGAGCCTGGGGGAAATGAATGCTAACTAATGTTTGATGGTTACATCTTTCTGGAGCACAATTTTACCTCTCAAAGCACTTTTGCACTCCTTACCCCATTTAGTCCCTTAACAGCTTTCCCCACCTGTAGGCTAGGACTTGCGCCCTGTCACTGGGGGAGCTGGTGGTGGAGCTACAGTGGGGCTTTGGGAACAGAGGATTGTATGGGAGACGGTTATATTCAAGTTTTTTTGGGGTGGTGCTGGGGATCGAACACAGGGCCTTGCACTTGCTAAGCAAGCACTCTACCATTTGATCTAAATCCTCAACCCAGGATAGGATTATATTCAAGTTCCCTAGGAGTGGAGCAGCGTGGCCCCCCACCCCGTGCACAGAGCCCCCCACAAATCCTTGCAATGTCACTGTGAGGTGCAGGTCATCGTGATCCCCATTTCACGGATGGCAAATGTAAGCTCAGGGGCTTGGGGAGGGAATGCTTTGGTGTAAATCATCTTTCCATGAATCTCAGCTGGATGCTGAGGAGGATGAGGAGGGTCTGCCTGGATGGGTGGTGCCTGGGCTCAGGAATGGGGGGCTGCAGACAGGGGGAAGACGGCGGAGGGGACCTAGGCTAAGGCTTTCCTCTCTGCTGTCTCGTTCCTACCCCAAGCACTCTGTGCTCATCCTCAGGGCTTAGCCATGATTCCTGTCTCTACCTCCAGACACTGTGCTGAGAGCTGAGGCGTGGGGGCTGAGCAACTGCCGCCTGGGGAGCGGACTGTGACTTGGGAACAGTGTCTGCTGCTCTCTTGACCTGAGGCCTTCCCAAGTGCCTCGTGGAAAAATGCCGGCTGACTGGCTTGACAGTCCCATTAGAGGACCACAAGCCAAGATCAACCCCAAGTTCCAGGGACCAGGTTCCAAACTGGGCCCCCACTTCATAATCTCAACCCCGATCGACTCCATGCCGCAGGAAGCCAACTGGCTGTGGCGTCTCCCGCCTGGGCCTCCCCACAGTCTACTCTGGCCATTGCCCCACGTCCATCCCTGCCTGGGGGGAGTGAGGGAGCTCTGAGCTTGCCTGCCCCCAGCCCCCCCAGCTGGGTGCCATTGGCAGCGGGCAGGCAGTGGCATACGGGGTAGACTCTGGTTGCCATAGCAACTTGCCAAAGTCTTGGGTGGAGGCACATGGCCTACAGGGTGTCTGGGGGAAGGGATCCATCTTTCTCTGTCCTGGCTCAGGCTTTGGGTCCGCACAGCCTGTGACCTGGAGCTCTGCTGCGGGGGGAGGGGCAGGGGACACGGAGGTGGGTGAGTGTGGCAGGGAAGGAAGGGACATCTAAAAGGGCTGCAAATAAATCCTAGTGCTATGGCATCAGAACAGGAGCAAAAAGTATTATCTCCTGAAAGTCCCTGTCAAAACGCAAAGAGAAGCTGGCATGGTGATACCACCCTGTAAGCCCAGCACTCTGGGAGGCTGAAGCAGGAGGATCACAAGTTTAAGCCCAGACTAGGCAACTAGGTGACTTAGGCAAACCCTGTGTCAAAATGAAAAACAAAAAGGGCTTGGGATGCAGCTCAGTGGGAAGGCCCCAGGTTCGATCTACACAATACAAAAAGCAACAAGAGTACCCAGGAGCCCACCTGCTGAAGCTCCAGAATAGGCTTCTGAAACCTGAGTTCCAAGCTCAGTTCTGCCCCTAGTAAGCTGCGTGGCCTTGGACAAGCTCCTGTCCCTCTCTGGGCTGCAGTTTCTGAAACCTGTCTAGAATGTTTGCAATGCTCCCACCCCCAGCTCTGAACACAGCTTCCTCCAAACAGCCCCAACTGCTTGGCTCTCAGTCCAGGATGGAATGCTACACTGGAGCCTGGAGTTGGTACCCACATCACCTACCTCCCGATCCCTCCTAGACACCGTCCTCCCTGCACAGCTGGCCAGGGAGCGCTCGGGCCCATAACTCCCGCTCAATCACTCTCCCCACCATCTCTGCAGGGGCCCTGCTTACAAGGAGTTGAAATTTGCCTACAGCCCACCTGGCTGGTATAATGGCACACAGTGGGCAAATTCAGGCCAGCGGCTCAGAACGCTGGTCATGCATTTTAGGCTTGAACGTAGCCCAGGGGGCAGGGCTGAGGACATGTGTACCTCATTACCCCAGCAATGTAGGAAGCAGTAATTAAACCAGGCTCCACTTAGAGAAGGACACACACATCCCAGCATTTCTCAGTGACTTTAAGGCCTTAGCAAAAACATTCAGAAACATCCCTTGTGTGTGTGTGTGTGTGTGTGTGTGTGTGGTGTCTCTTCCTACAGCACCTGCTTATGGATACGAGGAACTCTGACCCCCACTAGCAGCCACCCAGACCCATTCTGCCCCCAGGACAGGGAAGGCCTAGCTGGTACTTCTTCCTGGGTCAAGGGTTCTGAGTATTTGTCATCTGTGGGTTAGCTTTGAGCAAGGCCTCTCACAGTGGGGACTACCTCAGTAAAGCCAGGACTGAGCCACAAGACAGGCAGATGGCAGAGTCAAGGAGCAGCTTGTGTCCGAGAAGAGTGTCTCCCACTAAGAAGCCATGGTAGGATTTGGTCCTTACTGGCCACCTTGCTAGCCCCAAGTGGCAACCACAGAGCGGGGTCACCGATGCACTTCCCAAGCAGTCTCTGCAAGCAGGGTCCCTCCAGCCCCGGGGTCCCGTGAGGTTATTAGCAAAGCACATTTGGGTAAAGGAGAAGGAGACAGGAGGCCTCCAGCAGAGGGAAACACATGCCCACAGCTTTGCACACTCAAATAAACATGTTTGTGTTTGCGCCAGGCCCAGACAGGCTGGCCTTCCCCTGTGTGGCCCCAGGGAGCCCCTCACTCACCTCCCGAAGCTCCTTGGCCACCTCTTTGAGCTCCCTCAGGATGCCTTCAAGCTGCCCAATGACCATCTTCATGCGCTGTCGAATCCGCTCCCGCTCACCACCACTGTTGGGGTCGTCACTGGGCTGCCCGAGGTCCGGGGAGCCCCGAATGTTCATCCTTCACCACGTGGCCACAGGCCTGCCCATACTCCCCCAAGCTGGGCACACACTGCGTCTGCCTCCACGGAGACGCCCTCGGCCGGGCAGAGCTCCACATCTTAACGGCCCCCCAGCCCACCCTGGCCCTGGGCGGCCCACACCCAGCTTCTGCCCCCTGCCACTCCACCTGATCTGCCTCTGGGTGGGGAACAGGGCACCCAGAGGGAGACAGAGTCTGACAGAGGGGTCAAGGCGAGGACACGGGAGGGCAGGGGGAGGGGCTTTGGGTCCCTGGAGCGCCCTCCAGGACTCAAGTGCAGAGCCTGGACCAGGGGGATGACTCTGCAGGGAGTCAGGGTAGGAGATGCCCTTGGGATGGGGAGGCACCAGTAATCCCCTTCTAACTCTGAGGCAGCCTCCACGGCAGAGGTTTCCGGATGTGACTGACACCAGTAGAGGGACGGTGGCCAGGGTCTCCCAGATGTGGAGGGCCTCCAGCTGTGGGCAGCTCTGGAGAGCGAGCTGGGTTGGAGGAGGGCAGCCCCCTGCGGAGAGAGCCGAGCCTGGCGTCAGCCCTCCCAGGCTGCAGCACCGCTGAGCAGTGCCGCTTTCTCCCTGCACCCTGCCTCGCTGGGGTTTATTTATTTTTTCTTTGCGGGGAGAGGTGGGGGAGGTAGACGGCGTTCAGCGCACCCCTCCTCCAGGAGGAGATTGGGGGGAGCCCCTGCTTCAGAGGCAGAAGTCCCCAGCCTGCTCTGGGGCGCCCTAGCCGCGGGGCCCCACCCCCACTCCCAGCTGAACCGGTCTCGCTGGTTCACCCAGGGCCCCTGGGGTCCCCCAACCCCCTCTGAGAGTCCCCTGGGTACCCCGGTCCCCGGGGACCCCCCTACCCAGTCCCGCCTTCCCTGGACTCACCGAGGGTGGGGGCCCCGGCCTTCCCTCCACGCAGCGTCGGGGGCCGAGCCCCCAGGAGAGGTTGGGGGGCCCCCCAGGCTCCCTAGGGCGGGCTTCTCTCTCTGCACCCTTCGGCCCCTGGCCTCAGGGGGGTCCCGCGCGCCGCGGCCGGGGACATAGCGGCGGCGGGAGGGGGCGGGGTCTCAGTGCTTCAAAAATCCGCCGCGACCCCCTCCAGGCTCCGGGTCCGGAGGGCTTGGGCTCCGAGGCCACAGGTGACCCGGGCGTGGGGCGGCCGAGGGGATGCTGGGTGGGTCTTGGCGCGGAAGCTGGAGTCGCAGGGCTGGGAGGGCGCGGGGTCCCCAGGCTCGGCGCGGGGATCGCTCGGTCCGGTCCGGTCCGGTCCGGTCCGCTGGGGCCCGGACTGTGCCCTGCGCGACTGACACCGCCGCGCGCCCGGGACCCTGAGATCCGCGTCCGGTACCCGGGGGCACAGTGAGATCAGGAGGGTGCGGGGTCCGCAGGTCCTCGGGGTGGGCGGCGTGGGCCGCGGGGATCTCGATCCGCGGGCCGGGCCCGGCTCGGCTGGGTTGGGCGGCGCGGGCGGAGAAGACGGGCGAGTAGAGGAGGGGAGGCTTGGGGAGGCGACGGGAGGCGGCGCGGGCCGGGCTGGGCTCCCCGCTCGCAGCCCCGGGTCTGTGCGGGCCTCCCCGGGCCGCGCCCCGCCCTGCCCTGCCCTGCCCAGCCCTGCCCAGCCCTGCCCAGCCCCACGCCGGGCTCCGCGCACCTGGCCGCGCCCCGCGCCCCCCGCGCCGGCGCCCGCGCGGCGCTGCTCCCTGCGAGGCCCGGACTAGCGGATCGGCTCGCGCGGCGCTGCCGGGGAAGGGGCCGGCCCCGCGCCGGGAGGGAGCTTTTAAAGCGACATGCACGCCTCCCAGCGCTGGACGCAGAGCGCGCCTGCAGCCGGTGTCTCGCCGCCCCAGGGAGGGGAAAGGGTCCAGCGGGCCGGTCGGGTGAGTGAAGCCGGGACTGGGCACTGAATTCCTTCTCTCCTTTCCAGACACCCCAATGGCCCCTTCCCCCACTGCAGTGCACCCCAAGCTGCCCTTTGGCCTGTTTGTCGCACTCAGACTCTCTCCTCGACCCCATCATACCTCAAAGCATCCCAGACCTCGCCTTCGATCAGATTAATTCAGAAAATAGAGCACAGCCAGGCTTTGCTGACCACCTACTGTGCACCTGGCTCTGGGCTGTAAGGGGCACGCTTGGAGACCATGTGGGTGACGGGTGTGCTTCAGCTCTTTCCTTTACATTTTTTTCAGGACCTTCTGTGTACCGGCCCCATGCTAGGTCCTGGGCTCCAGGGAGACAAGCTCACACAATCCCCAAAGAATTGGGAACAAACTGAGGGGCGGTCAGAGCCAGGACAGGGCAAGTTGTAGGAGTGGCAGAGGGGGTGGGTGCTGGGGTGGGTACTGAGGTGGGGCGGAGGGTTTTGGATCACAGGTCCCGCTGCATCTCAAAGAGGTAGGAGAGACCCAGGTGACTGTCAGAGAGGCAGAGATGAGGATCGGAGCAGGGGTTGGGGAAAGGAGGGGGAATGCAAGTCGAGGTGGCCTATTTGACACCATTTTGACTGGTCGTGGGAAGCACAGTAGGGCAAGCCCAGATCAGGAGAGATCAGAGGTCGTGGTGGAGCTGCGATGGGCGCAGCAACCTGGTCCTGCTTGCCTTCTCTGAGATCTGTCTGGGGCAATGGGGACGGTGGATCGGAGGCAGGGGACACAGGCAGCAGGTGAGTTAGGAGGGGCCTCAGAGGCTGGAGCTGAGGAGGGCAGGGTGTCTGTAGGGACAGAGAAGTGCTGCTTGGAGAAATCACTTAGAGGCTGAGCTTTGGGAGGCAGGAGCAAACCAGGATGCCTCTGGTTTTCCGTTTGTCAGGGCGGGTAGTTGCTGTGCCACTGTTCGAGTCAGAGAATGAGGGCACCCACAGGCCTGGGTGAAGAGGCGGTGTTTGGGACGGCTAGAAAGTTGAGAAGACTGTTGGGTCTATGGAAGCGCTGAGGGTGAGCACAGTGTGAACATGGCAGGGCCGATTTGGTGTGTGGGGAGTGACAGCGGACGCGGTGGGTGCTGAGCACCAGTTGCTGGCTGGCATGCTGGGGGGTGGTGTTCTCCCGACTCAGGGGCCACCAACCACTTTGTTTCCGATTCTGGCAAAATACCCATGGCATAACATTTACTGTCCTAACTATTTTTGAGTGCACGTTTCAGTGGCATTCAAGATGTTAAGGAATCATCCATTCCTACTACTTCTTGAGAAGTTTCGACACGGAGAGAGCAAATATCAATAATCAGCTCAGCCTGAAACAACACGAATTTCTAGCCTTGGATCTGAAACTGTCTTCCCTCCATCCAGAAGTGGGGTCATTGTGTTTGGCCCAGGCGTGGCAGGAGGCAGTGAGCTGGTTTGTAGAATAATTTCTAATTGATCTTGGGTCTCATTAAGTGGAAGTGCAGTGCTTAGAAAAAGGGAGATGAGATTTCCTCTGTTATCTCAAACTATGCTGAGGTCCTCAGCCCACACGGTATGTATGTGGGTGGGCAACCAGCAAGGAGTGAGATGGGGATCGGTGTTCTCTGTCCAGGCAGAATTGTTAAGCTGACCAGGGCAGCCTCAGGAGAAGGGGTCTAAATCTCCAAAAGGCTGCCGGAGGCGAGAGGGAATAGACGGGGTCTGGGGTGCCCAGGCCAGCCCTTCTGAACGTTGGGGTTGACCTCTCCTGTTTTTCCTGACTTCCCTGGCCACCTGCCCAGATTTTCTTTCCTTCAACTCTCTTCCTGGATTCCCTGCCACCCCTTGCTCCCAGCCTCCAAGCAGTCTTCAGTCTACAGAGAGGAATGGAAGTAGTCTTTTGGCTCTCAACCAAATACTTCCCAGGATGTCCATTTAACGTGCTAGCTGTGTGACCTTGAGCAAGTCACTTAACCTCTCTGAGCAGGGACAGGGAGCCCATAAATATTTTTATGGTCTTCTTGGCTATCTTGCCAAAAAGAAAGAAACAAACAAAAAGGTTGCTTTCTACTATCTCTTGGGATAATAGCAGTACTTACTTCCCAGGGTCACTGTGGGCATGGAAGGAGATAATGCATGTGAAATGTCCTGGCCCAGTGCCTGGCACCTGCTGCTCCATTGATGGTGGCTGCTATCAGCCTTTAATAATGGCTTCACATCTGTAAGCCTTTCAGCCTTGTGAAGCTGCGATCTCCCCTGGCTGTGTCTGTGTGCGTCTGCCCCTGTCTCATTTGGATCCGTGCAGAGGACTGTGACAGGTAGTGAATCTTTCCTCTTCAGACATCCTGCCTTTGACATCCTTTTCTTTGGGGAAATTCTTCCATGTTGTCACATCATCTTGGTGGGTTGTCAGGGTAGCAGGTGCTTCTGCTGTCCCTACCCTAGTGCCACAGGTTGGCATGTGATCCAGACCCTAGAACCCCATCCTCCAGGATATTAGTCATCGGTTTATTGCTGCAACAAAAATACCCGATATATACAACTTAAAGGAGGAAAGGTTTGTCTTGGTTCACGGTTTCAGAGGCTTCAGTTCATGGTTGACTGGCAGCAAGGCAGAAATATCAAAGTGCAAGGGCATGGCAGAGGAAAGCTGCTCACCTCATGGCAGCCAAGAAGCACAGAAGAGGGGAGGCCAGAGAGTGAGGAAGGGGCTGGGGACAAGACTGTACCCTTTCAGGTTTCTCCCCCAGTGACCTACTTCCTCCAACCAGGCACTGCTTCCTAATAGCTCTGGGGTCAAGAATGGATGAACCCACTGATAAGATTAGTGTCTCATGACCCAGTTGCTTTCCAAAAACCCCACCTCTGTGAACACTCGAAACTCTGGGACTATTTTGATCCAACTATAATATTCAGCAACAGTGACCGGTACCAGGGATGGGCAAAAAAATCCAAGCAGGGAAATCTGACTCTTTCCTTGGGATGACTTGTGGGTGCTAGGAGGAGGAAGCCTCTTCCTCCTGGGGCACAAAGCTGGATGCTACGCATCTGGAGCAGCTGAGGAGCCCTGTTTTTCCCTCGGTGCAGGCAGCCAAGTAAGGAACAGAGAAGAGAGGCATTGGGCGAGCATGCTAGTGACACTGAGTTCCAATTTTGGTCCTCATGGCTTTGGTTCCTGCTGTTTTTCTTTCAGCCCTCTGTGCTGCAGAAACATCTTACCCATCCGTAAATGCTAATAAATCCCTCAAATGGCTCCCGCTTGTTTGGTTGGTTCTCTGCCTCATGTAACGTCTTGGATCCCGACAAATGCACTCGGGAAACACCCAGTGAGATGAAATAAATGGGTCCCCCAGGGGAGAGGGATGTCCAGAGATCCTGACGCCGGAGGGTTGGGAGCTGCTGCTCTATGGCCACAGCATGGAGGGAAGAGTAGAGATTTGAGAGATTATTATATCAGGGCAACTTGGGTTGGAACCCCAGCTCTGCAATCTGCTACCTTTGTGATCTTGCCAAGTTACTTTCCCGCTCTGAACTTGAGGTATAAGAATAGTGACTTCATAGAGTTGCTTTGATGATGGAAGGAGATGAGGAACTGCCAGCACCAGGCAAAGTGCTGGACATGGGGGTAGAGAAGGTGGGAGCTGGAAGAACGGTAAATTAAACATGGTAGCTATCTTATTAGCCCACAATTCACTGTGGCTGAGTGGCAGGCCTGAGACCGGCAAGCAGGTCAGGAGGGAATGAGGATCAGTGTGCAAGTTGAATTCTCCAAAGCAGAGAGCCCTGGGACCAGGCAGGCAGCGCTGGGGTGGGACTGAGAATGCTTGGGGTTGAGAGAAACGGTAGACAAGAGTCTAGCACCCAGGCAATGGCAGTGGACAGACTGAGCTCAAAGGTCAACTATTCCATTACCTACATGGCCCAGTCAGTCTTCCCGAGCCTCAGTTTCCCTCTGTACATACTTTCCTGATAGCTGTTTTGAGGACTAAATGAAATAGTCCATGTAATGTGTTCTGCACCAGGCTAAGTAGGTGCTCAATAACATTAGGTGTTGTCATTGATATTGGGGCTTGGGGACATTTTTGGAACACAAAGGTTGGGATGAGTGAACAGTAGCTTAGGCACACTTTTCATAAGAGGGTCCCCACAGAGAGGGGTTACAGGCCCCATCTAACCTTCAGTACTGGATGGTGGGGGGCCTGCAGTGGGGATGTCATGTCTGAGGACGTATCTGGCATCTTCCTGCCCACCCTGGTCACCCCCCTCAGTGTCAGATTTCCTGCATTTTCCACACTGCCTGCTTCCATTGCCTCATTTTCTGCTCACTTCACAGCCTTCCAGTCTGTCCCCTGCTGTCACTATGTCCCTGGATCTGCCTCACCGAGCAGGACCTCACTTTTCTTCACCTGTCCGAGATGACAGCTCTTGGGCCCCTGCCCTGGAGGAGCTCTTCCTGCTTCCTGGCACCCTTTCCATGGCTTCGGAGTTCTTCATCTCTCTCTGGTCCCCTAGATGTTAATGAGCCTCATGTTTCTCACCTAGATCTTCTCCTCACTTCACGCACCTTCCCCACTGAGCTGACTCTCCCACTGTCATGCGAAGTCCTTGACATCCAATTTGCTGTGTCCAGATGAGACCATCCCGAAACTTCAGGTCAGTTCCCCTTGGCCTACTGGCCCTTGCCATGCACATAGCATGTAGGCCGACTCAGTGGGCCCAAGTCAGAACCCATCATTCCCCCCAATTGTACCCCACATTATCCTCATCTCAGAGAATGGCATCACTGTCTCCCCACACCACTAACCTAGAGTCACCCCAGAGTGTCCCACATCTAACTAGCCACTAAGTCCTGCTGCTTCTACCTCCTCTACATCACATAGATGACTTTCTTCTTCACTGTGGGGATGACCAGGCCCTGTCTTGCGCCCATCACCCTCTGCACCTGCCGGTGGGCTCCAGGTGGATCTACCAACCTTCAGACTTACCCTGCAGAGCCCAGTGTGGCTGGGGCCATCTTTTTGATCCATGTGTTTGTGATCATTGCCTCGCTCCTCTGTTCTTCCAAGTCAAGTTCAGCCTCTTTAATAGGCACCTACGTCTTTTTTAGGGGCTTGTTTGTATCTGCTCCCCCAGCCTCTCACTCTCTCTGTGCTCCTGGAACAGAAATACCTGATGTACACAATTTAAAGGAGGAAGCGCCTCCTTCCCTGCCCTCTTTATATTGGCCTTCCTCTTTGAAGGAACTCTCCTCTTTCCCCCTGTCCAGGCCATCACCAGACCTCCTGAAAGAGCCTCCCATTGTGAAGTCACCCTGCACCATGCCAGAGCCCCCATCCTACACAGGTGCAGCACAGTGCTCACCACATCACTTTGTCATGGGGAGGCCGGCTCTCTCCCACCAGACCTGAAGCTATTGGAGGCCGACTCTGGATCACGTTCTTCTGTGCCCTTAAAGACCATCACAGTTGGCAGATCAATTGAACAATTTGTCCCTGTGGGTCAAAGTCTTTAGGAGATTCTTCAGTTGAACACTTTTCCGGTGCAGGTCAAAGCTTTCAACTGAACAATTTGTCCTTGTGGGTCAAATCTTTTTTTTTTTTTTTCAAAATCCAACATTTCTCTGAAAATGTGGCTTCATTTTCTATTCTGATGATCTATAAGTCACAGAGAAAGTGACTCCTGCTGTCATTAGAATTTCTCCCCCTACTACGGTGGATACATGCAATTCTTTTCACAAATTTTCAAACATTACTCTGGTGGCCCAGCTCACTACTTGCAAATCAACAAGTTCTGTTTTAGCCACCAAAACAGCTATCATGACAACCTTGCTCCAGAAGATACAGATTTTTGGCATCACAGAAACTGTCCATCGATGAGCTATTTTGGTGATTGGGATATTGTCGGTGCCTGTTCTGCCCAAACTTGGCTGGTTGTTTTGCAATGTGCAGCTCAGCCCGGCTCTGCAATTCACCGTGATTTATGGGCTGTGGGTAGTAACATTCAGCCTCTCCTTGGTTTCTACCTGCTCAGGTTAACTGTGGTGATCCCAGGTCTTCTCGCCTGTCACCTCTTGGTGTGTCCTATCGGAGCAAATGTAAAACAAAGTGAGAGGAGTTGGTTGCAATATGTTGGATTCATACTTGACTGAATCGTAAGGTATGAAGAATTTGAAAAGAATGCTTTCGATTTTCCTTTACTCTGTATATCAGAACAATCTCCTGTTAACTAATAGGAACTTTTGACTTTTGGTCTTAGTGTGTTTTAGGACAAATATCTAGAGACAGCTTCTTCCACGAAGTACGTCTGAGAGACAAATTGTTCAACTGATCAGAGTTGGCTATAGTCAGCTTCAAGGTATGTTTTGTGAATATTGAATGAATCTCTAAAATGTTTGTTTTACATCTTCATTAAACAACGTATTTTTGTTTAGATGAGAAAAACCGGAGGGAGCGAGTGTGGCGTGTAGCTCAGGGCCCTCTCAAGACGAACGCTGACCTATCACATCAGACCTGCTGTCCCCAGGGAAGACCTTCATGGGGAGTCTGCTGTGTGACTTAGACAACCAAAGACTCTCTCGGTGTCTCTGCTTCCTCTTTTGAAAATGAGATGTAGGGATGTTACGGGAACATCAAGCTTGCTCAGAACACTCACACAAAGAATGACCAATTAGTCTGTCAGCAACTAGGAAGAGTTGTCATCTCCTTGTCCCTGCTGGGGACTTTTATGCTGTTTGTCCTTTCTCCTGTCACTTAAATCTCCATCTCCACCTGTTTGTCTGGCCCGGTTCTTTTCTGTCAGCACTTCAATCTGCTCTACAAACTTTCCCATCTACAAGTGAGATCACACTGCCTTGTCCAAGTACTGGCTGACTTTCCTTCATGCACAGCCAAACCTCCCCCTGGAGCCGTCTCCGGTGCCCGCCTTTCCTTCTGGCTCCCACTCATTCCTCTGCCTTTTGCAATCCTGAATCCACCACCACCACTTCCCTGAAAACCCTTTCAAAGCTGAGGTCACTGCAACCTCCAAGATACTCAGCCCACAAGACGCCCATGGTGGAGGCCTGGTCCGACTCCTCTTCCCGCTGCGTTCAGATAGCCAGCCACTCCTCTGCCAGCCCTCCCTGTTCCCTCCACTAGGGACACCCAGCCTTGCTGGGTTCTGCTGGCTGTACCCAGGTTGCTGGTTTGCTTTCTACTCTGCCCATCTTCAAATGCTGTGCTTGTTCAAGCTTCAGTTGTAGGTCCTTTTCTTCCTCGCCTACCCCTCCCCATCAGCACTGCAGTTCCCACCTATTTGGCCTTTCCCAGGCCCGTATCTCTAGTCTGGATTCTCCTCAGGTTCTAGATTTGTGGTTTCCTAAGCTCTTTGCTAGGAACTCACTGTTAGTGACCCTCCACCCCATTCAGGTTGGAACCTACCAATGTGGTAGCATTAAGAGGCTGTGCCTTGGGAATGGATTGTGTCTTAAAGGCAACACTCACACGAATGGGATTTGATGCTTTTATAAAAGAGCCTGAGCAAGCTCCCTTGTCCCCTTGCTATTTGAGGACGAGTGAAAACACCCAGTGTTTGTGAACCAGGAAACCAGACACTGAATCCACAAGTGCTCTTGGGCTTCCAGCTTCTAAAGTGTGAGAAATAAGCATCTGCTGTCTGAAATGGTCCAGCCTGAGCAGCCTGAAAGGACTAAGACACTCCTCCCACCTGCATTCCCTTTCCTACAGAAACCCAAGACTCTTCCTCTGCACCTTTCTCTCACCACCCCTCACCAGGAATCCAGAGCCCCTGTGCAGACTCCTCCCACCCTCCATCCTCTGCTGCTGCCATTTGTCCAAGGCACTGTCCTCCCCACCTGGCAGAGAGCACCCTCCCCCACTGTGCGCTGCCTTCCGCCACACTCCTCCCACAGCAGTCAGCGGTCATGATGAGCCCTATCATTTCCCAGCTTAAAGCTGCTTACCTGTGGTCCCCAGTGTGCATGGTCCGGCCCCTGAGTCTCTCTCTGTCTATACCCACTGCTCCATAGTGCGGTCAGCATTGACGACTGATAAAGTTCAGGGTGGCTAAGCAACTCGCTCAAGGTCACACAGCTCATCCGGAGTAGGTTTCCTCTTTAACCCTTTCACACTAGTTTTGCTGCCTCTGCCAGGAAGTTCACCGCACGCAGACTCCCTTTATCAAAATGGTAACCACGCCCTATTGTAGCTGTTTGTTCAATGATGCATCTGCCCTGCTGAGCCAGAAGCTTCCCTAGCAGAGACCATGCTGTCTTAGCCATTTCTGTGGCCCCACCTTTTAGCATATAGCCTGTGATGGCGAGCAGTACTGTAAATGCTTGTTCTTGATTGACTCTGTTGACGAGTGCCTCAAATTTTTCTCTAGCTCTGATTTCTTACCAAGCACCAACTTTATTCTTTATTTTATTCTTTAGCCCAGCCTTGGATTGTACCTCCTTTTGATTTTTGTTCTACATCAGCTCTTTGAAAGAAACTTTTGCTAAGAAAGAATAAACCAGTGAATGATTGACAGGAGCGCAAATAAAAAAAGACCCAAAATATAAAATACAAGAGGTGAGAAATGGTTGAAGCAAAGAAGTTCCGCCCCACACAGTCTGCATGGGCTGAGCCGCCTGTCAGTCACTGCCCCTGCCCAGGTCTGTGCTCTTGGTCCTTGAGCCAGGCAACCTTTCCCACCATGTCTGGGCTCGGTCCTGGCTGGACACTTCCTGCTCCTAGGAAGGATCACTTCCTGTCCGTGCTTAACAAGGGGATGGGATCCCCTCATATTTCTTTTTTTTTTTTTTTCAGTAGGAGGGATTGAACCCAAGGCCTTCACACTGAGCTACACCCCAAACCCTTTTTTGTTTTTTGATTTGGGGACAGGGTCTTGCTAAATGGCTAAGTTGCCCGGGCTGGGCTCGAACTTGTGATCCTCCTGCCTGCACCACCACACCTGGCTCCTTTCGGGGTATTTAATTCACAAAGATTTAGGCATGTGAGCTTTCCCAGGAGAACCCCATGATAGTTCTGGTGCCAGGAGAGGGAAGAGGCATGCACATGATGGCAGGCTGTCATCTGATTTGATCCTTTACTGTCACCATCATCTCCCCAGGACCCCGGTCTTTCCATCCAAGCAGCATACACCTGTCCAGTTCTGCCTCCATCCTGGCCTCAGGAGGGCAGAGAGGACACGAAGAAGAGGCCAATGGGGGAGGGCTGCTTTGCTGCTATCTCCTGTCACCTCTGGGAGCCACACAGATCCCCATGCGGTTCATTCACTTGGTAGTGAACAGAATAATGTACTTGGTAATGAATTTGTTTTGCATTCAGTTGGATAACACTGTAAGTTAGGAATTTGTAATTTGCAGAGGGATGAGGTTTTTTTTCCTTCGAGGCATCAGAGAAGCTGTTGCTTACAAACTCATAATTTGCTGCTGCAAATCCATCTGTAAATGACACTATTGCAAGCTGAAAATCTCCCAGGCACAAGGAATGCAACCTCGGAATTACACTGTGTGTAGCACAAGAACCTGCTGTTCGTCCGGCCCTGGCCTGGGTCCACGTGCCGCTTTCCTCCTGAGCTGCGCCTCCGTCTTGCCACTTTCCCCACCAGTCGGTTCAACTGCCATCACCCTGGCTCCCCAGTGGTCCAGAGGGGACAATTACACAGCCAAGGTCACATGGCTGTCAGGACACGGAACACCATTGTCCCTTCCAGCTGTCCCTGGGAACGAAAGAAAGAATGTCCCTAAAAGGGGAATTGTTTTATTGCTAGCTATGCCCAGATCCGAGTCAGATGGATCTAAGTTTAAGCATTGGAAGACAGGATTCCAGAACACTCCTGTCTGGATCAGGCCTCAGGGTGCTGAGGCATCCAGACATGTGCTTCTGGGCGGCAGGGCCCAAGATGGTGCCCCCAGAGCACAGACACCCTAATACAGTCTGTTGTGGGAACACATGGGAAGACTCTGTGACCTGGATTTATCTAGTTCCAGCTCACTCTCTGGTATACATCCAATTTGTGGTCCCAGAAATGTACTTCTTTCATGCTTATTTTAGGAAACCAGAAAATACAAATAAATAAAACTTAAAAAAAACCCATAATTTTCCTTACTAAAAATAATGAATTTTGAATGAAACCTGAAACTCAGCTGCTTCTCTGATTCCTAGAGAAAAACCATCCGTTCAGAAACTCAGTGTTTAGTAGATGGGACTGAGGATTTGGTGTGGGAGAGAAGAAACGGTCCATTCAGCAGCCCCACAAGGAACTTTGGAGAAGCAGACAGGAACTCAGCAATTAAAAGTCTTTCCTGTACTTGTCAGCCCACCTGGAGTTTTCCTGGGATCTGCCCCTGGCCTCTCTTCTCCTTGTGAACTTGGCTTTACTTCTTCCTTCTCCTTTCATCATCTCAGATTTTTTTCCATTTTCCTTGGGAGCAAAAGGAATTTCTCACCTGGTCTCCTTGCAATTGTCGTATGTCTAAACATTTGACCAAATAATTTTCCCCCCAAAGATGTTCTTAAGAAAGATTTCGATGCCAGTTGTCAAGATAAAATATTTTAACCTGGTTTCATGAATACATTTCTATTTTTACAAATAGGGAATTATTCTATGAATGCTGATATGAAATCTGTTTTTGTTCATGAACAATATAGAGTCAGCACTTTTCCATGCCAATACATAAGTCTGTGTTTTCTGTTGTAATGGCTGCATATTAATCCATATGGTTTCTTTAAACAATCTATCGCTTTTTCGGGTATGCACTTAGCCTGTTTCCAATTATTGCTATTATAACACCCACACATCATCTTTGCACACATTTATCTAATTATTTCCTCAGGATAAGTTCTTAGAAAATGTCTGAGAATGCACTTTCCAAAGGCTTTTGTGGTATTGTTAAAGCTACTTTTCAGAAACTTCATGCCAGTCGATACCCTCCTTGGCAGCTTGTATCATTGGCCCACTTACTACAGATGCTGTAGCTTTGTCTTAGCTATGCCTCGAGGTTTTAAAGCAAGAGCTCCTGTGGCCGGGATGGTGGAACAGCGGCAGCTACTGAGATATTCTGCTAAGGGTGCAGGATCTTAGGAAGCATGGACAGGAGAGATGAGACTCGGTTGTCTCACCCTATATGGGTTCTTTTAGGACATCCATTGAAGGATCTGAAATTGACTGATTACTTTTTCTGCAAGAAGCCGTCCTTTTCTTTGAAATGGAGGTGGTAGGGATGACTGCTTGATGGGGATGGCAGTGACGTGGGTCCGTAATGGTGTGATGTGCATGCAGATGAGGGAAAGGATCTGCATGCATGTGGGACTGCTCACAGCGAGGAAGACGAAGGTGGTGAAGGGTGTGAGGTGGCTGAGCTAACCTCAGAACTTGCTGGGCCCTTCTACTCCTGCGCCAGCCCCAGCTAACAGCCCCAGCCCTCACCTTCGGGTCTAGGGCAATGGTCCAGGCTCTAGTCCCTGTCTCGTCCCCAATCCTGGCCTTCAGCAGCTTCCTGGATCTCTGAGACATGTTCCTTCAGGGGCGTTGCCTGGAAGAGCTCTCTCTCTCCCCCCTTGGCCAGGTGCGGCATGGGGCCTCTCCGCAGTGTGCACGAAGCCGGAGGACTCTTCCCAGGCAGAAAGGGTGCCTGGAAAACTCCAGGAAGCAGAAGGATGTTTCCAGGTGGCCCAAGGATGAGGCTCTGTTTCTCCCCCAGAATGTCCCCTGGCCTCCCTGCTCCTACGCACAAGCCACTCAAGCCAAACAGGCTCACTTTGGGCGAGAGAGACATATTTTTCTTCCATTTTAATGGTGCTGGTGACCTCAGAAGGTTTCCATGGTAACAAGACCAAGAAGCTAGGGGGACTTGGTAAAATCACCAAATAATCCCCACCACCACCATCACTCTCCCAGACTGTGTGGAGGCAGGAGGACTCTAGAAAACAGAAGATGAAGGACAAGGCTGAAGGCTGGGGCACAAAGATGGAGCCTGCAAAGGAAACCTGTGCCCTCCCCCCACTTTCTGTGCCCTCCCTCCTTTCTGTGCCCTTCCGACCTACTCAAAAACTCCCTGCCATGGGGGCCTGGTGCTGAGTGTGGCCCCTCCCGGGGACATCTGAATGGTCATAGAACACCCATAGGAGGGAGATTCTGACCTCAACAGGCACAAGCATTAGTGGGGTCATTCTAGGCACCGAGGCAGATAAGGAGAGGAAAGTGGATGAGTGTGGAATGAGAAGGCGACGAGCATCTGGTTAGGGGACAGAATTTGCACTCTAAAGCTTGGCAGCCAGGGGCTAGCACGAGAACACAGTGTCTGAGTGACCACGGTCTAACTCCAGGGGTTGACCGTGCCTACACCCTGAGATTGGCTTCCTTCTTCTCTCGCTGCCTTCTCTCCCCCACCACTCAACGGCTAGGATCGCCAGAAGAGTTGTTTTTTGGGGGAGGGGTGCTCGGAATTGAACTCAGGGCCTTGCACTTGCTAGGCAAGCGTTCTACCACTTGAGCTAAATCCCAACCCCTCCTGAAGAGTTTTGAAGCCCTGCACTGCCCCCCTCTCCCATTAATTTCCAGCTTCTAGGCACTGGATAATCTGATCCTCACATAATCAAATGACTAAAATATCTCCATACATTGCGCCAGTGTGAAATTTTACCACAAAGCTCCTGTGGTTTGCACCCAACCTCTCACTAAATGGCCACATGTCCCCTGGAAAGGAATTGTCCTATGTCTGGGCAGGGTGGTCATGCTGGGGTGGAGGTGAACTGTTTACAGTGCAGATGGGGGCTGAGCGAGGACAAAAGAGAAAGGGGGGTGCACCAGTGGACAAGAGAGTTTGCTACCGTGAAATACTGGCCGGTGGCCATGCCTTGGACTGGGATTTCTCTGTGGGCAAGGGAGGACAAACCCAGAGACTGGCGCACATTTGAGAGAAGCCATGTATGCATGTCATGGCCATGCCGTGGATGGAGGAAAAATCTACAAGCTTCCTTTTCCAAATGAGGGCCCTGGAGCACCACAGCTGTGCCTCTGCAGCCCTGATGGCAGGAGAATCATGCCAGCCAAGCAGGAGAGGGCGCAGGTGCCAGAAGCCTGGAGGTGGGGAGCCAGGGAGCCAGGGAGCGACCCCCAGCCTGCTGTCTGAGCGTAATGGAGAGAGACGATGCATCTCCCTGCTGTGGACAGTTCTCTTGGGAAATCTGCTCAGTGAACCCAGAGGAGCAAGCAGGATTAACCTCTGATTAGACTGTTCAGAGATGCTGGTCCAGCTGGATCTCCCTTGCCAGGACTCTGAGGCCTGCAGGGGTTGAGGATTCTCCCTCGGGGTCTCCAGTTCCCTACTCTATGTCTCTGCAGTCTAGCGTCCCTGCCTGGAAGGTGGACACTGCTGCTTGGTGAGTCCAGGCTCAGGGCCACTGGGAACCAACTGCCCATGTGTTTAGCCCTGAACTGAAGCATGCAGGGCTGTGGGTACTAGGCCCGGAGGGGTCACAGGGCAGCTCCCAGTCCAAGCCCTGGAAGATGCTCCATGACACCCTCCTGCACCAACTTGTGCTCTCATTTTCCCCATTCCTACTAGGCTGGGGCCCTGCAGAACCCTGAGGTAGTTTTCCTTTTTTGCTTCTGGGAATGAACCTATGACCTTCCTCAGGCTAAGCACGGGCTCTGCCACTGAGCTATACCCCAGTGCTGGGGTTTATTCTTGGCTCTTGAGTGACCTTGAACCACTCTCTCACTCCATTTCAGAACAACAACTTCTTCTTCCTCTTTTTTCTTTCTGTGGTACTGGGGATTGAACCCAGGGCCTTCACACTGAGCCACGTCCGCAGGCCCTTTTTATTTTTTTCTTTCAGGGTAGAGTCTCACCAAGTTGCCCAGGTTGAGCTCAAATTTGCAATCCTCCTGGCTCAGCCTCCTGGACTGCTGAGATTACAGGTATGCCAGGCTGGGCCTTCTTTTCTGTCCTTTCTCTTAACATTTGCCAGCTGGATTTTGCTAGGGTATTTATTTCGAAACTGGCCATCTTCCTGACCTCGCTCTCCTACTCTCTTATTAATGTTGCAGTTGATTATTTTGCATTTTCTGGATAAACTATCATATCATGTACAAATAATGATAGCAATTTCTCCTCCTTCACAAACGTTATGCTTCTTTTCATCTTTTAATGTAATAATGTATTGGTGAAAACTTCCAGAACAATGTAAAATAATTGTGGTAATAGCAGGCTTCCTTGTCCTGCTCTGCCTTGCCCCTTGCTAGTATTTTATTACTAAGAATGATGTTGATATTGGTTGCAGATACAGATTTTTTTTATGATGTCAAGCAAATTTCATTTCATTTTATCTTACTAAGGGTTTTCATCAGAATGGATCTTTGTTCTATCAAATGCATCTTTGGGGTCTATTAAGATGATCACACAACTTTTTCCCTTTCTGGTAACTGACATGATTAATTATGCAGACTGCTTTTGTGATACATCATTGTCATCATTTGTAAAGTGGTGATCCCTGATGGTGAGGAGACCTGTGGGCCGGCAGGAATCTCACTGAATAGGGAATGTGTACTGTGCCTGCATTCCTGGGCTGTAAGCACAGATGCCTTGGCCCCGGCCACCCTCTTTCCTGAATGGACGCTCAGGCGGGTGCCCTGTGATGCCCCTGGGATGCAGCTGAGGCTCGAGAGGGCTGGACAGGAGTCGGCTGGTCAGATCAGCTGACTCCCTGCAGCTGACTCCTTATTGCCTTTAGCAGAAAACCCAAGCTTCTAGGCCTATTGCTCAGGCCTTTCACAATAGGCCTCTGTCCATGTCCCCCAGCCTACCACACCCAACTTCTGCCCTCTAACCACCTGGCACTCCTGGCTGGTGGCCCCAGGGCCTTCTCACGTGCTGTTTCCCTGCCCAGGTTGCTCTTCCCACCTCCTGTCCCAGGCAGGCCTTGTCTGTCCCTCCAGGCAGGAGCTCCCCATCTAGGAGGCTCTGCAGCCCCTGAGTGGCCTCTGTGTGTTTCGCAGGGGAGGTGGCTTCTGGGTTTCAGCCTCTCTGGGTGCCCCAGGAGGCTGAAGACTGGCCTGACCCACTCGGCCCCATCTCCTGCCCCGCAGCCATTCCATGATAAATGGTGCTCGGTCTGCCCCATCCAAAACCTTTGGTTCGTCATGGTGGCCACCCCCTACCCGTGGGCCTCCTTTCCCAGTTCACCAAGGAGGGGACTGGGAGGCCCCAGGCCTTGCAGGCAGCTGCAGCTCCCCGGAGCCTCTTTAGAGAATGCAGCCGGCCTTGTTTCCTGCCCATAAAGAGCGGTTCGGCTGGCACAGCGCTGGGTTCCCAGGGGAAATGCTTCCCCCAAAGCTGCTGCCGTTGGAGACGCAGGAGAGGGAAGCCAAGTGGGCCCAGGGGGACCAGACTACCTGGGAGCCAGGGGAGGGAGGTGGCAGCGAGGCTGTAGTGGCTGTGCCCCAGGCTTCCTGTGTGTCCGGAGGTTGGCACTGGAACCAGCTGCATCCTCCTGCACTCATCTCCCACAGTCTCTCCCCCCATTCTTTAGAGGATCCGCTGTCCACTCTGCTGCCCCCCAAGCACCAGGCAGCCAGCTAGAACTCAGAGTGGACCACTGCTGCCCAGTAAGCCTGGGTTCTTTTCCCAAGTTGTGCAACATAATCGCATCATGAGTCTGACGAGGTCAGGGGCCCTGGCTGCGAGGGCATCGGCTCCATTGGTTATGGAGATAAACGAGGCTTTGCCTAAATTCTAGCGGCACTATGTGTTCGCCATGTGACGAGGGCCGGTTCCTTAACTTCTCTGACCCTTGCTTTCCCCATCCACAGAATGGGCACCTGCTGTGGAGCTGTGGAAGGATGCCAGGGCCACGCGGACTCTGAGGCACTCAGCGCCGTGCCTAACACATGGTAGGGAGGTCTGCCAGCCTCAGCTGCGGTCACAGTCCCAGCTCAGAGTCGGCTGGGCATGGCGGTCACCCTGCACACCTTCAGTCTTCATGGATGCCTGGAGAGACTGAGGCCCAGAGAAGGGCAGGACATGAGGTGCTGGGTCCCCTGCATCAGCCTGGACTGATGGGAGAAGCAGCTGAGATCACAAAGGCCGTGACGTGTGGAGTCTGGGGTCCTTGGTTTTGCCCTGTACAAACTCTGGCTGTCTCTCCTGTATTTAACAAAACCTTATATTCTGCTTGCTAAGGGCCAGGCAAGTTACAGATCTTTAATTATACTATTATACTAATTCTGTATGTATAAGAACAATATCACGCATGTTTTTATTGTTGGCTTTTTGAGACAGGGTCTCACCATGCCATTCAGGCTGACCTTGAATTTGCAGTAATCTTCCTGCCTCAGCCTCCCAGAGTGCTGGGATTACGCACTAATATTATGCATATTAACTTGAACCCTTCTAACAAACTCATGAGGCAGATACTATCTCAGTTCCCATCTTGTGGATGAGGGAAGAGAGTGGGTCCTTGGGTTGCCCAAGGTCACACAGTTGGCAAGCAGGAGAACCACTGTCCACTCCTAGGGACCTGACCCATGGATGAGGCTCCCACACTTGGGTGAACACAGACAGGACTTTCCCTATCCTGTGACACTGGGATGCAGGACACACACTTGGGAGCTCTCAGCATCTTGTGCTGGGCTGAGTGGGAACACCCGCATTGTCCTACACATGCCAATCATTGGAAGCCACCTCTGGGCCACAACAGGTATTTCCCTGGAGAGAACGCAGTGGAAACTTGGACTAGAAGAGCTCTTTATTATTCAAAATATCCACACTATTTAATTTACTATTAATAATAGCTCTTGAGTCAACCTTCTCCGGAGACTGAGAACTGAAGGATGTCCCTCTCTTCCCACCCTCCTCCCTCCAGGCCTGTTTCTCTTCCTCTGTAGACTCAGCCACCAACCACTGAGCTGCCCGGGGAGTTGGCAGGGGACAAATGGACAAAGGGAGGCCCTACTCACACGGTGAGCCCAGTTCATCCTTCCTTCTACAGAGCAGGGCTCAGCCACTCCTCCGTGGATCCCAAATGCCACCACCCCTGGCTGTCAGATCCCTGGGGGGACAGAGGACCGCTTCTGTCCTCACAGAATGAGCAGGAGGGTGGAGGCTAGTACAGCTGCTCCAGTCGAGGCCAAGGGCAGGCCGGGCTCAGCACTGTGGGGGTCAAGGAGGCTGGGGACCCATCCTGTACCCTCGGCATCCAGAGGGAAAAGGACATGTCCAGAGAAGAACAGGGCCAGGGTGCTGGCTAGAGCAACACCTGACTTGGAGTTCAGGAGACTTGGGGGACAGAGAACTGGACATCTCAATTCCCACCTACAGCCTCCTCCAAAGGCCTTCTCTTCCAGGTACTTCCAGGAAGGTGTGGTGCCCCAGGGAGGCAGCAGCAGGCACAGGCACATGACCAATGCCATGTGAGGCAGTGTGTCACAGATAGGATCACCCTGTCCCCATGGAAGTCATAGGAGGCGAACACTCCATCAGCCCAAGGCAGAGCTCAATGGGTCTCCTTGCCCTCAGGTTGGTTTGGGATCTTGGGCGATTCTGCAGGGTGGCACCCAGACCCTGGACACCTCTTATCCTTGACTCTGCCTCCCCTCCATATTAGGGTTCCCGTGTGATCTTGGCTGGGTCCAAATTCCCAGAAGACAGAGGCCCTTTTCTCTCCTCTAACCTGCCTGACTATGCAGAGCTGGGGTGGGGGTGGGGTGGCAGCTGTCCCCAAGGACCGTGGGGTGTAGGCCTCTCAGGCTCCAGGCCAGCATCCTATCCCACTGCCCCAGGGGACAGCTGCCAGCCTCCTCTTCTTTCTTGCCAACCCCTGTCCACCCTGTGCATCTGTAGAGTGGGCTGAATCCCAGATAACCTTGGGGGGTTGAAAGGTCTCTGTCCATCACGCAGATCGACACTGGCTTCCTTGATGAGCCAGGCCTGGGTCCCACATACCTGCACACACACACTTCCGGCCGCACACGCCACCGCGCATGCAGTAGCCTCTCACAGTGAGGGCCCCCACTCTTTATTCAAGGCGCGGTCTCGGGTGTCTGAATGGGTGCTTGAAGACTCCGTCTTTGCAATTAACACGCTGCTGCAGTATTATTAGCCCCTGATAGGCAGGTCTGCCTTTGCCAGAGACTATAAATATGTGGGGCCAATGACTCAGCAAATCTGTTGCTATTTTTCTTGCAGGTCCATGCGGATCCGTGTCTGTGTACACCATGGCCCCATCTCTCAGCAGCTCCCATGCCTTGTATCCATGGCAACACAGTCCTCCCCAATAAGACACTCTGCTGACAAACACTGGGAGTCTCCCCAGCCCCCTCCCCACCTTGGAGAGGGAACCCAGTGAGATGGGGTGGCCCTGAGGAGGAGAAGCCACTTTCTCAGTGGCTTTAAGGCCCAGGCAAGGCTGGGCCTCCAAGCCCTTCTTCTCTCCGACTCTGTGGCCAAGGCCTTGTCACCTGTGTATTAAGGCGAGTGGCTTGTTGAGGGGGCCTTACTGAGGTCTGGGCACTCACGGATTAAGGGTGGCTGGGAAGGTTGGGAGGGGATGCTGTCCTTGGCCAGAGGGAGGCTGGAAATGGGGAAGGGCAGCAGTCAGGAGCGGAAGGGAGTCAGTGTGTGTTAAACACTTGGGTCTCATCTCCTGGCTGCATCTTCTAACTTGAAGAAGCTGTGAATTGAGGCAAGAGCATGGGTTTCCAAGTCCTCCCTCCCAGCCCCTGGTCCTCCCATGAACATTCACACTTGCTACTTTGGTACCTGGCCAGGTGTGAGGACCCACAGGTGACTCAGAGTCGGGTCTTCCCTTGTTGAGACTCTCATTCTCAGGGAGAAGACAGGTCTCTTGCCTTCTGCACAATGCTCAGGGGTCCTGGAGATCAGGACAGACCCGAGCAGTGGGCACAGGATGGTGGCCAGTGAGGTGACCCAGAGGGCCAGGGGCATGGGTGGGCTGGGGTCCAACTGGTGGGAGGTAGGGGTTGGGGAGGGTGACAGACTCATACCCCAACATTCTAGCTCTGGCTCCTGTTGGTTACAGTCCCTTGAGGAAGCCATCTGAGTTTTCTGGCCTGTAAAGGGGAGATGATACCTTGAGGTGAGAATAAATAAAACATCTGGCCCTGAGGGTAGTAAGCGCTTACTATGGCAACCAGATGCCAGGACGGTCCTCACGTTCCCTGCTTTCTCCCTTTCAGGGTCAAATGAGGGACTGGGACAGGTGACATCTAGAGGCTCTGACCTTTCCTGTCCTCAATTTCCCCATGTTTAGAATAGGGAGAAACAGGTTTTGAAACAAAGGAACAGAGGGTGGACTTATTCTGTGAACATGAGCTAACTGGCAGGTTGGCGGAGCCAGGAGGGAGCAGCGAGGGTAAGAGAAACTGGGCCGTTCCACAGAAGAGGAAGAGGCTACATAGCCCCTGAGCTCAGCTGCTGGAGAAGTCACCAATCACTCAGCATTCAGCCTCATTTCTACGGCATTTCCTGCTTCAGGGAGTCCCAATGTGTATTGGAGGTTCAGGGTCCCAATGTCTCCTCCAAATACCACAGTTGGAGGACAGCAATCTATCTGCTAGACTCAGCACTTCTAACTGGCAGAGGCCGGTATAAGCATTAGGGATGTGTGGACCATAAGCAAAAGAAAAGCAGTAAACAGTGCCCCACATGGGAGGGGGATATTTGTTCCCTACCGGAAGTCCAGAGCTGGGAAGTCCAGGCCCACCAGGCTTTCAGGGCTCCTTCCACTGTCCCCGCCCCTTCTACCATCCTTATGTGGAGGCCTTTGTCTTCATGCTTGTGGACTCAAAGGAGCAAATGACTGCAACACACCAGACCCATGTCCAGGTCCCTGGTGGAAAGAGGATGGAAAGGCCAAAGGGAAGCCAGTTTGGACCTTGTAAAACGAGCACTATGAGGGTTATGGTTTCAGGGCAGTGATAAAGTGTTTGCCTTGCATGGGTGAGGCCCTGGGCTCCATCTCCAGCACAGCGGAAAACTAAAAAGTAAAAAGAGTATCCAGAAACACTGCTGTATGCATTGGCTCCCCATCACTATAATGAAAATTTGAGACGATTACTTTGTAAGGGAAAAGATTGGTTTTGGCTCACAGTTTCAGAGGCTCTAGTCCATGATCTGGCAGACCCATCGCTTTGGGCCTGTGGTACAGTCACTTGCTAGTCACTGTGGAAAGCACATGGTGGAGCCGAATGCCCGGCCCAGAGACAGGAAACAAATGAGGAAGAGGAGGAGCAGGGTCCCATCATGCCCTTGGAGGACCTGCCTCCAATGATTTAAGGGCCTCATGCTAGGTCCCGCCTCTTAAAGGCCCCATACTCTCTCAGTAGAGAGCATCTACCCAGTGACTTCACTTCTATCTCCTTTTCCAGAAGTGGGTCACATGGCCATCTCTAGACCAGTTCCTGGAAGGTGACTGGGCAGAATGGGTCATGGGGAGGATCGGGCCACTGGCCAGGATTATTATCTACAGCCCTCAGCCCCAGATTAGGAAGGGAAGGTGCCATACCAGAAGGACTGCCCATGAATGGGCATCCAACAGATGCTACTGGCCCAGCAGCCAGGGCCCTGGAACCCAGGAGAGGAAAGAAGCTTCCAGCACAGGGCCAGCAGGAAGGAGAGCAGGTGATCAGAGCAGAGCCCTCCCTTGGTGGGCCCACCATGGGGCTGAGTCTGCAAACGCCCTTTTTTTCTCAGCTTTGCAGAAAGGGAGTTTAGATAAAGCCAGCCTCAAATCTATAGCTAAGAGGACCTGGCCTCTTTGTCTGTCTGGTTTCTGAAGTGTCTTCCTTTGGGAGCTGCAGGAGAGACAGTGATCACCCCACAACCACCAGGAGAGGACAGAGTAGCATGGTGGACGGTTACTGCTCCCCTGAGCATGTTCACCCGTGTCACCCCACCCTCAGAGAACTAGGCCTGTTACTTCTTCCCACTGAGCTCTCCTCTCCCCAGCTCCCCAGGGCTATAGCCTTCCTCAGTGACACACCTTTCCCCATGGAGACCTGAGCCCAGGCCATTACCTCCCAATCTTGTCACCGAGCAAGGCTTCCCAGGTCTTCTCGAGCTTGCCTGTGACTCCCCTGTCCAATTTCAGACGCAGACCAGATCTACTCCAGGTCTAGTGGGAAAGGCTGAGGACTTAGCATCCAAGGCCTGTGTGACCTTGGGGGAGTCAGCCAACCTCTCTTGGCCTTTACTGACACCTTGTGGCTGCCTCTGCTGGAAACCAAAGTGCCTGGCTGCAAACAAAATACTGCATTCTTCCTTGTGGGCCCTCCGCACGCCTAGGCCTGACGGAGGGGCGGCCTGCCAGCGCCCCTCCTGGCTGCCGCCCCACCAACGCTAGGGAGCCATAGCAAGGACAGCCGTGGGGCTACAGTCCTCTGGTCTCAGGGCTCAGTCTTTCACCAGCTCTGGGACGAGGACAAGGTGCAGGTGTGATGACATGATGGCAGAAAATCTGCAAAGAGACAGCAAGTCCATCACCCGGGGGACATCTCCCCTGGGCTACCAGCTTCGGTCTCCGGCTCCCTCTCCTTTCTGATAGGTGTGCAATTGTGCCCAGCCCAGAAGTCACCTGGAAGCCTGCGGGGTGATGAGCGTGTGTTGTCACGGGGAACATCCTCTCTGGCCTCCTGCAGCGCGGTGATTTCAACTCAAGCTCCAGCGGTGAGACAGGGCTTTGGGGGTGAACCCCCAGCCTGCTGGGTTACCAGCCTTTGTAAACCAGGCTGCCCGCACCCTCTGACTCACAATCCCACCATGCGAACCTACTTTTAAGCAGAGAGCTGCTGGTTAAGAGGCAGCTCTCCTGACGAATAAGGGTTCCCAGAGGGGAGCAGCAGGTGGAGAAGGGCCTTCCAGGCCTACAGCCAAGTGCTAATGGTGGAATTTCAAACCAGGTCTCTCCAGCCCCAAACACTCTCCCGTCCTGAGCCAGCCCCACCGCACCCATCATCTGGAGACTGCAGTGAGTTCGACGAGGCTGGGGTCTGGGTAATGTGCGGACAGGGCTCCAGGGTTTGGTTACCCCCGCAAAGGCTGGCGCTGTTCCGCCTCATCAAGAAGATTAAGGGTAATTGAGTAGCCGCTCTCACACTCTCACAAGGCTACTTGAGTGTTGGAGATTGGCCTGAAACCCTCTTGTTAAAGGAGCTCATCCCGGGATTGGAGAGCTGTTTTCAAAAGGCAGGGAGCCCATCCAGGTCTTCCAACTGGCTAGATCATTGGCAACCAGGGCAGCGCTGTTCGCTCACAAATACGCCGCTGAGTCCTCTCCGGCCCGGGAGGTGGATCCCCCACCCCCGCCATTATCAGCTTCAGTTCTCAGAGGAGGAAACAGACTCACAAAGGTGCTGCTGATTCTCCTCTCACTGTGTGAAGCGTCCAGGCAGCCTGAGGCCAGCTGGCATCTTAGTCACTTTCTCATCCCTGGGACAAAATACCCCAAACCCACAATTTAAAGGACAGGTTTCTTTTAGTTCATGTTTCCAAGACAGGAGGGACATCAGGAAAGGGGCTAGGTAGAGGAAAACTGCTCATCCCATGGCAGCCTGGAGGTAGAGAGAGAATGGAGGAGCTGGGGACAACAGCACAGCCTTCTGGGTCACATCCCCAGGGACCCACCTCTGGCCAGGCCTCACCTCCTAACAGCACATTCAGCCTAGAACTCGCCCATGGAGGAATCCACTGCTGAGTAGGGGCCCCCTAGAATCCAGTCACATCCCCCCACACACCAGACCTCTGGGGCCCTCTCAGATCTAACCACGACGGATGGCATAGCCACCGGCGACTCGGGGTCAGAGCCCTTCCTGCTGGGCTCTAGGAACCACCTCTCTTTCTGGGTCAGAGCCAGCAATGAGAGGTTTGGGGGCTCAGGCCAGGCTACCTACCAGCTCCCTATCCTCCAACACCATTCCTTTCTTTCTTTTTTTTTTTTTTTTTTTGGTGCCGGGATCGAACTCAGGGCCTTGTGCTTGCGAGGCAGGCACTCTAACCACTGAGCTAAATCCCCAGCCCCTTCCAACACCATTCCTAAAGCATGTCCTACTCCTAATATTTCGTAGCTCCCCATCCCCACCAGGGTCCACAGCCACCCTTCGGCCAGCCTCTGCCCCATCTCATCAGCCTCATTGTCTCTCTTCTCACCAATCCCCTTGTCTCCACCCTTCTGCCCTGACATCGTGGCCTTCCTGCATCCTTGCATCCTTCAAAGCCCCTTCTCCAGGAAGCCTTCTATCTCCACTTCTATAACTGAGCATGGGAAATAAGTTTCAGGTCACTTCTCTGGAGAAAATGAGGGAAGGACCAGAATCTGCCACAAAAGGGTAGTGCTGAAGATGTTGCCAAATGAAACAATATATATCCAGTGCCCAGCACGGTGCCTCGTAAATGGTGAGGGCCCCCGCAGAGGTAACTGGGTCAACTTCAACAGCATCCTTCTTGTGGAAAAAGAAAGGAAGAAGAAGAGGGAATTCACTGCATGCAGTGGCACTGCCTGTAATCCCAATTATTGGGGAGGCTGAGGCAGGAGGATCTCAAGTTAAAGCTCAGTCTAGGCAATTTAGAGACCCTATCTTAAAGTTTAAGAAATAAAAAAGAGCTGGGGATGTAGAGTGCAGGCTGTGGGCTCAGTCCCCAGTACCACCATCACCATTACCACCACCAAAAAAAAGAAAAAACAATCCATTTAATCAGAAAAATGGGTTGGGTATTTAGCTCGAGGGGTAGAGTGCTTGCCTACCAAGTACCAGGCCTTGAGTTTGATCCCTAGCACGCCCCTACACACACCCCACCCTGCATCAGAAGAATGACTGGTGAGCGCTTATTCTCCAAGCTGCATCTTAACCCTTGAAGTCAGGAGCGCAGAACTACAGAGCTCGCTTCTAGCCCTCAGCACACCTGCATTGCTGGCATTTTCTTCTGGGTCCTGGAAACACTGTGTGCCATGGGGTGGGGCAGCCCTGGGCTGCTTCTGACCCCTCCACGGGCCTGGCGTGAGCGCTCATTATCTCCCTTCCAAGCCTGGCAAGCCTGGGGCTGATGCCAGCCCCAGCCTTTGATGGAAGGAAGACTTAATTACCTTCTACGGCAGCGGGAGAGGAAAATGAGGAGCAGATGAAAAGCCTGGTGAGGCGGCTCCTCCCCACGGCCCAGAGCACCCAGCCTGCCCACCCCCACCCGTGTGTGGGGCTGAGGTTCAGCCTGACTTTGGATGCAGCTGGCATGGCCCCGTGTCGTGCATGGACCCCGCTATTATGGAGGAGGCTCAGGATCGCCCACACCAGGTTGGCATCCTGGGTCAGCTACAGGAGGAAATGACAAAGCCAGACGTCAGGGCTTCAGTTTGTTTGAGCCCAAGGATCTCGATGGCTTGGGAAACGAAGGGCCGATTTCGCAGAGGGAATGGGTCATAGCTGGGGGGAGGGGAACGAGGTGGGAGGAGAGACCGGAGGTGGTGGCGGGGGACCAGGGGATGCAGGAGGCAAGTTGGGCAGACTGAAAATCACCCTTGTCCAGCAGGTCTAGTATGCTGGGCTGTCCCTTGTAGGGTGGCACAGGGCACTGGGCTATTTTGTCTTTTTGCCACCCTTGGGAATTTTGTTGATGTGCTTAGTCTCACGGCTGCACACAAGGCCCGCAATGGTCCCTGGGGCGGGGGGCACCCCTAGAGCAGGAAGGTGTAGAGGAGTCTGAGGGCAGAGCTTGATCCTTGGCAGGTTACATTATTCTTCCAAGCCCCAGTTGCCTCATCTGTGAAATGGGAATTGTAACCATATCTGAGGATTGTAGGGAGAATTAAAAAAAGAGCATGAATACGAAATGCTTAGCATAATGTCTGGCATGGAACAAAGCTCCCAGGAGTTAGCTATTATTATGGTTATTATTATTAATCCTGTGGGGCAGTAGCCCAACCTTTTAAAATTCCAGGTTCTCTTGTGATAAAGCACACAGACCTCAAACTCCTCCCTTGAATAGAACAGGATTTAAAATGTCAAAGAAATAAGTTTGAAGCGAAAAACAAATCTAAGCACTTAGTGCATGGAAAATGTTTTTTCAGACTCGAGAGCCTCCCCACAGTGAGAGCCCTTAGGGCTCAGGGCAGGCTCCTTGGTGGGCTCCTCATCCTCCCTAGCTCTGGCACAGATGACTTTGAGGGAACAGAGGAAGCTCTTTGGAATACAAATACCTCTGGACCCGTTGATCCCAGCAGCCGCCCTATTCACATGCTAATGAGAGAGAATTGTGAGCCGCTAGAAGGCAAAATTGCCTAATGTAGGAAACCCAGCCTGGACACTCACCCCGCTGGGCTCCTGGGGCTGCTGGCCTTGGAGAGAGACCCAGTGAGCCTCGAGGTGAATGTGGAGAGGCCCAGGCTGGGGTCTGCATGGGCAGTGGTCCAGGCCTAGGGTTAGACAGGACTATTCCTACTTTGGAACTCATTGAACTCCTACTCATCCTTCAAGGCCTCATTCTGACACCAGCTCTCTAGTAAAGCATTCCTGGATATGGATGAGCTAACTCCCTCCTCTGTTTCTCTTCTCTCCAACCTCTGTGACCTCCTCAGGTGTGATTCTGACTCCGCCTCCAGCCTGGGAAGTCCCTGAGGCAAGCATCCCTGCCTGACTCCAGTGCCCAGTAGGAGCTGGCACTCAGCAGGTCTCAGAATGTTTGCAGAGTGAATGAATGACTGTGCGGGATGGTTCTAATAGAGAAAGGCTGTGATCTCCACCTTTGCATGGTTTTTGGCACAGGAAGGAACCCGATCCTAAGATAAAGGAACCAGTTGAGAGAATTCAAAGAATGCTTAAATTATCCATTTTAGAAACAAAATGAAACAAAACAAAACTGAGCCCACACCTGTAATATGGACCAGCACTGTTCGGGGGTAGAGGGAACTTTTCCAGATTTCTACCCCCTTAAGAGAAGCATACATGTCCCCAGTCCCAGGAAATAATGTCCTCTCTTTCTCAAGGGCCTGTACTCCATTTCTTTGAGGGCATACTTTTGGATTTCTGCCTAATAAAACCCTTCCTGTGCCTCTTACTGACAGTGCTGAAAACTCTCTTTCTGCAGTGGAAGCCAGGGGATGTGCAAGCCTATTCCATGGTAGGGTGTGTTAGGTTCCACATCCCAGCTTCAAGAGCCCCCAAGGACCCTTACGTTGGCTGTTGTTCGCGGAGACATCGAGCTGTGTGGTAAAACTTTCCTCACTGTAGAAATCTCCTTTCTCACCAGGCTCTGACCCCGATTCCCTGGGCTTCCTGTCTGAACCCCATTTGGCTTCCCAGGGTTCTCTGGGGTACTTGGAAAGCCCCAGTGGGGGACTTATTTGGGGACTCGAGTCCTGGAATTAAACACCACGTCCCCAGGGGAGGGAGGGAATGGGCGGCATCTGCTGCGGTAGGGTGGGGAAAGGGAAGTTGTCGGGGTTTGATGGGAAACCCATTTTGCCTTAATTGTATTATGCCCGTTAAGTCAACAACAGCTATAGCAGAGGAGTGGAGGTGTAGACCAAATGGAAAATGGCTGGGATGAGCTTCCAGGAGGTGGGGAGGGGGAGGTGGCCGTGGATTCATTTGGGATATAGGATTGGGGCTCAGGGATACCTTGGCCAGGCAAGGATAGTGCAACCCAATTCTTGCCAATCGGAGCATAGAGAAGGGGGTAGGCAGAGGGCTGGAGCCCGGTCTCTGCTGAATCAACCATTCGCTAAGTGCCAGGTGCAGTACCAAGTACTTTGTGGGACCCTCAGGTACAAGCTGTTTTTCATGGCTCACCAAACAGCACCCTTGGATCCGACCTTTGAGCTGATCTATAGCCATCCTAGTTCCCAGAACGAGAAATGCACAGAGACGGAAGTGACTTGCCCAAGGTCGCACAGTGGTTTGACAGCCCCGTACATCCCATCTGGGAAGAGTTTAGTGTCTACAGGAGAGGGGAGAAAGAACAATCGAAACCAGGCCAGAGGAGTGACAGAGATGAATCTGGGATGTTGACACAGACTATACCCGTGCAGCGGCTCAGCCACCCAGGAACAACTGTGCTGCTTCACTCATTCATTCCATCACTTACCCCAGCATCTGGCCTCCCTACTGTAAAGACAGACTGTGGCCCTACAGAGGAAGAACGCTGCGCCCTCAGAATGGGAAGGCTCCCTAGTGAGGTGTGGGGAGACTCAGAGGGGCCGCTTTACTTCTCTGGCCCAGGACGCCCTCTCTGAACACCAGGGATCGACATCCCAGCCCTGCGTACACCTGGGGGCTGCTGGGAGGATCCAGGGAGGCGGGTGGTGAGTATCCCAGTGAGGGGCAATTAAGATTCTCCGGAAGCCTGGGAAGTGGCCATGGTCTTCCCTAGAGAGGAGCAGGGCCCCTCGCCGGCTAGAGCAGGCCAGGTAGCAGGGTTGGTGAATTGCTGGGGCAGATGTAGCTCTCCTTGCCCACACCTGTGCTGTGACAGCTGCGACCTCCAGGCAACTCTGTCTTGACCTGGCCACCCCACCTGCCAGACGCCTGCCTGCTCGACCTCGCAGGGCCCTTCTGCTCGGTTCCAGAGTCTGACTGCTAGAAGAGGCTCATCTGGACTCTGAGCCTGCAATGCAACTCTGAATGCTCCCTGCTCAGCAACCCACAGGGCGCAGACTTCCCACATCCTCACCGAGGAAGTCATGATCTGAGTCCATGTCTCAGGAGTCCAGCTGCAACAACTTGCTCAACAAACGGTGGTGTGGCCCTTGTTTTGAGTGTGACTGCACCAGGGCTCGGTGTGTGACCAGGGTTGGACTCACTGTAGCCCAGAGTGGCAGCTCAGACTGATGGTGCTCAGACTCCAGCCTGCAGCTGTGTCTGAAGCTAACATTTTCAAGGAATCGGCTTCGTCTGAGAGCCAGGTTCCAGGGACGCGGGGACTCCTGCTGGAGCAGGGCAAGGGAACCCTTAGGAGAAAGTGTGGAGCAAGTAGACTGGCTCCTGACCCTGGCTCACCTTGGTCAATGTCCTGAGTCAGAGAACCTCGACTTACTCTCCTGGACCCGTCTGTCTCCCTGCATTTTGTGCAGATATAGCAGAATACCTGAGGCTGTGTACTTCATAGTGAACAGAAACACATTGGTGCATGGTTCTGGAGGCCAGGAATCCAGAAGCGAGAGACCAGTATTGATGAGGGTCTGCAGGCTGCATCACCCAAGGTAGCGGGTGAGAGGGTGGGAGAAGAACAAGGGGCCGTCTTGTCCTTTTAGAAGGACCTCAGTTCTAAGGGAACAAACTTGTCCCTGGGACAAAGGCCTTAGTCCATTCTGAAGGCAGAGGCTCCACGGTCCATTCGCCTCCCAACACCATGGCTTTGGGAATTAAGTCTCCAGCGCATGCTTTTGGGGACACACTCAAGCCACACCCACGAAGAGTGCCTGGCTGTGAGGGTGGATAGGAGGTGGCTCGGGAGAAGGGAACAGCATCAAAGGGTGTACCACGTCCTGGGGAACTTAGCCAGAGGCAGGAAGCCTGACAGCAGGAAGTTCTTTTTTCTTTTTTGGTTCTTTTGAGACAAGGTCTTGGTATATAGTCCAGGCTGGCCTCAGACTCAAAGAGATCCTCCTGCCTCAGTCTCTTGAGAGCTGGGATGACAACTGTACACCACCAAGCCTAGTTGTAGGGAAGCTTCTTGGGGCCCGTGTTTCACCCTTTGAGGACATCCCTGGTCTCTTTGGTCCCCAGACTTCTAGATGGCAGCCCTCACATCTGCAGGGTCCCACATGCCCTCTGCTGTCCACTTCCCAGCCCCTCCTGGCCCACACCTCAGGAGTTTTTCATTCCTTCTTTTTGACTTCCTCTTTCCTCCTCTCTTCCCTCGACTGTGAACATCTTTCCAGAAAACAGAATTCCCAACACCAGCCAGCCTCCCTGTCTCATCCAACAAACCTCATTACCTGTTCTTCTTCTTCCCAGAAGGAAAAAGGAAACAAAAAGGGCTGAAGCCACAGCCTGTGCGATGGGGATGGGAAAGGTCGGGTTGGCTGGGACAGCGGCCGGCCCCTGATCACTGCTCTTGGGCAGCAGGTAGGCCGCAGCCTGTTCCTTTACTTGGTGTCCAAAGACCCCAATCTCACCAGAAAGGCATTCTGGACTGCAAGCCTGATGACCAGGTCCACATCTTCTGGGCTGAGCAGCTTCAGGCAAATTCCTGAACCTCTCTGTGCTTACATTTGCTCTTCAGTAAAATGGGCTGTTTTGGGGTGCAAACAAGCACTGAGCACAGGACCCGCTCCACCTAAGTGCTAGTTACTAAGATCTTCAGGAGAGGACCCCAAACAGATCACGGCTCATGGCTATCCATTTAAAAAGTCCACATACCACATACTCCCATACAGACTCATCTGAATTGCTTTGTAGATTATATGCATTCAATTCAGGGCTAGCAGGTGCTGTATGTTAGAAAACATATAAAATAGTAATTTTCCAAGGATAAAATAAAGAACAAAATACAAATAGGAATTTGAAGACTTTGTCCCACATCCCAAGCGTTACTTTCGCGCCCGACCAGGGCCAGGCACCATCGTTGGGGAGCCTCTTGGTGGACATAGCCAGGGGAAGTTGTGGCAAAGCTCCCTCCTGAGCTGCTGGGGGAGGAGGTGCTGGAAACCGGGCAGTGCGCTGATGCTGGTGATTAAATCGCTCACAATGATCCATTGGAACGACAGCCGTGTCTAACGCGTGGTGCTCCAGCTGCTTCACAAATAGCAAGGTGGCCAGGGAGGCGGCCGGTGGGATGTGCTCCGAGGGCAGGGGGCCTCCTGGGCTGTCCGTTCTCTTCTCGCTGAAGGTAACCTGCTGGGCTCTGCATCCTGCCTCCTCCTCCAGGACGGCTCTCTTCCTCCCCATCTTGCCCCAGGGCTCTGAGCCAGGCACCTCTCCCAGGATGACCCACTCAGAAGCGCAGTAACAGTCACACGAGTCTATCCAGTCAGTGGGATCTTGCTCTGGGACTTTTGCTAGAACCACCTGGGAAGAGGTGCCCTTCACCATGCTCAGCTGGGAGAATGTAAGCTGAAGACTCCAGGCCCCCATGGAGCATTTGCCACCATGAGCTGTGGTGGCACAGAGAAAATTGTAGGTTCCTAATGACTTCAATTGAGCATTTGATCCAACTATACCTGAAATCTATTCTTGTATGTGAAATGTATTTTTTCCTTTATTTCACTCTTAGACCATTTTGAGTTGTTTTTCTTTACCTTCTTTTCTTTATTCATGTAGAGACAGGGTCTTGCTGTCTAGCTCAGGCTGGCCTTAACCTCACAGAGATCCTCCTGCCTCAGCCTCCCCAGTGCTGGGATCACAGGCATGCGCTACCACATTGGGTAAGTTGTTTTTCTTTAATCAAATGCGCCTGATTGTCTTGGCCAAAACATCCTCATTCTCCGGCGATGATTGTCGTCTTCTTTCAGCTGAGCTCTCTGCTCCCTCCTTGTCCCCAGCCTGCTTTCCACGCTGAAGCAGGAGACTGACCTATGAGCCCTGAAGATCTTCCCTCTCTCACCACCTCAACCTCTGTCTTGTTCCTTTCCGGGTCCCTCATTCTGTCCCAGCCACAGGATCTTCTTACTGCTTCTCAGCCCACACGGAGCACTCCTTGCCCCTGGGCCTTTGCACTGGGTGTCCCTGAGCCTTCAGATCCTCACAGCGACTGCATCGTGGCTCCAGCCTCCCAACCTCAAACTTTCCTGACTGGCTGGTGGGAAAGAAGAGCCCGTCTCCCACACCATCGCTCCCTCTGTCCTGAGCCAGCTTTGTTTTCTCACGGATTAGAATTTAGGTTCACATTTAACTCTGCTTTCTTTTACCGTCCATCTCTGCCTGCTGGATGGGAAGCCCCAGAAGAGTGGGGCTTGCTATGTGCCCTGAAGCACCCCGGAGTCCAGGGTGAGCCCCCCACAAGGCAGGTGTCCAGGATGCATTGGTTCGGGAGGTCCTGTGAGGCTGAGCACTGTCACAGCCTGGCTGGACCCTTAGGAGGGAGGCTGCTTGTTTCTCCTCCTCCTCCTGCTCTTCTTCTTCCTCTTCTTCACCCCCTGCAACGGCCCATCCGCACCCCCCATTTCTCCTCTCTAACGCTGTCCGTTCCTGACTACCTGTTGGCAGGGCTGCGTCTTCCCATCACGCAGCCCTACCTGACTCAGCGTCGGTGCTCAGACTGTCTGTCCAGTGGAGGTTCCACCCCAGGTCGACGCCCTCAGCGGGGAGCAAGCAGACAGTTCATTTACTCCCTAATTAGCAGCTTCACTGTGGATGTTCTCGGAAGACCCATCTTTCCTAATAGAAACAGCAGGGTGGACCGCAGGCCTGGACAGCATCCTGCGCGTCTCCCAGCAGGAGCCAGAGGTGGGCAAAGGTGTTTCATTAGGAGAGAATTGGAGGCAGCGCTGGTCACAGTGCCCACTGCTGGCAGGAAGCGCTACTCAGAGACCTGGAGTTTAGACACACAATTAAACAGCAAACGCAGGAAGGAAATCAAGTGTCCCTGGTCAGCATCCAGCTCAGCCTGGACTCCCCCTCTCCTCCCCCAGCTCTGTCCTGCCAGAGGCAGCTCGGCTCAGGTGACCTTGGGCCGCCTGCTCTGCATGGGCCTGGATGTGGGGGATCGAGGCGGCCACCATGCACACAACCCCTCTCCCCCTGGAAGAGGGGACCCAGTCAGCCACATGAAAGGTCTTGGGGCTCATCCGGCCTGTTGGGGTTGCTGATATGGCAGAGCTCACTTATTGCATTTCCTATAGCCACACTCTCCCTTTTTGGCTTAGTAACAGAACCTCAGATTTCTTCTGTTTCAGAAATCCCAGCTTAACAATAACATTTCCCAGGCTCCTTTGGAGCTAGAGGTCCCACAGTGATTGTAGGGTAGCTTTTTAAGCAGATGGTTGGGAAGATGCGGGGGGAGGGGAATCGCCCTTAAATGGAAGACAAGCCGACGATATATAAACTCTTTTCACCACTCTCCTTATTTCTTTTCCTTGCCCCAAATGTGGGTATAATGGATGGTGCTTCAGCAGCCATCTTGGGCCCTGGTACATGAAAGCTAAATGACATGGATGGTAGGTCCAGACAGACAGATTCAGAAGGGCCCTCGGTGGGCAGCAGCAAGCCCCAACGAGACAGAGACAGAACAAGTTACCTGGAGGCAGAGGTTAAAATAACAGTGCTCAGGGGACTTCACTGCACCCCAGTATCCCTGCCCCACCCCTGCCCCCACCTGAGAACACCAAGCCAGCCTCCCCTGTCAGGCCTGGCTGGCAGACCTGGGCCTAGAGACCACAGAGACCACTTTGAGGTCAGGGCAGTACATGTCCCCAGGCTCCCCGTCCTGCCCCAGGAGCGCCTCTGTGGGGCTCCAGGGAGGCTGACTTCCCTGTTCCCCATTCCTCGCCTACACTGCTACCTGTGGCGTCATTGGGGACAGATGTGCCTGTGACCTTAGACATGACCTTCGCCTTTACCTTCACGTCCCTCTGCCACTGCTCCTTCCCCGTGGGTCTTCTACTCTCTTTTCCCACCCACAGGTCCCCAGGATCCGGGGCTGTCAGGGAATTCAGATGGCGTGGTGTTGAAGGCCAGCTGGCTGCTGCCATTCTTTCCAGCATCCAGGAGGAGGAACTGGCTCCAATGCAATCTCTGCTGGCTCAGCTTATAGGGCCCCCTCCTCTCTGCTAACCACCCTGAATGCCCCCCCCACAACCTGTCCTTCTTCCCTCTCGCTTGCCCATGGTGACAGAGGTCGGGGATATAAACAACCCACGGTTTCCAATTAATTTTTAATTGCAACCTGAAATGCTTAATTGCAGCTGAAACGCTATCTCCGGTGGCGGCGTGGGGGTGGGGTACAGGTGACCCAGTTAGAGATGCAGGGTGGCGGGACCTGGCGCTGAGGCAGCAGAGAGGAAGCCAAAGGGCAGCCTGCCGGTTATACTGGGAGCAGGGCACAGCAGTTATGCTTTAGGGGCCAGGGGTCTGGACTGCGGCCTGTCCCCTGGGGAGGACTCCAGGAGAAGCTATTTGTCAGCAACTTGTTATGGCTGAAGAGGGTCCTGGAGAGCCAATGCCAAGCTCCACTTGGCCAGTTGGAGCCTTGTGCCGGAGCAGGACCCTGAAGTAGCCCCACAGGAGCTTTCTGGGGTGGGAGGTCCTTGGGGACCTTCACGGTCCCCAGCGAGGCTCAGGCCCTACAGAGGTGGCACAGGGGACTGAGGAAGCCTTGGGATTGGGGTCCAGGCTGTGCCCTGCTGCAAGAGTATACACTAGGCACAACTAGAGGTCGGTGACCGATTTGACTGAGACTGGGGGGTTTTCTGGGACATGGGAGTTCTGGAGGTGGTCACACCTGCTGGACACAATTAGGTCCCTTCGCATCGTCAGTCCTGGGGATAGAGGAAGAGGGCTGAGGGTGCCCTGGATGAGGGGGGCCTCCTCACAACAGAGGGGCTGCCCCTTCTTTTCTCCTGCCTTGGAGATCCTCAGCACTGTGTCCCCAGCTGTGCAGACACACATGCGGCCCAGTCCCACTGACTCCCAGTTATCCCAGAGGGAGTAAGGCATGAGTCTGTTCTGGGCCTCAGTTCCCTACCTGTCTTTCCTTTAGCCTCGGAGTGGCTTCAGCCAGGAAGAGGCTGGAACGGACAGTCTGGTGACCTTACTGCTTACCCTGTGGGGCTCCCAGAGGATGGAAAGACCGCCCAGCTGTGGTTGTCTTTGTCCCCTTTCTGGCCGCCCGAGATGCATTTGCAAACTTTCTGGCAAAGGCAGCTGGTTCTCCACAGGGGCTGTTACCTGAGAACTGACAGCCATGAAAACCAAGAGCCCAGGAGCCTTGCTGAGAGTCAGATGGGTCTCCGGGCAGGAGGGTGGAGACTGAAGGGGAGACAGAGGGAGGTCCAGCCTGCAGGGGTGGGGGGATCTAGGGAGGATGGGTTTTCCTGGGAGCTGGGGACACCCCAAGGTAAGCTCTGCTTAGTAACCTGACAGTGCCTCCTGCTACTCGTTCATTCATCCATTTACCAGTTCATTCATTCATCAGAGATTTATGGAACAGCCACCGTGTGCAGGCCCCATTCTGGGCCTGAGGGCTTTCAGGAAGCGGACAGATCAAAGCCAGAATACGCATCCCTGGAAGCCCCCTTCTTCCAGTGCATGGCCAGGCCTGAGGAAGAGGCAACAGGGACCCTGTCCCTGCTGGGGCCATCCTGCTGGGGAAACGTGGGAAACACTGCTGCCCAAGGGGAAGCTGCTCCCTTCGTGTCCTGCCTGGGCTGGTCAGAATCTGTGACCTGTTACCAAGCCGGGTGAGTAGCACAGAGTGGGACCACGCGCTGTCATTTGTTCCCTGCCGTTTCTTTTCCTGGGCTGCGAGGCCAGGCCACCCTCCCTCTCTTGGTGTGGTTTTCTTCTTCTCCTCTCCCCCTCCTCCCCCACTTCCTTGTATCTAAGGACCACATGAGTCACTTCGCTTTGAGCTGCCAGATGTCGGAGGCGGTCGACTTGGAGTAGAAGCCAGATTTCCCCCTTTACTCAAACAGAGCTCAGGGCTGATGAGAGCCCTCATCAGGGCCGTCCTGGGTGTTCAGGAGGATAGGGGCAGATGCTTCTGCACCTGCTACATCTCCCTGGTTCTAGTCTGCCTTCCTGTCCCAAGACCCCAGCGTCAGAAGGCGACTTGTCCCTTGGGGGTCATGGCCATCTCCACATGGCCCAGGGGCACTCAGAGAAGGCCCTGTCATCTGGGCCCTTGGAGTCAAGCGCAGTTCTGCGAAAAGATGAGGGCCCAGGCCCAACCCCACCGTGCCTGAGTTCTCAGTGGCCGCCTCCTGTGTACCCAGCTCTGTGCTGGTGTTATGGGGGAGACCGGAACAAATAAAGAAGGTCCTCGCCTTCAAGGAATTGGCAGTCTGTTCAGCAGAAAAAAATTCGTACAAACACTGGTTCATGTTTTTCCTCTGGGAGTGTGCATCCCCTTCCAGATGTGACCTTGTTTAGATTGTGTGGCTCTTCAACGTGGGTACCATCAGACAAGGAAAAGACGGCTGGGAGGGTTATGATCTCCTCAGTGGTGGAGCTGAGCCCTCCTCCAAGGCTCCAAAGCCTGTGTCAGGAGTGTAGTTAGAGAAGAGACAGGGACAGCTCCAAGGGGAAGGAACCCACTGTCCTCTCTGTTGCCCCCCAAATGTATCTGCCTTGAGCAATTCTAGAGGTCCCTGGCAGGCCAGAGACATTGCATATGGCGGAGAGCAGACATGGTAGGGCCTTCCTGAGTTTGGGTCCCCTTGATAGCAAACCCCAAGGCCGAGACAGGAACAGGTGGTGTGTTGGGAAGAGGATTTCAAGGGGGGAGGTGGGGACTGAGCTAGGGCAGGGGAAATGTGATCCAAAGGGGCATAACAGAGAAACCCAGGTGGAGGGCAGGCTCCACTCTCCAGTTCTCGCAGGACTGTTTACCCTACAGAAGGAGGGAATATTTGTCCTCGGGCTCCCGTCCCAGCATGGTCGGGTTTCCCCCAGTGGTGAGTGGTCACTTGCTGCTCTCCTGGCTTGCACCACGCACCAGCCACGTGGGTGCCTGTGGTGTCAGAGGAAAGCAGAAAGCCTGCAGCCAGTGCTCCAAGCGGAAGCTGAACTTGCATAGCACAGTCCTGCCTGTGCCTGGCTGGGCCAGAAGTGGCTTCTGCCACAGGGATTAGCTAAACAATGGGCATTGCTGCTGCCCTGGGTCCCTCAGTGATCTTGTGCACAGTTCCCGGTGGGTGCCTGGCGATGTACCCTGGGGCCAGTCAAGAGACAAGAAGGAAGGATGTTGGGGAAAAGGAAAGAAAAGCTATCTACACCATTCCAGTTCATTGTGTAAGGGGCAGCACCAGTTGCCTGAACCTCTTCCTTCCTTGCTGGCTGGCACTGTGAGGGTGAGGATCATCCGCCATCCGTCTTGGCTGCAACACAGAACCAGGCACAGAGATGTCTGGACCCGCCTCGGGCGGCCCTGGGTCTTCAGGGCAGGGAAAGTGAGAAGGAGAGGACCCCTTTTCCGTCCAGGCTTAGCAGGACCACTGGCTCGTAAAACTCAGGGCTCCCGCTTCCTCTTCTCTTCCTCTACTTGACTACTTATCTCTGGAATGAAGTGGTTTCAGGTTGCCAAGCATTTGGGGGAAAATATCCAGCGCAGGAAAGACACATTCTCTCCATAAACTCGTATTGTGTTTTTGATTGTCTCCCATAAAAGAAGAGATGTATCTTCCAGTTTATGTTTACGACTGTGGGGCTGGAAATAAAATCAGCTCTCTTGCTGTACGTATTTTCAGCCAAAGCCCGCCCCCCCCCGCCCCAATCTTTCTACTGGGCCAAAAGTCTGATGCCCAGGACTTGGGCCCAAGGCTCCTGTGCCATCTCGCAGGCAGGTTGGAGGGGTCCAGCCTTAGGCTGGCTGTGGGCCTGGCACTGACTGGCACAGGAAAGGACTTCTCGTCCGTGCTTGGTTCCCAAGCCAAGTGGGCTGCAGAAGGCAGGGTTGGCTGAGAGAATGTAGCCGGCACTCCAGGCTGTGGGCAGCAGCCAGGGGAGAGCAGGAGGCAGCCGCAGCCCTGCATGGCACCCTTCACCAGGGTACCCTCTGATGGCAGCATCAGAAACTTCTCCCCGACCCGCCTTGTGTGCTGTTACCTCCTACATGAAGCCCTCCTGATTGCCCAGGGTGAACGAACCCCTGGATCTGTGTGCTCCCATGTTGGGGAGCATAAGTTGTCCAGATCAACTTATCTCTGCTCCAGTCATTTGAAGGGATGGTTTTGCCCAGCAGACCTCCCCACTCAGAATGTTCTGGTTCAAATCTTAGCTTTTCCCATCCTGGATTGTCTTGGGCAAGAAGCTGAAACTGAGTCTCAGTTTCCCCAACTGTCAAATGTAGGATATTTGAATACAAAATTAAGCCACCTTTTGAAAAAACATACCCTTCACCCTCTCTGCTTCCTTCTCCTTGGCCATTGACACTACAATGTCCTACACTTCCCCCTGTGTAACATACCCCAGGAGGGCCGAATGCCCGGCCACAGAGAAGGCCCCATGGAGCCTGCTGGCCCCAAGTCAGTGCCTGACCAAGGCCACCTCTTCTCCCAGTGGCTCTAGACCCCCTCGTCAGGCACTCTGGGCAAGAGAAGCACCATTCACCCGCAGTTGTCCCTAAGTCTGTCACCAGTGCCAGGCCGGGAGCACTTTGGGGTCTGGGATTGTGATTCTTCATTGTCCCAGGGTCCTTAATGCCTAGCAAGGGGCCTGCTAATAAGAGGCCCAAGAATTGCTGAGGAGGGCATTAGTCCAAACTGTGTGGCAGGTGCCAACCTTGAACTGCCTGGTCCCCATCATCAAGATCCGCAGGGCAAAGCAGGCCCAGGCCACCAACGTACCTATTCCCAGCTCAGCTCACAGCTCACGCTAGCCTCAGTCATCTGGTTCCTGTTTGCCAACTAGTGCTCAAATCAGGGTGGAACACTGGCTCTTGTGTCTTCAAACAGGGCTTGGCTTCTGAATAGAGACAGTGGGCCAGGCCCGGTCTCTGTGAGCTTCACTTTTGGCATCTGTAAAATGGGTATGGGTGAAGATCTGGAGCAAGGAGAGAGGCCTAGGGTGAGACACACTCTCAGGGCAACCCCTCAACTTGCCCCAATCCCCAGCAACCAACCCTCACACACCTTTGCCTTTCCTAAGACCCTTTCCCGCTTTTTATTTTGCCCGATCTTCATGACAGTGTATGGAAAAATCATCAGGAGTTATTATACTCATTTTCAAGGAGGAGAAACTGAGTCTAAGAGGCAAAGGCATGCCTGGAGGGCCCACCGCAGCCTGGGATCAGTCGGAGTGCCTCCTTTCATTTGGTCAGCCGTGCATCAGCACCAAGAGTCTCCCAGGACCGCTGTGAGGACTCCTGAGGGCCATGCCTGCCATCCCCTCCCTCGGTCTCTTCTCCCTCTGCTTTTTAATTGCTTAGAGACAGAGCTGACGGCAGCGGGAACAGCTCCGCCGCGGCTGCCGGTCTCATGACTGGAGGCTTTTGTTTGTTCACAGAATCATATTTTTACACTCCGGCTTCCGCTAATTTATGCTGCAGACCGAGCCCTCCCTGGCTGAAGATCGTGTTTGGAAGAGCGGGGAGTTGCTTCCCAGCTTCGGCATCTTGGAGCCTATCAGAAGCCAAGCAGGGGATACATGAACAACAAAAGTAATAATGGCCAGGGCGGTGTTTATTTCCCTCCTCTGCTGGGCCTGTGGCGCTCCCTCCATGCATTTGGGGGAAGAAAATTTCGCTGGGAAAATTAAATGGGTCTTCATTTAAGACCCAGCAATCAGCCCCAGCAAGTCTGCTTGGCACATATGGGGGCTCCTCTCTGCTCTTCGACAAGGGGAGAGGGAAAGAGGGGAAGGCTCGGAGAACCCCCACAACGTGCACAGGCGCGCACGCTCCATCTTTGTGTGGCACGATCAGTCAAGCTCAGGTGCAGTGCTGTGACTTCCTGTAGGAGACTGGGCTCAGCTAGGAGCAACCAGGGAGGGCTTCCTGTAGGAAAAGACCTGAAGATCTGAGAAAATCTAGTGGTCCAAAGACAGGGATGGAGACCGCCTGGCTGTGAAGAATGCCAGAGGAGAGAAGGCTGCGGAGCAGGCGGGGTCTCCACTTTGGGTGTCCGAGTTATAGTAAAATTTCTCCTGGGCGGACCTTGTTTGTGCAAGAAAGATGGGGATAAAACTTGTTGCACTTGGTGCAAATAAAATGTGGGCTGAAGAGAGGTTGTAGGGGACTCCCAGGGGCTCCCCAATCCCCACAACAGAAGGGAATTGGCTTTGTTTTGTTTTTTTGAGACAAAGTCTTGCTATGTAGTTCAGACTGACCTCGAATTTAGGGCAATCCTCTTGCCTCAGGCTCCAGAGTGCTGGGATTACAGGTGTGCACCACCATGCCCAGCTAGAATTGACTTTTAAGTAGTAACTGAGACAGGAAGGGCCTGAGTAAGGCCGATGAAGGTCTAACTCAAGGACACAGGTCACGAGAGCAGGGAGAAGCAGAGAGGGCGAAAGTGGGGAGGGAGCCAGTGCTGTGCCTGGAAGCTGGTATACAGTAGCTGTCTTGCCACCTGCCTGTCACTCCCGTGGGCACAGACCTGCTGGTTGCATCCACCCTACCCACCCTTCTGCCCAACAGCCTCCCCTCCATTGTGCCTTCATTCATCCCCCCATCTATCCCCAGCCAGTGAGTCAGCCAGTGTCCACACACTGGCAAGAGCACTGGGGTGGCCTCTCCCGGTGGCATCCACCTAGAGAAAGCACCCGGGCCGGGCTGCCAGCCTCCAAGACATGGCATCTGGTCTGGTGGGCTGGATACTATGTAGATTGATCACTTGGTGACAGACTCACATTTACCAAGCTCCCGGGGACTGATATTTATATACACCCCCAATGCCAATTTATTAATTTATAATAAGAAATGCTACTTGAGGAGAGCGGATGTTTGTCTTGGCAGAACAGTGTCTCTCTCAGTAGGCAGGCTTCACAGGAAGTCAAATTATGATCAAAATGCTGGATTAGTAATTTACGAGAGGGATTGAAACTTTCAAGTGGTCTGGATACTCACAGACTCCTGGGTCTATCTTCTCTGCCCCTGAGCAAGTGTCAAAAGAAGATAATCAGAAGGCCCCTGGGGAAGCTGAGTCAGAGGGCTGGCCAGGGCGGGGTTGTTGGGTGTAAGATTTGCCATCTTACGGCTGATACATATATGCGCCCCGCTGCCGGCTCACATTGACCTTAAGCACCCACTACCCTCAGGGTCTATGAGCCTACAAGCTCAGCCTGGATTTTACATCTTTCAGTGATTGAGGGAAAAGTCGAAAGACTAGTATTTCACAACATGAGATAATTATGTGAAATTCTAATTTCAGCGTCACAAAATAAAGTTTTTTAATTAAAAAAACTAAAGTTTTAACGGAACACAGCCACATTTGTTCATGACGTGTTGTCTCTGGCTGCGCTGCAATTTCAGGATGGTGTCACTGCGACTGATTCTTCACTGGGGACGCCTGAATGATGTACGACTTGGCTCCTCATAGAAGTTGGCCGACTCTGCTCTGAGATAATTGTTCACCCTTCTGTGGACTTTATCCCTTTACAGAATTGCCACTACCCTCCAGCTGTGTTGACCCGCGACTGTCCACAGATCACCTGGTTTGTGGAGGCCACCCAAGTTCCCCAGTAATGAATGTTAGGTGGCCTAGGGGTCTACATGCACGCTTGGGCACCATAGCCATGGTTTGAGGGTATCAGCTCAGCCCGCACCCACCACATAGGTACGTCAGTGCACTGACCTTGCTAAACACCTATTTCCGTCTTTCCATTCACCCCAGCCTCCCCACCCATCATCCCGTCATGGGCCAAGCCAGCCAGCAAGACACCCACCTCCCCACCTCCCATCCCCCCAGCCATCCACTAAGTCTCCGTTGTAATCTGTTGGGGTATGGGGTGTGAAGGCACTTGTGTGTGTGTGTGTGTGTGTGTGTGTGTGTGTGCGTGTGCGTGCGCGTGCGCATGCCTGTGTGTGTAGTGGGGCAGCTGGTGACTTCAGAGCTCTACAAACTCCACCTATATCGAAACTTTGGGCATAGGCATGAGGCTGGAGAGAAGGTCATGGTGCTGTGGATGGGGGTTTGGAGAGCCTGTGGAGCTATCTCTCTCTAGTGAGATTTTTCTCCACTGGAGAAAAATTGTGACCCTGCGGCCTTCCTGGGCTTCAAGACAGGAGAGCATCTTCTGGAGGCAGCTGTGTGTGGGAGAGAGAGAAAAAAAGGAGAGAAGGGGAGGGAGGGAAGAGGAGAGGGAGCAAGAGACAGAATAAGGAGCCCAGGGGAAGCAGGGAGGGAGGGAGGCCGAGGAGAGAGACTCCCACCCTATGGGAAGTATTTGAATGGTAGTAGCTCTGGGCCCATTGACTCATTCTTCAGAGTCCGTTGTCCCCAGCGTGGGCAGGCTTGTCTGGAAGTGCCCAGGGGCAGTGTGGGCACAGCTGGGCACTCAGGCAGCCAGCACCCTGGGGCACCACCCCCAATCTTCCTACCCAGCTGGGGACTCAGATTTCTGGCTCCACTGGAGGGCTGGAGAGACTGTGCAGGACTCAGCCTGAGCTCTGAGGGCGCTCAGGATGACAGCTTTCAAAGACGAGAAGGAGGAGCTCACTGCTTTTAGCTGTGGCCCTAGCACCAGCTCCTATGTCTCAGGTGGCTCCTGTTGGCCCAGGGCACCAGACCTGGGTTGAGTGGTGCCTGCCACACAGAGTCATTGTCCTGGGCCACAGCATCTGAGGCCCCAGTTGTCCCCTGTTCCCTATGCTGTGACAAAGCAAGCCCTCTTTGCCTCCCACCTGTCTTGCTCAGACAGGCTTCCTGAGGCCATGGGCAGAAGGCTGAAATCAAGCAAAGCAAAGGGAAAATAACCTTTACTCCAAGACATCAATTGCAAGGTACAATGGTTGCTGTGCCTGCTGCTGGCATAGACCTCAAATGCTGAGAATGCCCACGCTCCCATTTTATGGATGGATCATCAAGGTCAAAGCCAACAGCCAATTTGGGTCTCGGGTCCCCTAAGAACCTCCATTTCTCTAGTGGTGTAGCATACTATAACATAACTCGGGGTTAGTGTGAGACTCAGGTTCAATGCCCATCTGCCCTTCCACACAGTGTGAGCATTGCTCTCCTTTGTAATCTGGGACTGCCAAAAAGAGAACAGGCCCTGTAGTTTGTTTACAAGAACAAGAGAGATTCTATTTGTAAAGGGCCTGGCATATGGTAGGTGGCCAACATGCACTGATTTCAAAGAATCTTATTGTGTGTGGACTGTGGGCTAGAAGACCAGCAAACCTTGGTTTAGTGGGGGAGGAATAGACTAGGACAACCACTGGAAAATATGGAGCACCATGGGAGTGAAGAGGGCAAGGGCCCCAGAGAAAGCACCCAGAAGTGGCAGGTACAATAACACCTGTCCAATCTGTCAGGTTGGCAAAGGAAGGAGAGAACATTCTAGAACATTCCAGAATATCCTAGAATATTCTAGACAGAGGACACAGAGCAGGCCAAGAGACAGGCTGGGGATTCTCTCAGGGGGGCAGGCACGAGAGTGTTCTCCCTGCTCCCTATCAATGAAAGGCCCCTTGGTTGCCCAACACAGCCCCAAGTTCTTCATCACCCTCCCTCCTGTGTGAAACCTAGGAAAGTAGACTGGCCTAATATTCGTTGAAGCCAAACACTATTTTGCTTCAAAAATTTCCTGATGGAAAAATAATTCTGTAACGAGGCCCCAAATTAAATAGACATGGCGTTTGGAATTACTCTTGACCAAGAGAGATAGAAATGGGTTAGGAGGATTAGGGGATTATCCCAGGAACATGTATACGAGGAGCCTTGTTTTCCATCCCCCTCTCCATGAAGCCTTCCCAGCTTTTACCCCTGGGTTTCCTTCCCGTAAGGTTGAAGTCATTCTGATGCCCTGCCCACCCCTGACAATTCAGTGAGTCCAACAGAACTGTGTGCTACCACTCAGGTTGGGCATGCCAGTCGCCCTTGTGGCCAGGGCCCAGGGGACACCCCACCAGGAGGCAGTGGGGCCAAGCGTGTCTGGTGCAGAGGGACTAATGAAAAAAATCACGCTGGGAGGCTCTGTGGAGATGTGATTGGGTCTGACAGTCCTTGACTAATCTGTGTTTCTCTTCCTCCAGCCCCTGTCACTCTGCCCTCTGCCTGCCCAGCCACCCACAACCCTGCCAATAGAGAAAGACACCACACCAGACTCAAGCTCCAGACGGACTGCGGTCTCCAGAATTCAATGAGGGCACCCTGGACTCTGTCTCTGTCTCTCTGCCTGCCTCTCCCATCCATCCCCCAGGTCCAGAGACCTCTGCTGGGCTGAGAAAGGAGGGTTGTCACCCTCTGGCAGATGCTGACTTACACCCCTAGCCTGTCACCTCATGGAGCAGGCAGCACTTGACTCCTGTGATGTGCAGGTTATTTTTGTGGGTGAAGGTGTGATGTCACAGGTACAGGGACTTCCTGGCTCCCAGGAATGGCAGCTGGGAGAAGGGACCATACTCGGTAGCTCAAATGTCCCCATCAGTGGTGTCTCTGGGGTATCTATAAGCATCCTCTTTCCTTTGATTTCCCTGACCTACAGGGAGGGGACTCCAGGTGTCCCAAAATCCTGATGTGCCTAGACACAAGCTAGAGCGCTTGCCAAAAGAGAGGCAGTTCTTGGCCCCTGGCCCCAGATGAGATGAATCTTTCCCATAGGGCAGGGTGCATTAGTGCCCAATCCTGGGTACATCAGAGGTCCTGAGATGGGGGTTGCTCATGCTGGTGCAGTGGTCAGGGAAGCATTAGGATTTGGACAAGAGGGGATTTGCACCATGCCTCTGGCTGAGGCATGGTGCAAACCAAGACTTACAGGCCAGGAAAGCAGCTGACACTTCCTGAAGGCTTATGCTGAGCCAGGCATCATTCCAAGCGCAATCGCCTGGTTGAATTTATTTAACCTTCACAACAATGAAGGCACAGAGACATTAGGTATCTTACCCCAGTTCACGTAGCTAGTCAGTGACAAGGGTGGGATTTGAACCCAAGCCAATTCAGCTCCAGAGAACACACTTGTAACCACTCTGCTGAGCTTAAGGTTACTTGGCTGGTGAAAGAGTTTGGGTAAGGCAAGGTGGAGTGGTGGGGGTCCGGGAAAGGGGTTGCAAAGGTACTTAAATGCCAGAGAGAGGATTTGAGAGCTGATCTCTGGTAGGGCAAGCAAGGAAGTGACAGCACATCATTCGTACCCCTTCCCTACGTACACCATGGCACCTCCAGCTCCTGCCAGCTCAGCAGAGGAGATTGCCAGTGACTGGAGAGCCCTGCTGTTTGGACTCCCAGCCTTCTGTCCCTTCGTCAGAATTCCAGTTCCAAGAACCCACCACTCACAGGACGACCCCTACCATAATCACTACCCTGGGGACAGACATGCAATCCAAGCCTGGCCAGTCACCATCCTTCCTGGGATTTGAACATCTAAGACCCAGGAAAGAGAAACCCTTCGTGCAGGTAGCTCTGGACAGAGGAGCCCTGCAGCAGGTGGTAGGCACTGTGCTGGCCTCAGAGGAGGTAGCACAGAAGAGGAGGTCGACAGCCATGGGAAGCCAAGAGGAAAGGCCAAGAGTTCCCTGAGGCCAGCTGCTCCCCTGGCCTTCCTCCTGCTTGGTTTTGTGATCTCCTAACACCCCTTTATGCCTAACTGGCTCCATCATTTGCTGCCTTTAAGGGCACTACACAGTGGGCCTCCTAGACACGAGAGGAGAAGGGACCCTCTAGGGTGTCTAGTGAAGTCTCCATGCAGAAGTCTCCATCATGGGGCCGTGATGGGCATCTTCTCTCCTTCCCCGAGATGGGTAGATCTCTGGGCACACTCTGTCCAAATGTGGCCTGGCAATGAATAGGACCATCTGTGCCCCTGAAGCTCTGAGCCTGGCAGGGAGACCTGTAGACAGGGAGACCCACAATGTGTGGTCCTGGAAAGCTCCTGCAACATCTCTGATGAATGTACATGCCAACCTGGGCCAGGCGCAGAAAGCTATTTCCTGATTACCTGGCTCTGGTCACCACACTAGGAGCAGGCCCTGCCTCCAGGCTATTTAGGAAGGTTCTGGAAAAAGGCCAAAGGCACAAGAAAACCTCGATTGCCACAGTTCTTCCTCCTAGGGTGCCAGCTGAGCCAGTCTTGGGTCCCTGAAGCCCAGGTGCCTGTGCGGATGTTGGCAGCTGCCTGTCCCAAGGCAAGGAGCCGGCTGCCCAGTTTTGTCCTCCTGTTCTGTGTGCCCTGCCCTCTGCTCTGCTCCAGGTGCCTGGCCGCTCTCCTTATCTGTACACGTCCCTTTTCCAGACAATGTCTGAGCTAACCCAGGGCTGCTCCATTTCCCAGGCAACTGCTGCACCTGAGCTGTTCTGCCTCTTCCAAACCCAACGCTTCTCTCTCCCTTTAAAAAGTGTTTTAAAAAAAATGTCCCAAACCCTGGAGCCTGGAGTTCAGTGATTGTCTGCAGAGCCTGGGTCAGCTTCCTGTGCCGTGGGCGGGAAGGGAAGTCAAGCCCAGGGAGGGAGGCCGTGGTCAGCTCAGCAGCAGGCACTCAGAAGGGCAGCCGCACCGTTCCCTGCCATGTTGCATTTCATGCTTGGACTCCAGCCTCATTCAAGTGCTGGATGCCAGAGGGACAAATCGTGGCAACACACTCCATTTGGCTTTTGGACTTGACATGTATCCCAAAGGGCAATGGATACATTATGAATAGTTCTTCCTGGCCACCTAGGCTTGGATCCAGCCTCCTGCGTGGATGCCTGTGTGTGTCCACATGGGCACATATGGTCCCCGTATGTGCTTCTGAGCATGTGCGTGCACAGGTGTGTGTACGTGCCGGGCTTGGCTACATCTGCCCACTCCCTCTGCTACAAGCAAGGGCTGTTCCTCAGCAAAGCTGAGAAGGTTGAAGACCCCTAGGCTGCCTGTTCCTGGCCCTTGTGCCCCTCTTAGCCAGCCCCTTTGTCCTTGCTGTCTGCACCAGAGACGCCCCCACCAGATACCTCCCCAATAAATGCAGCACCCACCGTGATTCCATTTTGGAGCTTATGAAGGATACCATTTGTAAATACAATCTTTTCCTTTGGGTCTTACAAACTGTATGTAATAATTCTCGGTCTCTGGAAGCTACTGCTCAGTATAAAAAATGCCAGAATTTTCACACTTAACTACTGGATAAAATCCCCAGCCCTGGGGCATGCCACTCCAGGCTTCCCCTAGCCTGGCCCCATCCTGCCTTCCTGTCTTGTGAGATGTTCTTCTCCCCAGGTAGGGGACAAAGGGGCAGGAGAAGTTAGTGTGAGACTTGGGGGGACTGAGCATTGGGGGAGTCTTGGATTCTAGTCTGCTCTCCGCCAATGCCTCCTACTCTGTGACTTTGAGCCAGTCTCTGCCATTCTCTGGAACATAGTTTTCTTCTCTCTAAGTTGGATGTGTTAACCAGCATCTAGCTCTCAGCCTGGGGACAGTCACGGCCTCCCAGGTAGCTTTTGAGGTCTGCAGAGAGCTCTATTTAGTTCACTGTGGCTCTGATTTTTTAAATCATTCTATCAGTCTCATGTGACTGCCACAGGAAACACAATACTCCAACCTGAGTGGCCTAAAGCAACAGAAATTTATTCTTGGGAATAAATAAACTTACGCCGGAAGTCTGATGTCATCAGCAGGTGGATTTCAGGTGGGCCGAAATCAACGATTTTAACACAGCTACACTTCTCCTGAAGCTGCCAGGGAGAACCGGTCCTGCCTCTTACAAATTCTGGTGGAATGCCGATTCTCCTTGGCTCGGGGCCACATCCCGCTGGTGTCTGGCTTCAGGTCACACTGTATCATCTCTGTCTCTTTCCCCTGAGAAGGGTACATGTGCTAGTGTATAGGGCCCACCTGGTGGATTTCAGATAATCGCCTCACCCCTAGATTCTTTTTTTTTTTTTTTTGGCACTGGGAATCGAACTCAGGTCCTTGTGCCTGCAAGGCAAGCACTTTAACCACTGAGTTAAATCCCCAGCCCAAATGTATTTTGCTGTGTGTGATAATGGACAGCTAAGGTTGTTTAATCAATTTTACTATTTTTTTTTTGTTTGTTTGTTTGTTTTTTGTGGTGCCGAGGATCGAACTCAGGCCCTTGTGCTTGCAAGGCAAGCACTCTAATCACTGAGCTAAATCCCCAGCCCACCCCTAGATTCTTAACTTGATCCTTTCTTTAAATATGGTAACATTTATTGGTCCTGACTTTAAATATGGTAACATTTATTGGTCCTGAGGATTAGGACCTAATATCTTTGGGATCAACTACTCAGCCTATTACACTGTAACAGTGGAATAACTTATAAACATCACTAAAGACAAGACTGGGCATGTATTTATGAAAGGAGAGCAGGAGTTTGAAAAGGTTGGGAAACAGCTGGCAAAATAACCTGTAAGCACCTTGCAATCCAATCCCTGCGCAATTTTGCTGCCATGTGCTGAGGGAAAGAGAGAAAAAAAGAAAGACAATGCTCTGTCCTTACTAAGCAGTCACCATGTCTGGGGCTTTGCACTCAACACTGGGATCCAACAGGTGCCAGAATACTCACAGTCCTTGAATTCCTTTGAACTAGATGAAATGACCCATTTTGTAGGTCAAAAGTAGCAAAGTGTTGGAAATTTCATGTTTCACTTTACTACTTGAGAGGCCAAATGTGGGTGGGGAGAGAGATAGGCGGAGGCAATGGCTACCTAATGGGATGAGGCCTGATGTGAATGGCTGCAGGGAGTGATGGGAATCCCTAGGGAAGGAGCAAGGCGATCACAGCAGGCTTCCTGGAGGAAGAGGTGTCTGTGAGGGTTGAAGGAGGGAGGGTAGCCAAGTGAGGATGGAGTGGGAGAGGAGATGAGGGAGATCTGCAGGACACAGGACAATTTGGGGCAGAGGAAACAGCACACAGAGAGGTTCAGAGAGGGAAGACAAATTGGTAAGTCAGGAGCCTGAAGGAAATTTGAGGTGGCCCACACACTGAGCTCAAGAAGGGGACTGGGGGAACCAAAGCTCAAGAAGAAAGCAGGGTTGGTAATAAAGGGTCCCCAGGCCATGTTGGGGACATTGGATCAGACTTTATCCTGAAGGTACAAGAGAGCCATTGAATGTTTTAACAGCAATGGGAAAGCAGAGATTCAATTTGTGCTGTAGAAAGACCATTCCAGCCTCCAGAGGAGAGGCAAGGGACGGAGGGAGGGCAGTTAGGAGAGGATGGAAAGTCTGGGGCCAGAGGGATGAACAAGCCTGCCTCCCTGCCATGTTTCCTCTCCACAGAACTCCTGGGGTGGGTCTGCAGCGTCTCCCCATGCCCTTCAGTCTGTTGGCGGAGGAAGACACCTGTGAGCAGGCGTCTGGAGCGGTGGGCTGGAGACGTGGCTGGAAGACTGTCTACTGTGACAGTACAGCCCTGAGGCCAATAGGACTCAGCCCCTAGACTAAACCCCGTGGGGAGCAGGAGGCCACCCTGCTTCCTCCCTGCAGTCCTCAGCCTTAGCCTGGGACCTCAGGCCTTGTCTTCATCACCGCCTTCTCACCTGTGGGCTTCTTGTTCTTTTCCACCTGTTTATACCACACTTTAGACTCCACAGGGCTCCTGGTCCCTGCTCTGGCTCTCCCCACTTCTTCAGTTTTGAGCATTCTGAAAATCCTCTTGCTGCTCGTGGAGAGCTGGGGCCTCGTGGAGCCAGGGGCCTGATGCTTTTCCTCTGGCAGTGGGTGCACCTAACTCAGGCAAACCATCCTGGACGCGAGCCGTGACATGGAGTCTAAGGCCTAGTCCTGGCTCTGTGCTCTCAAGCTACAGCCCTAACAGGGTACTGACATCACAAGCCCCAGAATTCCTTCTTCTGTTCTTGGTTCAAGTCAGAAAAAATATTTCCTCCAAAATGCTCTGTCCTTGAGCCGGTGGGCAAGGACTATGTGTGGAGGAGGAGTGTCCCAGCTCCCAAGATGGGAGACAGGGGTCGCCATCTTCATGGCCAGCCCTGTTTCCTCTGATCCCTGTTCTCTGCCTCCAAAGATGAACAGAAGATGAGGTCAGGTCTATGGAGTGTATGGCTTGTCAGTTTCATCTCTAGGCAAGCCACAGAAAGGGGGTGGGGGAACAGTGGGCAGAGCAGAAGGCTATGGATGACGGTGCTGATAAGAATCCAGGGCTCCTTCTTGGGAGTAGGTGACCATGCCTGAAGATACTGCAGTTCAACATGCTCAGATGCAGAGTCTGAGGATCTCACAAATCCAGGAGCACTAGAGAGCGAGATTGAAACTTGCACAATCCAAATTCTAGGAGTGGAACTGTGTCTGGGGAGGGGAAAGGTAAGTCATCAACAATATTGATGGTGGTGAGGTTCAGATCACCCCTGGATCTTCCACTTCATCATGTGGAAAGGAAAATGTGATGATTGTTTTTCCCATTGTTCTGTTTTATTTCCGTTTTTGTGTGCAGTGCTGGGGATAGATCCCAGGGCCTTGGGCATGTCAGGCAAGTATTCGATCACTGAGCTACATCTCCAGCCCTGGTGATTATTTTTAGTAAGAAGAAAGGAGGAGATGAGAGTCATGGCAGATCAGGGGATGAGCTGGACATTTGGACTCAGAGTTCTTCCCATGTGTACTTAATGCTGCTCTCAGCACTTTTCTGTCCACTTGTCTCACTCAATAATCACAATGACCCCGCGAGCGAGGCAGGGAAGTGATTATTATCTGTACTTGACAGGTAAGAATGAGCAGACATGGAGAACAAAGTGATTTTCTCACAATTCTTTCCAGTTACTCCTTTTCATCACACCACCTAGATACGCCAGTGCGGAATGTGGCTTATTTTTAGATGGGTTAGGAAAAATGCTCCATCTCACTAGTTACATGGCCCCGGGGGTCTGGCTATGGAGTCTGATGTCCAGGGACTCAGAACACTTCCAGGCTATCCAGGACATTTTTTTCTCCTCCACCCTTTGGAAAGAGATACAGGCCTTTTCTATTAGGGAAACCGGCTAGTTTTGAATCAACCTGGGGGGAGGGGTGTGTACGGGGAGTGGCGCTGTCCTTGGTACTGACCTCTGTTCTACAATCTACAGTTGCTGTCCTCAATTTTCCTGTCTTCAGTTTCAAGGCTGAATTCTTAACCCGAGATCTGAAGGGACTATGGGAACTACAGTCCACACTAATCTCCCCCTCACTACCCACGAAGAGTTGCTCTACGGCAGGCAAAGGAAACTGTTGGCTTAGTATAAGTCTATAGCACTACAGTCCCATGTCTTTGCTCTAATTCAGCAAACTATGGCCCATAGCCAAATAGGGCCAGGCCCCTGGTTTTATAAATGAAGTTTCATTGGAACTCATTTGTTTACTTATTGTCTGCAGCTGAATTTGCCCTACAGCTGCAAAATGGAGCAGCTGACATGTACACTGAATGGCCCACCAAGGCTAATTATAAACTAGCCCATCTCTTAGAGGAAAACATTGCCAGTGCCTGCTACAGTTTATTCTCTTTAGGGCAGAAGACTTGCTCTGAGCATGCTCCTGTATAAGTGACAATTCCCTTTATCCCTACCTGACCCCCAGCTCATCTTAGCATGAGGTCTTTCCCCATTTTCCTTGTCCATGTGTGTCCCAGGTCTACGTCATCTTTAAATTTAAACCACTCACCCCAAACACTCAGGAGTATCCTCTGGCCTCTTCTCACAGATGTTTCCCAAAACCACCCACCTTGGACCCACAGCCTTCTGCTCAGCTCCCCCAAACCCATCTTCTACTCTAGACAATGACAGGAATTAACCCCATATTCACCCCTACTAGACTCAGGCTTCTTCATAACCTTTCTCAGCATGTTAGGACTTTTCAGTTGCAAATAATAGAAACCCAGCCCAAATTAGCTTAATATAATTCTGATGAAAATTCCAGCAGATCTTCTTGCTCCTAGTACATACAGGATGCCTTCAGAACCCAGCCACATGTCAACTCTTGGCTTTGTTCCTTAATATTGGCTTGCGTTCCAGGCAAGCCTTTACCACACAGTATGCAGAGGACTACAGAAAGCTTAGGCATTTTCAACAGGAAGAAACACCCCTTTTGTTCTAGCAAAAGAGCCCAGAACTCAATCTCAGTGGCTCAGGAGGGGATGACATGATCATCTTTGAGTCAATCACAGTGGAGGGGAGAGTGAGATGCTGCAATTGGTCAGGTGTGGGCTACGTGGTAGAGTGAATGTTGGGAAAGTAATCCCATTAGGGGGTTAGGGAGGCAGAGGAGTGTTCTCCAGAGGAAGGTGCTCCTAACAGGTGGAGGGAAAGTGGGTGCCGGCTGGGCAAGGATGACAGATAAACATCCCACAGCTGCTGGGTTTGCTTTACTTCTCTCTCCTATAGGCTGCCATCTACTCCTCTGCTGTCTTCTCAGAGGGCTATAACGATGGTCAAGCTCTCCCAGCTTGCATGGAAAATCATGTGTTGCTTCTGAGACTAGAACATATCCTCTTTCTTGTCTGGCCCTCCAGCCTCACCTCCCACCCTGTCTTTTTTTTTTTTTTCAGCGGTGTTGCTGGGTATTGAACTTGGGGCCTTGTGCTTGCTAGGCAAGCACTTTACCACTGAGCTTGTTATGGTTTATGTCTAGATGTCTCCCCAAAGCTTCATGTGGTAAGAGATAGCTGGATCTAGAGTGTGTGATTACTAAATCAGTCCACTGATTGGTTTGGCATAGTTCTGCTGGGATCAAGGATGTGACACTAAAATTAAGGGTATTAGGATTAAGGGTGGGAGTACTGCCCACCCTAAAAACAGGTAGCCTGGATAAAATATAAGATACAGGAAGAAGCTGGTTAGCTGCTTGCTTGCATCCCTTGCTTACCTTGCTGACCTTTTCCTGTCTGCCCTGCCACCCTGCCTCGGACCCAGCTGACTGTGGACTGAAACCTCTACAAACTGTGAGCTAAATAAACCTTTCTTCCCCTAACTCTGGGTGTCGGGTATTTTGTCCCAACAATGAGAGAAAAGTAACTAAAACAGAGTTAAATCCCCAATCCCTCATCCTCTCTTTTAACTTCAGAACTTGGGCCATGTTAAGCTCTCACCCAGCAGCTCCCCAAATATCCTAGGTCTTTACCACGTCTTGTGCTTGCCTTCTTTGCTTTGCAGGAAGCCCCTTCCCACCACCTGGTCCCAAGAAGTGTCCCTCTTCCGTCTTCTGTGGTGATACAGCCCCTGCACCAATGCCTGGCTGTCCCCACAACCCTGCCCTAGGCCCACAGATCTCTGTCTGTCTTCTCTCCAGCTTTGTAGCAATACTGGTCCCCTAAAAATCCCATGCAATAAGGGAAGGCGCAAATTAGAGGCATTGCTAATTAATTCGATAGATAGTGGGTAGATGCTGGATGTGCCAAGCACCAGGATAAGCAACGGGACCACGGGAGTGACTCAGGCATGCTCCCAATCTCTAGACACTCAGTGTGTGATAGAGAAATAAAGATATCTAAGCTGCTTATCCCTCCCTTGCTCTACCTCCTATACCTAACCTCAGTCTGACACATAGTCAATGCTTAATAAACAGGCACTGAGCAAATAAATGAGGAAATGGGGAAGGAAAGGAGCTAATGCCATGGAAGACCCAGATAAGGTGCTATCAGAAGATAGGGGAAGAAAGGTTGCCAGGGAGGGATCATTTCATCATCTCTCATTTGCTGAGGCACTGTCCCTGCTGATGGGGATTCAGAGAGAAGGGGCATTTGTCCCCTGCTCCCAAAGATCTCACAGCCCAAGAGATGAGACCAGATGAGAAAATCAATGCCTACAAGACAGTGTGGGAATTGCCAAGCAGAGCTACACTGAGAGCTGTGATAAGAGACTAGGATGGAGGGGTGCAAAGAGACAAAGCTGGTAAATTAATTGACTGATCCTGCACAATGAGATTTATTTGTTCTCAGTCCTTTCCAAGGGTTTCTGTGGGAGCCTTAAGAAAATACAAATTCATTTGGTCAAGGACATTGTAATCAATATGAGAGAAGACAACTCACTGGGACCCTACATAAAAAGTCAGATATTTGGTCACACGCCAAATTCACGACAAAGGAAGTCATAGAAGGGTTAGCATGAGAATTAGGGTCTGTGGAGGGGCAAGCCATCACAGAGGGCTTCCCAGAGGAAGGACATTCTGAAAGGGAAGCTCTGAGGACTGCAGATCTCTGAGGGTCTCCAGGGCTAGGCTGGGATTGATTCTACACTTACAGTTCACTCCGTAGACAACAAAGACTCATGAAGACCATGATCAGATTTGCAGTTGAGAATGAAGAATGAGGGAGAGAGATGGGATACAAAAGAGTCTATTCGAGGGTTTGTCAAAGAGTCAATGACAAGAGTGGCTGTGGCCACATCCTTCGGTGATCCCCTAGTAGTGGAAAGCCCAAGCAAAACAGTTTCTTTCCCCCTGCTCACGGTCCAGCAAACGTTTCTTGAGACATGTGGCCTCTGTTCTCAGAGATCCTGCAGCCCAGGGGATGAGAAAACCCATGCCTACAAGACAGTGTGGGACTTGCCAAGCAGAGATACGCCCAGAGCTGTGATAGGAGACTGAGGTGGAGGGTGCCAAGAGGAATGCGTCATCCATCCAACAATCTGTATGTGATGGAACTGTGAACAAGACCACAACCCCATCCTGTGAGTCACCTCTGTAGCCTGCAGATCGCTCCCAGAAAGAGAGGAAAGGGGTGACAGCGGCCTCTCAGGGCAGCACATCTGGAAAGTCCTCCGGGCTGCAGCCAGCACCCCGCCCCCAGGCTTGTTGGCTAATAAGCCATGTTCTTCTTCCATTTTATCCCATTGGATCTGGATCCCAGCAGGGCCTAATGAGGAGGATGGCGGTGCCCATTATACAATGATAATGTGTGGGCAAGGACTCCCTAGGGTGCCCCTGACAATGACTTCCCTTAGAAGGCACTGAGGCTGAGGCAGGGGCAGCTGTGGAGCTGCTGTGGGTCAGGCAGGGGGTGTGTGTGGGGAGGCCCCATCTCAGGCATGGGGAGACTTCTGCGATGCTGGAGTTGGTCCACAGGTCACCTTTGGAGGGCCACACCACTTGCCAAACCAACACGGATAGCCACAGAATGCTAATCAGACTCAGACATCAGGATCTAAGACAATAACTGCGATGCAGAAAACACACAACATAACCAGGCAGCCTTTGTAATTAACTTCCGCTCCCTTCCAGCAGTCATTTGGAGTTAATGGTTTCTTAATTCAGTGCTCATTTGGTGACTTTAATTTCCAATTAATTTTGCCGATTTTCCTCTGAGGCGTTCATGGTGTGATAGAAAATTCCTGCATGGTGAAGTCCCCACCCCAAGGGACCTGGAGTGGGTGGCAAAGGGAGAGGCCGAGGTCAAGCTGCTACAGGAAGGCTGGAGCCCTGCCTGAGCACCAGGAATCTGAAACTCTGGGTTCAAGGGGGCCTCAGGAGTTTGGGGAGCCTCAGGAGACCCCTCCTGTAAAGAGAAACTAGCAGAATCGATAAGGTGGTGCCAGGGATGACGATATCCTTGAACATCTCCAGCTCTTGCTGGGAGTTTTGACTTACACGGTGTGGGTGTAGGAGAAAGCCCAGCCCAGCTGGGAATAGAAAAATCAGGACCAAGGACAACACCTTCCCTTTGGTCAATCATAGTTAGGATGATTGAGAGGTCTTAGTGCTCTGGACCAACACCCCTGGTACCCCCGGAGCCCTCCTTTGCTGGGCCAATGCATGCTGTAGACAAGAACTGAGGGGTACAGGCAAAAGTCTGCACCTCTTCTCCTTAGTGCCCCTAACCACTTGCATTAAGTTGTGACTGACTGGGGTGTGGGCATTTAGTATCCAGACAGGTCCCACAGAGACCATGTCCTTACTTAAGTCATTCCCTTCCTCTGAAGACCCCCGCAAAAAGCCGTATGCACCCAAATCTCTGTCCCCAGCTCAGTTTCTTGGGAACCCAAACCACAACAGTGCTAAATATATTAAACGCTGATCTAACGCTCACGGTGTGCTAGACACTGTTCAGGGTCCTATGCAAAAAGAACTTCATTCCATCCTGCTGGTAATGCTAGGAGATAGTTAGCATCTCAATTTTGGAGTAGGAAGATGGAGCCACGGAGAGTTTAGGAGACTTGCCCAAGGTCAAGGTCAGTCATAACTGCAGAATAGGAATGTGAGTCCTGGCAGCCTGGTTCCAGGCAGTACCCTCAAGCACTGTGCAAGCCAAGATGGGACCATGGCTTCCAGGAACTTCCCCAAAGGTGTGGACCATGTAATTCAAGAGTCCGAGACCCTAGGGGGTGAGGGATAGGGAGTCCTTTGTTGGGGGAGTGAAGGACAGAGAGATCGGAAGCCCCAGAGCTCTGGCTTCATGGTACCAAGACACGACTTTAGGCACACTCTCCCCACGCCCTCAGGGATGGTCCCACAGATCAAAAGCCTGGCAAAGAGGGACAAATGTTACAGCACAGGCCAGACACCTAGATTCTGGTACTTACTATGTCTCTGGCTCCCTTTGTGACGTACACAAATTCCTTTCCGTAGTGAACTCAAGCAACATCAGCTCCACTTCATGCATAATTTTTAGTGACCAAGTCTTGATCAGCCAGCTCTAACTTTTGGTTTGAGGAAGTGGGAACGTGGCCTTTCCCAGGGGATCCTCCATCAAGATGGTGAGACCGTGGAAAGCAGAGGAGGCACTTCATATATCCTGTGGGCATTCCATGGCTCTGTCCCCCAGGGACTGGGGAGGGGGACCACAGGGCGACAGAAGAACCTGGGCCACAGTGGCCACACAATGCTTGTCGATGGAACATTTGTTCACCAACAACCATTTATGAGCCACCTGGAGAGAGACCTTCTGCCAAGGTCTGTGCAATGTGATTCACGTCTCCCAGCATGGGAGGCACAATGCCATCAGTGTTGCTGTCACAGCAAGGCTATCAATTCACTGCTCTCGCCTACCCATCTCCAAGCGCAAAGTGACTTTTAGACTCTCTGTGGGGTGGCTGTGCAGCCGCAGAAGAGTATGCCACTCCCACGCCCCATAAGCTGCGGGCCCACAAGGGGCCATGAGTGTGACGCTCTTTGACCTCCACTGCTCCCAGAGAGAGTCCTCTGAGGCAGGGCTGGGGCCAGGGAAGGTGGAGAGGGCCCATGAACAGAGCAGTACAAGTATTTCTTCTTTCCTTGTCCCCTACTTCCTCCTCCTGTACACTGGGACGAGGTCACGCCCAAGTGCAGCCAGGGAGGTGGACTCGGGACTGGGTCGTGCTCCCTCTGCTGCGTCCCTTTTCAGTCCCTCCTCTCCCCAGAGCATCAACCCTCAGAAATATCTATGGTAAGAGCTACTGCCAGACCAACACTTGCGCAGGGAAGCTCCAGGCCCACGGCTTGCTGGGGTGCGGGGACCACCATGGCTATGGCTGTCACAGATCCCAAGCCCCTAGCTGGCAGGAGCTGTGAAGTCCAGAAAGACAGAGCTAATTTTTTTTTTAATTTTTTAGTTATTTTTTGGTGCTGGGGATCAAACTCAGGGCCTTGCACTTCTGAGGCAATCACTCTAACCACTGAGCTAAATCCCCACCCCTAGTTTATTTTTTTTTAATGGTTTGAGCAGATAAATGGGCTCTTTGTGCACAAGGACACCAGCTGTACTCCTAGAGCCAGGGCCAGTGTGGCGTGTCATGCAACCCCACGGCCGCCCGTGTGGCTGGAAGAGTCAGACTGAAGCCCTCGTCTCTACTCCTAGCTTGTCTCCCTCCCCTCATGCTGCACAAACTCAGCTCTGACCCCACGCGTCCCCTATTCAAAAACCACCAGAGCCTCCAAACTCTGGAATCTGATGGGTCCCTTGGCATCTAAGGGTTTCCAGGCTCTGGCTTTGAACCATCTTTACTTTAATCACAGATTGCAGATGAACCAAACTTGCCCATTGCCACCAGGCCCCAGGACCTTTGCATCTGACATTCCCTCTCTTCTCTGTCTCTTCCTGTGGAAATTAATTTTTTTCTGGGGAACCTGGGACTCAAGGAAGACCCTGGCTACAGGTTCCTGACACCAAGTCTGCCAACATTCTTCTCTCTCCTGGTCTCTTTCTCTCTCCACTCCGTTGCCTCCATCTCCCTGGATCCCAGGGAACACAACACAATTATAATTGTCAGAGAGTTCCATGCCCTCTCGCAGCCACCTAGATGAGTGATTTGATGGGATCAAACTCCGAGATCATCAAATCAGCTGGAACACAAATTGCTGGGCCCCCATCCCCATCCCTCTGATTCAGGAGGTCTGGAGTGGAGCCCAGGAATCTGCATTTCTAACAAGCTCCTTGGTGGTACCAGTGCTGCAACTCAAGGACCACGTTCTGAGAATTTAGGTTTTGGCTCAGAAATTAACCTTGTAGCTGGATGTGGTGGCATATGCCCATAATCCCAGCATGCTGGGAGGTTGAGGCAGGAGGATTGCAACTTCAAGTCTAGTCTGGGCAACTTAGGGACTTAGTGAGATCCTGTTTCAAAATAAAAAAATTTAAAAAGGGCTGGGGAGGTTGCTCACTGTGAAGGCCCCAGGTTCAATCCCAGCACTAAAACAAAATGAAACATTAACCTTGTATCTCTGTCCCCAGTGAAGTATCCAGTGGCAGCACACACACACTCTGTTCAGTCCCCTTTGGTGGCTGTGGTTCCCGAGGGGAAAGCTGGGCTTCCTGACAGTTGCCATTCAGAACCCCAAGGAGGGCTCAGCTTTCTTTATTACAATGAAGTCACTGACAAGAACATAAAATTCTCTGCAGGGAAAATCATCACAGTGATCCAAAAGTGGCATACTGTAACAATATCAATAGTGGTGGTAATAATAGTAATAACATGATTATAATATAATGTCATCTACCCTAATGTGCTAAACCCAGATTGATTTGAGCAATATAAAAGAATTACTGACATGCACAAATGCTCAAACAGCCTAGCTTCGATGTGTTTGGGGCCATTGAGGGGATGGTAATGGTGGCAATGACTGTAATAAACACATTTGCAAGCACTTCTCACCAGTTTTATTTTAGCAGCAGCCCCAGAAAGTAGGCGAGGTGGGTGGGCAAGCTTCCTTGGTTTATAGCTGAGTACACACATGTGTGGGGCACTTGTATGCAGGTCAGAGACCAGGCAGGGGCCAACATAGGGTTGTAGATAAAACGCAAGTTAGATAAACATTTAATACAAATTAAAGTGGAAATTATATTTGGACTTCAGAGAAACCACACACTATTTTGTAGTAAAGCTATGTTGCAAATACTGCACCGGTCATACTCACACTAAAAAAAAGAAAAATTCATTATTCATCTGATATTCAGATTTAATAAGGTCCTGTGTTTTTATTTGCTAAATCTGGCAAACCCTTCTGGGGAAGGAAGAAGGGATAAAAAGAATAACAAATATTTCTCTCCCTCAAAACAAGTTCACACTCTGGGAGGAGATAAAAGACCTCAGACAGACGGTTTCGGCCCATGCACCTCACAGTGTGGCATAGCCCCTCCCAGACATGTGTAAGCAGAGAATCACCTTGCTGAGCTTGTTAACCTACATACTTTGATTCAGCAGGTCCAGGGTAGGGCCCAGGAGTCTGCAGCTCCAACCGGCATCCAGGTGATGCCATGGCCCCTGGCCCCTTGTCCCACCCTGAGGAGGGAAGGTGACGATGGAAGAGTCTTGAGGGACCTCAGCCTCCCTTTGGGGGTCAAGGCAAAGTTTCTTGGAAGAGGAGGGACCTGGTAGGGCTTGCTGGGGAGGAGTGGAGGAGGAAGAGCTCAGGAAGAGGGAGTAGTATTTGTGGAGTCCCAGGGCCTGAGAAAATACTGCAACCCTGGGAAGGGCAGTGCAGGGAATGTGGCTGAAGGATGGACTTGGTGTTGCAGCAGGGCTGACTTCAGCATCAGAAGTTAATCAGACAGAGTCCCCATCCTCACAGACCCCCACTAGCCATGCTAGTAGAGGTGAGGCTGCCAACAGACCAGAACAACCAATGTGGACAGCACTAGGTGTGAGGGACCCTCTGATCTGTGGGAACCCAGAGAGGGACAGTGCAGTCTGCCTGCGGATTGGGAAAGTTGTCCGATATGACAGGACATTTAGCTTCAGGGTCTTAAAAGTGAAAGAGACTTTTTCCTAAGGGGGAGGAGAGCAAATGTCCTGCTAGATGGGCCAAGATGGAGGTGCAGAAGCCCTTGTAAGCTTGAGAAGGGTGTGATTTCCTTGACAGCAGATTTTCTACTTGTCACTGTATTCCTGGTGCCTCGCATGGGGTCTTTTTAATATAGGGCAAGAGGCCAGACCCAGGTGACAAGGAGGCCCATAGCCTCTCCCCTAAGCCCTTGCTCATTTCCCTTCATTTCCCCACACTCCAGTGGGAACACCAAGGCAGGGAAATTGATTGTATCAGCAGATTTGTTGGGATTCTAGAATCTGTGAAAGTTATATGGTGTCTTGATCACCATCCCGCCACTGCACATAATAGCCAACACCTGTGATTTAAAGGAGGAGAAGTTTACTTTGGCTCACAGTTTTTGGAGGATTCAGTCCACAGCCAGCTGTCTCCACAGCATAATGAAAGGGCCTGGGCAGAGGACAGGTATTTAATTCATGGGAACCAGGTAGTTGGGAGAGTAGGGAGAACTGGGAACAAAAATCCACCCATCTAGGTCACACTCTCCCTGACCCACCTCTAATCAACCCCCACTGTCTAACAGTGTATTTAGCTACTGAACTCATTAATGGATGAATCATGAGCCAATCACACTCCAAAAACGTGAGGGTCTGGGGGGACTTTTTTTAAATCTAAACCATAACATGTGGTCTTGGGGCACTTCAAAGTTGGGGCAGGCTCTTCTGCTACTGTTCTACGTCATTCTCTCCCACTCTGGTAAATAGACCACCTGTACGTTAGCTGGGTACACAGCCTTGCAGGACAAAAATCTACCTTTCCTGGCTTCCCTAGGTGTGGTCTTAGTTCCAAGTTCTGACCACTAGGGTGTGGTAGACAGAACCCAAGAATCAGTACATGCACAGTACAGGAAGCAGACACCATTGTAGGCATTTCAACAGGAAGGGATTTAATAGAGGGGATTGGGTGCTTACAAAACTGTTGGCAGGGTTGGAAGCTTGCAAGTTATGGGATGATGCCAGGATTTTTGGTCACGTTGTGCAGGTTACAAACAAAAGGTCAAGAAGATCCAGGAAACTTCTGCCAGGGTCACTGCTGCCCCCAGATGCCAGGTGGCCAGACTGGAAGATCCAGCCTCTGTCAAAACTACAGGAGCTGCAGGCCAGGGTCTCCTGCTGCCTTAGCTTTCTTTCTGCTATCCAGAAACAATCAGACCAGAACTAGTCCCATCCAAGAGCCTATTGGTAAAGGAGCCTGAGAAACTCAGGGCCGAGACATCGAGGCTCTGTAATACAGTGAAAGTGTGACAAATACCAGCAAGCCATGGTCACCATCACTGCTTCCTGCCAACTGGGATAAGGACAAGGAATCAGAGAATCATGGCAGCAGTCACAGAAATGCCATAGAAGCTGGGACCTTTGCATGAATGAGGAGTAAACTTGTTGAAGTCACTGTTTGAGCAGCCCAGCCTGTGTCCACAGTGAGGTGTAAAATAAGGTCTGAGATGTGTTACTTGCAGCATCTGTAGTGTTGAAGACACTGAGTAGCAATTCAACCTGGCCACCAGGAAGGCAGCTGTAAATATTCTACTGACAGATGAAGCCATTTTCAAGATTGTGGCAGCTGATGCCAAAGGAGGGCACTTGGGTTTGCACTCAGGGAAGGTGGAGACAGAAAACAGGATGAGAGGTTTGGGAAGACTTCCGGGAGCAGGAATAGCTGGAGAGGGAGAGGAGGAGAAAGGTTTTCTGGGGAAGAGGAAAGACCACTGTCTTAGTCGCTTTTCTCTCATTGCTGAGACAAAATACAAGACACCCCAAGTTAGGGGAAGAAAGCTTTATTTGACTCACAGTTAGTAGAGGCTTCAGTCTATGATCAGCTGGGTCCAAGGCAGGGTGACATGGCAGACAGGCAGAAGGCAGCAAGGTAGGCAAGGGATGCAAGCAAGGGGGCTAACCAGCTTCTTCCTGTACCTTACATCTTATCCAGGTTTCTAGGATTAGGAGAGCTAAACCAATCAGTGTATTGATTTGTTAATCACACACCCTTAATCCCAGCATCATACATTCTAGATTTAGCTACCTCTTACCACATGAGGCTTTGGGGGGACATCTAGACACGAACCATAACAACCATGCTATGGACCTGCACATGGGCACAGGAGCTGGCCACATCCAGCCAGTTGTCCTCTTCCTGTCTTTGTGGGGTGTATGTGTTAGGAGGCATGCCAGGCCCATGCTGGCCAAGGTCAGGGCTTACATACTGACCAGGGTCAAGATTCAGTCTGTGACCAAAGCTAGACTGTTCAGGGCAAGAAAAGTTTGGGGGCAGGGTCAGAGATTAGGTTTGGACAGGGACCAATCCGTGAGTAGGGTTAAACTCAGCGCTCCATGGAGTCTGTTCTTAGCTCAGTTCAGGCCAGAACTAAGGGAGGAGTGAAAAGCAGAGTTCAGCCCATACTGATGCGTTCAATGTCATTAATTCCTCAATAATGAACCAAAACCAAAGGTGATCACAGTATAAATGCTATTTCCTTCTTTGTATCATATTCAGCATCGATCTGCCGTCTGGACCCTCTCTTTTCTCTGCCTGTGTCCACTCAAGTGGAAGCAGCTGTGCAGACCCCAGAGGACAAGGAGCGCCCAGCATGCTTGCAGCAAGTTCAGAAATGGCCAAGCCTAGTGAGAGGCCAGTTGAGCAGGGTGCCCAGCACAGCCAGCCTGGTGCATCAGCAGCTCCCTGCGGTGATTTGGAGACAAGCCCTGGGTCACCCTGAAATCCACAGGCAGGTGGCAGGTGGGCAGGTGGACAGCCGGCTGGAGTTGCTGGCAGCCGGGATGACCTGGGTCAGGGCCTTGGGTGGCCGCCAAGGGTGTTCAGCCGGGGTAGAGGGCGGGGGTGGCGATTGCTTTAGCTTGCTCCGCAGTGAGCCCCAGGGCAGGTGCCAGCAATGTGCCAGTCCTGAATGATGGAGCCAGGAACCGCTGAGTAGCCCAGAAAGGGCAGGGGCCCCCCAGGCCCTCCTGGGCATGCTCAGCTGCTGAAGGAAACACAAATTGACAGTAAGTGACAAAATCAAAAATGTAATTAAGACAGATGGAATTCACTGGTGCGGATGATAAAATGCCATTCCCCAGGCTCTGGTATTCAAAGAGAGGTCACAGGATGACCCTATCCTGGCCACAAAGCCAGTGAAGAGGCAGCAGGGGAATGAGTTTGAGCATGGAGGGGGGATGGTGAGCAAACTGTGCTTTGGGTGCTCGGAAAGAGGCTTATGGCAGATACAAAGATGAACATCCTGGAGATGAGGGTGGCCAAGTATTGGCATAAGTGTCATGGCATCTCCTTTTCCAAAGGGGATGTCTGTTCTGCTTGAGCAGGCTTGGTCACAGGGGTGTGGATCCCTTGATCTCCCCAAGATCTGTGGGGTTAAACGACGGCTCTGTTATCACACCAGAAGAAGTGGATGGCATTTGGGAAGAGGACAGGAAGGGGGCTCAGTGGGTGACAAACTCCAGGTGGTTTCCTGCTGGCCAGAGCTGGGTGAGGGAACAAGGCCAGTGGGCGGCATCGCTATGAGGACATCTCCACAGACACCCTTCCTCAGTCGGGCCAGGATGTGGCATACATCAGGGCTACTCCCTGAACCCCCTGAGGAAGCACTTGGATTCTCCGGAGGCTCTAATGGAGAGAGACCCAGGGCCTGTGGTGACACTCAGGATTGTCACAGAGGAGGAGATGGCTGGCGCCTGTGGGGATATTCATGTAAGAATCCAGAGGTTAGCACCAACATCTGGGCAGACCTGCTTCACCAGTCACCACTGACAGAACCAGCTTAGTTTTGCTCTGGTGGATGGAACCGGTCAGCTTTACTGGCCCTAATTCTCCCTACATCCTGTGCCAGTTCTCTGTACTGGGCAGCAGGGCAGCCTGAGAAAGTGACTTCTTTGTGTTTGGCACACTCCCAGGTTGGGGGAAGAGAAGAGACCCAGACTCCAGTTCAAGGCTGCCATTCTGTTCCCTTTTACTGAGCACCTACTCAGTACATGGGAAGAGCAGGGGCACAAGGTGAAGCTTAAGGTAATACTTTAAGAAGCTTAGAGTTTTGTTCAGAAGTGAAACCTACAAAGCCACTGGACACGAGCAAAATATTGAGGTATTAACTCAAAGTGATACATGGTTCACCTGGCAAGGAAGAAGAGCAGGAGCTGGGGGAAGAGAATTTTTCTTCTCTGAGAATTTTTCTTTTGAATGTCCGGACAGAACCAAGGTCAGGGAGTAAAAATAGATTCTTGAGCGATCCCAGCAGATCTGAAGCCACCGTGGGCTTGTATGTTTTTCTGCGAGACGTGCTTGTGCGTAGGTAGGATGTGTCTTCCCCACAAGGATACATCCTTCTCCGGGATGTCCTAGAAGCTCATGGTCAAAGGGACAGGCCTCTGTAGCCCTCATTCTTGGGTCTGTGGAGCAGGTTCCCCCAGGCCACCAGAAACAGCCAGACTGGAAAAAAAAAAATGGTACCCCTGCTGTGCTGATAGTGAGGGGCCAAAGTCACTCTGCATCCTCTCCCACAAGCAAGAGATGGTGAGATGCATGGGATGGGCAAGGAGGTGACCTGTGCCCTGAGCCCTTGCCATGCATCAGGAACTGGGTGGTGAGCTCCTCCAACTGAGGTCGATCCTGCCAGTCCCCTGTTGCCAGGGAAGACATAATGGAGACAGGTTGATCTGCTGTCCCCTGACTATCTTTCATGGCAGGACATGTCCTTGTTATGGATACTGAGCATAAAACAGGCCAGCATTATCCGGGAGATTGGAGAGATGCTTCATCATTTCAAGCACACCATCCATCTATCCGTCACAGGCCCAGCATTTATACCTGCAGCCAGAACTCTGAGATATCAGATCAGGATTTACCAGGAGTGTTAAATCATAATTTATGCCACTCTCCTTCCCTTGTAGGGACAGTCTTCCTGAAACAGCTGTCTCCCCGACTTCCTCTGCTTGATGCGTTTCTGCTTGTCCACTTGCAGCCCTCTTTGGGGAAGGTTTTCTTTATCATCTGCCCCAACCCCATGAATCAGCCTCTCTCTCACACTTGCCTCTGATCTGGGTGTAAGGAAGGCCCTGGAGTGTAAACTCTACACTTAGGAGGAGGTAAGTCCCTTCCTGCTTTGCTGCTGGGTTCCCTGAGAGCTGAGCATTACAGGACAGTCCCTCACCCACAGCAGCTTCAGGGAACATGGAAATTTCAGGTCCTAGCTGTGGACGGTTTTAAGATGTCGCTTTTCTCACTCATGGCTTTTGTCTTCCCCTCCACAAAGTTGAGGGGCTCGTAGATGAACTCTACCTCTTGTTTCCACTACATAGTGGGGGGCCAGGGGTTCTGGGTGTGTCAGCTTCTTCAGGGCTAAGCCTGGCCACCAGCAGGTGTTCCAGAAGGAAGCCGGAGCCAAGTACTGAGGCAGAGGCCACAAAGATGACACTCGCGGTCACCCCTCACATGTTAGGGATCCCATACGAGCTGTTCTTATTGGGGAGGGGGCCGGAGCACTGCTAATCACCCATCCTTTTCCTTTACTCTTATTTTCTTCACTCTGTCTTCCTCCTTCCCCCTCTGTTGTGGTTTGAATAGAACATTGTTCCCAAAAAGGCTCATGTTTTCAGAGGTGGGGCTTTGGGAAGGTGATTAGATCACGGGTTAATCCATGAATGAGTTCATTGCTGAATGGGCTGTTAAGAGATGGGGCCTGACTGGAGAAAGGACAGTGTGCTTTTGAAGTCCACGTCTCTTGGTGAGCAGCTTTCCTCTGCCATGATGTTTCTGCCTTGGTGCCAGTCAACCATGGACTGAAATGTCCAAAACCATTAACCAGAACCAGAACCAAAACTATGAACCAGAATAAATCTTCCCTCCTGTACTTTGTGAATGTCAGGGATTTCATCCCAGCAATGGAAAGGTAACTCCGATACTCTCACTTTTTTTCTCACCTGACTTCTGCCTGCCTTGAGCTTTGCTAACCTGTTTGATCACAGACTACTTGAAACCACGTCTTGCCAGACCAGAACTCGTCTCAGCATTGAGCCACATCTGAGCCAATATCTGAATCTAACACCTCTGTCTCCAAACTCTGGTTGGTCTTGTCTACTGTGATGGGATTCATTGTGTGCTCCCAGGTTCCTATGTGAAGTCCTAAGCTCCACACCTTCCTTGACTGTGGCTCTGCTTGGAAATACAGCCTTTACAGAGAGATTCAATGCAACATAAGGCCACTAGTGTGGGCTTTAATCCTATCTGACTGGTGTCCTTGTAAGAGGAAACTGGAACTCACAGAGACCCCGGAGACAAATAAGACCCACAGAGAAAAGGCCACGTGAAGAAACAGCAAGAGGGTGGCTGTCTATGAGCCAAGGAAAGAAGTCCAGAAGGAAACCAACCTGTGCACGCCTTCATCTTACTCTCCCAGCACCCATGACTGGGACAAAGCAGCCCCCAAGCTTGAGCCTCTCAATTTGCGGATTCTTTGCAGCGCCTCTAGCAGAGGAATATGTGATGTTTAATGGCTTTGGAGCCCATCGCGGCACTGGCAGCAATGATGGAGAGGAACTCCTGACCCCGGGTGCTGGACGTGGATATTCTTAGATGCTGGAAAGTGTTTGTTCTCTCATCTCCTCAGTCCCCTTTGTATAATTCGTTAGTTGTAGTTCATTCTGTCCCAAGTCATGAGCTCCGGGGGCCCTTTCAGAGGAGGCTGTCCTGAGACCAAGTGGTGTGAGGTAAGGATTGACACAGAAGAAACCAAACAGCTCCCTTAATAAAAGAATTCGCATGGTCATGACTATGCTAACTATGTTAACATATGTTTGACGTATGCTATGGTGAAAGAGTAGACTATTTTTTGATCATATGTATTTCTTGAATTTGAAGCATGTTCACACGGGAAATATATTCACATCTATTCACAGTGCTCAAAAAAGAAAGAAGACATAAAATGCAGATTTTGAAAGATTCCCTTTCATTCCACCTATGATCCACCCCGTTCCCACTACCCCTCACACAAACTGCTATTAATTTATTAGGAAGCCTTCTGGAGTTTCTTTACACCTATGTAAGCAAGCAAAATATATATTCACACCTCCTCCTAATCTTTCACAAAAGTTAGTATCCTACACATGCTATTCTCCTTTCTTTCTTTTTTCATTTAATGAAATATTTTGAACATGTTTTCACTTCTTAATAAACATCCTCATTTCCAGAGCTGCATAGTATTTCATTGCAGAATGTATTTATAATTCAAAAATCTCATATTCTCTTACAGAAATCCATAACATGGGAAATTAGACCAACTCAAACAGCATCGACCAGATGAAACCATCATTAACAATATGATGCATCTTTATTTGACTTTTTGAGAATAGTCATTGTGGTTTATTAAGCAATTTTTTTCTTTTTCCTCTCTCTCTTTCTTTCTCTCTCAGGGTGCTGGGGATAAAACCTAGGCTCTCACATATGCCAGGCAAGCACTCTGCTTCTGAGTTCTACCTCCAGCTCTAAAACAATGTTTTTTTAAAATAAAAGTTTCTAATTCTTTTCTTATGCTGTTATTTTGGTTGAGTTTATTGCAGTGCGAGGAATTACTCACGCTAAGTACGTGATCTACCACTGAGCTATGTCCCTAACCTTCAGATGTATTTTTAAATTTAATTTTAAATTTATTTCTAAGTTTAATATTTTCAATCATACATTCTTAAGATGGTTTTCAACTACCATGTGGAGGTTTAATATTATCATTCCTATTTTTCATTTAATACAATTAAATGTACATTGTATTTTAAAAAAATCCCCTTGCATCCAAACAGATATTGAAATGGTTTACAGGAAAGCATACCTTTATTAAAGGATGTTTGAGATAAAAATCAATATGCCTCAAAGTAGCAGGTCCTAGACTTTCGTTTGCATATGAATTGCCTTCGATGCATAAAACTCCCCGCTCCCACCAGAGGATTCTGGTCCATCATCAGTTCTGAGGTTGGACCAGTAAGCTGCATTTTAGCAAGCTGGTTGTGTGCCAGGATCCACAGTCCTCTTTTTGAGAAGCCCTGGTGGATAGGAATGGAAGCAAGAACTATGTCCTACCCTGAAAATATTGAGGTTGCTGCAATTAATCATTAAATTTAGCTCTGAGGTTCCTGGCAACTCAGACCAAAAGTAGAACCAAAAGGATAGAGTGTTCTCCCTCCCAGAACAAAAGGCCAGTTTTTCAAGAGACATAAACATATTCCTGGCATTAAATTCTAAGCATAATTTATCACAGGAGCCATTACTTAAGGTACACTGGGCTATACAGTGGGCAGCAGATGCAGACCTTCGTCACAGTGGCTCTGCAGATGTCACTGCCTGTCCCCAAGCACAATTCAAGGCAGAAATTCAGCTATCATGGACCAGAGAGAGAACACGGGCTATCTTGGGGACAAAGCAGAACACTCGCGGCAACAGGAGAAAACCTGAAGGCCTTGTGTTCAAGATGACTTAGGACAGAGAAGAAGGAAATGCACCTGACTCCTGAAGTTCCAAACTCAAGGGGAATCGAGGTCCCTTCCGGCTCAACTCAAGTGGCCCTGGGTTCCAGGGATGCTGGAAAGGCCCATCTTGCCCTCCCCAACACAGCGAGCAGACAGAGGCCATGCCGGGGAAGTAGTGAGCCTCCCACCCACTGAGGGCTTCAACATTTGGACCAGTCCCCCCTTAGAGAGGAACCGGCCCTATGCAGCTTGCACCGTTGATATCCAGGTCCCTCCCGTTTGTGAAAGCACAGATTCCAGGATTGTGCATGAGGGACAAGCAGGTGTAGGCACTAAAGCCCATTACTGTACCTTTCCCCACAGTGAGCGTCCCACAGTTCTCCTTGGAGTCCCTGACTCTTTCGGGCAAGGCTGCACTGTGCCAAACATCGAGGCTGCAGGCCCAGCTCTCGGAGGGACCCAGAGCGGCCACCACCCAGACTGCTGGCTGCACAGCTTTCCCCAGCCCTGTCCAACCAAAGGCCTGAGGATGAGCCCTGACATAGAGGGAGCCCCAGCCTGGGCATACCTCTATCCCATGCCCAGCTCCCCAACTGCAGGTGGCACATTCTCCTTCCATCACAACCATAAGGGACTGGCAGCTTTTCCGGCAACCTGGAACAATTTGGATGAGGATTCGTGCCAGCAAGGGCTGGGGTGGAATGAAGAGGACAACGAGGGCAGAAAGCTAGAAGGAAATGAACATTTGGAGAATTCCTTCTCTGGGCTCAGAACAGTGGGGACACTTTGCAAGCATTTGTTCATTCTTTTAATTTCTAATTCATTCACAGATTCAACACACACACAGCGAACATTCATCACAGCCAGGTCTGGTCCTGCCTTTGAGGAATCCACAGAATAACAAATGCTCCAAAGGTCATTTACCTTTCCTGGGATCTCTGTGGAGTAGATATTATTCTTCCCAGTTTACAGAGGAGTAAACTGAAGGTCAGAGAGGTGGAGCAACTGACATCCAGATTTCTACCTTTTGCATAGTTAGACTGGAAAGCAGAACTTGTTTTTCAGTTCTGTTACTGCCATCTCTTCTCATTGTGTGTCTTCATCGGTAAAGAGGGGTGCAACTCCCAGCTCTCAAGTTGGTTAAGCACTGCCATGGCTCATTATGCAGTGGCTCTTGTCACTCAGGTCCTGTGTTCTGTCACTTCTTCGTGTGGCTGAGAAGCTGGAGAAAGAACAAGGCAATTAAGGGTGTGGGGAAGCCTGGGTGCTGGGGGAGGCAGATTATTTATCATTCTGCCACCAAGTAATAACTGAGAGCGAATTGCATGTCCTCAAGATCTGAGAAGGAGATGGAAGACCCAGAACATATAACTCCTATTTCTGGGGGCAGAGCAGACACAAGAAGCAACGCAGGACAAAGGCCTGGCTGTGCAGCCACGTTACAGTACTACAGGGTTGCAGGAGTGGTCATGGACCACCATGAAGCTCCCTGAAGAAGGGAAAACTTCAGCTGGGTCTAAATGCAAGAGGAAGAAATAGAAGGGTGATAAGAGGCTCTCAAGGAGGATTGTCTCTGGGCACCCTGTACTTTAAAAATATGTTACCTTGCAATAATCACAGACTTTAAGAAGTTACAAAAGTTGTGCAAAAACAGTACAAAAATGTCCCCAGTACCTATCACCTGTCTTCCCCTGATGGTATACGGCAGTGGTGGCAAACCAGTGGCACACCACCGCTGCTATAGGGCAACGTGAGGGTAACTATAGCACAACATCAAAACCAAGAAGTTGACATTAGCACAATGCAATTAGCTGCCCTGAAGATCTTACTTGGCTTCTGACACTTTTTGTATCTGAGCGCACGTGTGTGCTGTTGGTCCCATTTGTAAATTTATGTTACCACCACCAAAATCAAGGCCATGGAAGAGCTCCATCTTAGCAGAGGCGATCCCTCAAAGGCACCCCTGTAAGTTGCTCACATTATGCATGAGCACCAAGTATGTGGCTACCCTGTGCTCTGCTCAGGAATGAGAAGGTCTGCCTGTCCTATTCTGCTCCACCCAGGGCCCTGAGCGTCCAGGGTTTGCCTGTAGCTCCATGCTCAACCCGATGCGAAGAAGCCCATCGGGCTTCTACTTGCAGAAGGAGAAACTAACCCCGAAGAGTTGATTCTTCAAAGGTGGGGTTGGGGGTGGGTGGGTAATAAAGTTGCAGTTCAGCACCGCGGACAGCGCTGGGATTCCGAATGCCTAGGGGGTTCACAGACCGGGAGAGGGCCTTATGTTTGTCTGGGTCACCTCACCTCTCAATCTGGAGCTGGGCCAACCAGGGCCACGAACGAGCCAGCCCTCCACAAAGGCTTCAGGACAGAGAAGCGAGAAGACAATTCGATAGTGCAGATCCCTGGTTTCCATTATTCAAGTCTCTTCAGTTTTGAGAATCTCTGCTTGACTTTCCCACGTTGCTGGCTTCCTCTGAATTAATTTACCCCAAAGTCTGGCAGCTCCACCCAAGACAGCACAGAAGCACATCGTGTTCTCTTCTCCACCTGCTCCCACATGCAAGGTCTCACCCCCAGCCAGTATGTGACTGCCTCAAGGCGGGACCGACTTGTCCTTCACTAATCTTCTCATCTCCCTTTGTCTGCACACGGCTAGGCACTCGGGATCTTTCTGGAGGACATACTAGCCAAGGGAAGAATCAGTGCTCAGCATAGATTGTCCTTACAGAATTCCATCCCCGGCATCTTTTCTGTCCCACATTGTTGGGACAAGGAGCATAAGGAGCATATTCAAACTTCAAGTCATCTTCCAGAACTCTTCATCCAAATTTCCTCCTGCAGATCAGTAAAACCCTTGCCTCTTGGAAACCCTCATCCACGGTCTGTGTTGCCCCTGGAGTGTGTTGTCTAGGGTCTCACTGTATGCTGGAGTGGGCCTCGGCAAGCCCAGGAATGCAGTCCCCAGCCACTTCCCACCAGCACCACTTAGAAACCTTGTCACGAACACTGTGCTGTCCCCTCCCAAGACCCCTTTAGCACTTTGGTATTCACTCTCCCAGCCGCTGGGAAGGTGGGTGTTTGACAACTCTTACCCATTAGCCCCTCTTGGGGTTGCCTAGGCTGAAGAAAGCATCGTTGCCCAAGATAGCACCCCTTTCCCAGGGTGCTCCAGGGATGGGAAGGCTCTCCTCCCAACCCTGGACAATGCTGAAGGCTCATCACAGGTCTGGAGGTCTAAAGGAATCAGAGACTGCTTCCTGCCCAACTTCTCCCTTGCCTCCGCCCCCCTCCCACTAGCGATGGTCCTGAGACCACTTTGGAATATACTCTGAATATGAATAACCTCAACATCTGCTTCCAGGTGAACACATTGTGTGTCATCTCCAAAGTCCTGGCCCTGGGGGATTAGGTTTCTTGTTGACACCTCTGCCCACCACCTGATTACACAGTGCCAGGCTCACAAATGCAGAGGAGAAATTCCATGCATACCAATTCCCCTCTTGTCTCGCCCCACTTTCCATGATTGAAAAGAAGCAACTTATCCTAAGGCTCCCGAGATCACTTGGCATAGAGATTTTTTTTTTTTTTTTTGCACTTCTGGGAATTGAACCCAGGTAACAGCTTGCTAGGCAAGTGATCCACCACTGGAACACACCTCCAGCCATTTTTATGTTGAGACAGGGTCTCATTAAGTTGCCCAGGTTGGCCTCAAAATTGTGATCCTCCTGCCTCAGCCTCCCAAGTAGCTGGGATTTACAAGTGTGTACCCCCCCATGCCCAGCAAGAAATGGGCTTTGAATGCAAGCAGATCATGGTACAGATTCAAAGTTCCTCCCTAACCAACTAGATAATCTTGGGAAATTTACCCAAATTCTTCAAGTCACTATTCCCAGATCTAGAAGCATTACTGATAATAAAAAAAAAATCATAGGGCTTTTATAAGGACTATGAAAAAACCCATGTAAAGATACAATCCAAGTAAAAATGGACTTACGAAACACTGAGCCTGGCATATAAACACGTACTCAACAGGTATTCCTGCCTTCTGTTTCTTCTTTTAAATCTGGGGCACTTTCTAACTAACTTCCAATTCGTATTTTTAAACTGATCAAAAAATGAGAACCACTAGCACAGGTGTGGTATAAGAGATGTGGTATATAAAAATTTTAGAATTTTAGCCAGGCATGGTGGCGCATGCCTGTAATCCCAGTATTTAGGAGGCTGGGGCATGAGGATCACCTTGAGTTCAAGGCCAGCCTGCACTACATAGCAAGACTCTTTCTGGAAAAAAATTTTTTTTTTTTTTTTTTTTTTAGAATTTTCCACTGGATGAATCGGGAAGATGTTCATTCAATATAACTTCCCCTGATTGTCTTGTTTTTTATGCTACTGGAAAATTCTTGGAATCTAATGAAGATTTCTCATGGAGTGAAGAATAGCTAGTGTTCTTGCTTTCCCCTAAGGGAGCCCTGGATGGAACCTAATGGCCACTTTTACACCTGGTTAGAGCAGAGACTCTGTTCCTTTAGGACATCAGGACTAGGTGGGGAGGAGAGTCTTCTGGGGCCACAGCTGATCTGCTGAGAGGTAAAGAATGATGAACTCCAGTCATTTGTAGGAAAATGGATGGATCATGAGACCATAATGTTAACTGAATTAAATCAGACACAGAAGGTTAAATATTCCATGGTTTGGCTTATATAAGAAACCCACATTATAAATAAAAGTAAAATATGGGAGAGGTGGAAAGAAACAGGGAGACAGACTTTTTGGAGATGAGGAACAGAAGAAGGGGACAGAGGAGAAGAGAGGAAGGGTGTGACAGGATGGAAAATGATTAAGACATATGTATGTACCAGTTCTCCAAAAGAAATGTAATTATTTGTGTCATAAACATACCAATAACATTTTAAAAATACAGCACAAGATTGAGCTATTATGAGTTGTGCTGCTATAAACATGGGTACACATGTATCCCTGTAATATGATGTCTTTAACTCTTTTGGAAACATTCCTAGAGGGGGAATAGCTGGGTCAAATGGAATTTCTAGTTTGAGGTTTTTGAGGAATCTCCATACTGATTTCCATAATGGTTGTACTAGTTTACATTCCCACCAAGAGGGGAGAAGGGTTCCTTTTCCCCTGCAGCTTCTCGAGCATTTGTTGTTATCTTATTTCTTGATGATGGCCATTCTTTCTAGAGTAAGATGGAATTTCAGCATTTTTAAAATTTGCATTATTGGGGGTGCTGGAGATCGAACTCAGGGCCTTGATCTTGCCAGGCAAGCACTCTACCACTGAGCTAAATCTCCAGCCCTGATTTATGTTTTTCTAGTGACCATTAAGAAGAATAAACTTGAGTCAGGTGTAGAAAAAAGGATGCACCTTGAGACCATAATGTTAAGTGAAAGAAATCAGACCTGCACACTTGCATGTTGCATGGTTTTTCTTATAGGAAGTATATAAAAGGCGAAATATAAAATATGAAGGGCAAAATAAAAAATAGTAGAAAGCGGGGAGATAGATCTTTTTCAAATGGGAAGAGGATCAAAAGGTGGTGGAAAGGTAGGGGACGGAACAGGAATTGAGATGGGTTATGCATGTGTACCAGCTCCCCACAAGGACTGTGATCATTACATACTGCAAACATGGACTAATAAAAATAAAACTTGAAGAACAAAAATACAGCACTAAGCATACGACCCTCTTGCCCTAATGTAGTGGTCATCTGTTCCCGCCATATGCCCACTTCTTCAGCCTTTCTTCTGCCCCTATTTGCTCCTCTTCCCCCTCTCCCCAGGCCAGCAGGAGGGACCCCCCACCCAGGGCTAGCGCCACCTCCTCACCGCTTGTTTGCAACTGGGCCTGCAGGGTGGGAGTTGGAGGGTGCACTTGGAGCCACACCCCTGACATGCGTCTTGCCCCAGCTGGGTCTTTTCAGACAACCTCAGACCAGCACAGTCTGTCCTCAGTGACAGCAACACGCCAGACTCAGAGAATGCTGAATTCAGTCCCAATTAAAGGGCCATCTGAGGGCAGCCTGCTGGCACCAGCAGCTGCTATTCTGGGACTTGGTGAAAGCTCGTTTCCCTCCCTCTCTCCCTCCCTCCCTCTCTCTCTCTGTCTCCCTCTGTTTCCCCTTCTCCACTTCAGCTCTGATTTATCTTTCTTCTCTCTCCCTTCTCCATCTCCACTATCTCTCTAGGTTTTTTCTTCCTGAGTATGCATTTCCTTTCATCTCTTGATTTCTGTGTCTCTGTGAGGGTGCTCCTTCTAGAACTCTTATCAGATCAACTTATCCCCATCTCTACTGTGCCAGGGGCTAGGGAAGAAGCCACATGCAGCCCCTATCTCATGAGGAGTGCTGGGATGTGTTCTGCTTTTCTCTGCCTCCCCCGCCCCTCTCGCCTGCCCACCCTACTCTGGGACCCTGGGATTGCTTTCAAAAGCCAAGGTGATGATTCCCATTTCAGTTGCCACCCCGTGCTCAGCATACAACTGGAACCTACAGATTCTGTGCCCCCAAGCTCTTGGACGATGGGGACTGCTCTGTTCCATTGCCAGGCTTCCAGTTCCAGCAACAAAAGAAGGAATGGATGTGTGGCAGCAAAGTCTCCAAGTGGCCTAAGGTCCTTCTGTTCACCCTCCTGACCCCAGAGACCTGTGTCGGGGGTGGCAGTGTGTTCGGCCTCTGGGTGCTAGTTCACATTGTAACTGGTCTGGAGGTCTGATTCTCGAGGCCACAAGCCTAGCTAGCCACTGCCTAGGGGAGCCCTGCTGGGGCAAGAGTTAGGTTGGGGGTCATGTCTCTTTTTTCTCTTTCCCTTCTTCTCCTTCCAGAGCAGAGGCTCTCCAAGGGACTTGTGACAGGCACCACGCTGGGCTTAGGAGGACATCTTGTCCCCATCCTCCATGCCTTCCAAATCTAACATCCTGCTAGACGCACCCCGGCCCCATTGCCTGCCTTCTCCTGCACCTAAGGAACTCTGACCTGTACCCTCAGCTCTGAGGTCCCTCCTCAGACCTCCTTTCTGGATTGCAGCTGACCTGTGCTCTTTGACACTCAGGAGGAGGACAGGGACTCAATGGGACCCACCTGGGGCTTCTCCAAGGTCCTTCCCTCTACACCCTCCCCTGGAAGATCTTCCCTTTTTGGGCTTCTGGCGTCCTAGGACTAGCAGGCCCATGGTAATTCTTAGGTGTGCTACTGAATTACTTTAAATTAATACCCCCTTATGTGCTGGGCATTCTGAGGAGCTTTCAGATGTATCATTTTATTCAGCTCATAGACCAGTCTATTTAAGGCACTCTCAATAGTCCCATTCTAGCTTTGCAGGAATGGAAGCCCAAGAGATCATCCAAAGACATCAGAGCTGAGATAGGAACTCATGGCTCCTGATTCCACAGCCAGAACTTGCCCAGAAACACAGCTCTGCCAGTCAATAAGAGGAGAAAATACACTTCTACAGGGCACAGTTCCTGCTCTGAGAGTTCTTTTCAGTACTGAGAGTTGAACTCGGGGCCTCATGCACACTAGGCAAGCACTCAACCTCTGAGCTATATCCCGGACCTGGGAGAATTCTTGAGTCCTGGGGGACCTCTCCTTAGCAGCTGTCTGAGAGCCAAGGCCAAATGTTCAGGGGCAGTGGCACCTTGAGCCAGACTCAAGCCTGGCCAGGACCTAGGCCCTGACAGGGAAGAAAAGTTCACTCTCTGTGCCGTGTGGGCACTGCGGGTGACAAGTCCCCAGCCAGTGGGAGCCTGGGGCTGGGTGCAAGTTCTAGGGAGGGGACAGGATGCTCCTCAAGCTAGTGTCAATCAGAGGCTCAGTGGTGAGGGCCCCAGGGGCTCCCAGATGGCAGAGGGACGGAGCCCCCACATCCAGGTAGAAAATAGCAGGTGAGCCTGGCAGGGCTGCCTCTGAAGCTCCCAAGGGCAAGACTGTGCACCCACCGTGAGCAGGGTCCCCTCAGGCCTGTGACCCGAGCAGACATCTGAGGCCACTTTGAAGCTGAGGGAGTGAGGGTTGGAAAGTGCTTTGAAGCTGCCTTTCTTCGGCAGCTTTTTCAAGCCCTCTCTGCTCTCTGTTGGTGAGCTGTCACGTCAGGATGCAGCAGATGAAGAGGAAGAGGGTGGGGAGGGGGCTGTGCCAGGTGGCTGGCTCCAGAAGGACTGGCGGCCCTGCCGTGGCACCTCAGCAGCAGCTGTAGTCAGGGACCCCAAGCCTGCACGGAGCCTTGACCTTGGGGAGCCCCGACTCTGAGCAGGCCAGCCCCTTGTCACCCTGGCTTCTGAGCAGCACCAGCCCTTAGACTGCAGAGACGCCAGGCTTAGTGACTTGGCTGCCATCCCCCGGTGCATCGCCTGAGCTCGGCCACATAGCACCACAGCCATGCGTCAGACATGCCACCCATTCTCACACTATGCCTTTGCCCACACGGCTCCCTCTGTGTGGGTCGGTGCCCTCCTGCCCTGACGAAAGCCTGGTTCACTCCTTTTCTACTCAGCTCCGGATCCCATTTGAGCTCTGCTTTCTCAGAAAAACATTTTCTGGCTGCCAGGCTGGGCCCGGGTTTCCCTTGGGTCCCCTTTGTGCCCTGTGTGCCTGGTGCCGATACTTCCCCGTCACCTCTGTGGCTTCACAGCCCAGCAGGGTGAGGATGACAGAGAAGCAGGTAGCTTTCCCCCAGCTGTGACACATACACACACGTGCGCATACACACACAGCTAAGTGCAGGGCTGAGTCAGTGAGCAGGATTCCCTAGAAAAGCCAGAGTTGGAGCTGGGTCTTGGAGGCTTGCTCTGTGCCCATCCAGGCTGCCTGTGCCAAGGCTGGGTGGCAAATGATGGCGTCAGATGGCGCTGATGACCCCAGTGTGTCATGCTCCCATGCTGTTTCTGTTACCTCCCCACTCTGAATGGGGTGATCGACTCCCCTCCTTGACTATGGCCCCGGCCACAGGACCTGCTCAAGCCAACGGGCGCCGGCACCTCGAAGTGGGCTTTCCCATCAGAGCTGGGTTCCCCGTCTTCTGCCATCACCACGGGAACGTGCCTGAGCCGGCTTTGGGAGGGCATGATGCAGGCAGAGAAGAGCCAGTCACCTCAGCCCTCGACCCAGCCAAGGCTGGCTCAGGTCAGTGAGCCCTCATAGGTGTCCTGTGTCTGCACACAGCCTGTCCCCTCCTGGGCTGCCCATCTCCATCGTCTTGTCCTTGCTGGATTCTGTTCACCCTTTAAGGACCAACTCATGCCCGGAAACCTGGTGAACTCACAGCATACAGTTGCTGTCAGGGTGCTGGGAATGGTGTAAGATTCCCCTTCCTGCTCCCGGATTCCCATGGAATCCCAGATCTCTCTCAGCTTCTTCACAGGGCCTGGTACCCGGTGAAGAATTAACTTCCCAGCTCTTGGTTTTGGAGCACAATACATTGGGAGAAAAAAAAAAAAAACCCAGTTGAAACCCAAGGACCTTGCTCTGCAATGTTCAGAAGGGGCCTCCCCTCTCCATACCTGCCTCCCTATCCATGCAGTGATGGCTTATACTGACTCTTTTCCTGCTCCCTGCCAACACCAAGCACCTATGAACCATGTTTATGCCTCCGGCCCTCCAGCTGCCTGTTCTGCCCTTGCTCCTCTGTCACCGCTCCCAGGCGTGTGTGTGAGTCTTGTGTCAGAGCTCCCCATCTGCCTAAAACCCTGGCCATCCCTGCGTGGTGCTAGCTATGGAGTCGACCTGGCTTCTCTCCACCACCAGCACTTCCCACTTCCGGAACCTGCCAGGTGGGACAAGGCGCCTCAGGGCTGGGGGTCAGCTCTTTTGAAAGCTGTGCCGGGGCCAGGCTGGGTCCCTCCCCATCTGAGGAGGAAGGCTTGGCCTATCTTCAGGACACACACGCACGCACATGCACGCACATGCACGCACATGCACGCAAACATGCACACCTCCAGGCTCTCTCCCAGCAGCTTCTGCTGGGCCAGGAGGATGGACTGCTGACTGGTGTATTTTCCCACTTTAGAGCCCCCTAGAGTGAGGAGAGGAGAGGAAAATGGGCCAGTGCAAAATTAACCAGAGAGAGGAAGACCTTTCCACTCTGGAGAGCAAGGATGTGAGATCGCAGAAGCTGGACTGATATGTGCTTGGAAAGCAAAACTACCCAGGATACAGCACAGGGGAGGTCAGCCTGCATGATGCACTCCAGTCTCAGCTCCCAAGATGCTCAGACCATGCATCCTCCGGGCACCAAGAATGAGCTGGAACAAGAGTGCCCAGGGTCTCTGGCTGGGGATGGGGCTGTGGGGCGGAGGAGTGCTGGGTGATGAGGGCTTGTAGATGCCTCCCATCACAACCAAGGAGGGGCTCAACCTTTGCTTCCCCGGCTCAGCCTCCTCCCTCATCTGCCCCCTTCCTCTGGCAGAGAAGACGAGAGGGAAGCATGGAAAGGCTGTGTGGGTGCAGAAGGGCTGCTCTTTGCAGCTCTGTTCTCATCCCACCTCCTTCTGCCCCACCCTGCAACACTAGAGACAGAGATGTAGAGGCTGCAAGTTAGAAATCTGAGCCGCTAGTCTGGGCGTTTGCCCTGGGGATCCCTGTTCCATCAGGAAGTCTGAGTCTTTTTTGGATACATGGATATCTTTTATGCAAGTAAGAGATAATAATGCCCATTCTGTCAAATGACCACAGGAACAGGAAATGCCTTCTGCCACCATAGGTTCTGTGCACACAGGAACTGTTTCCACTAGAGACCAGTCAGATAGTCTCCAGTATACTCTAGGCCTCATCGTGGGGTTTCATGCCCTTCCTTTGTGGGCCTGTTTTCATTCTTGGTCCAGGCTTTGAGGAGCACAGCAGCCAGGCCTGGCCTCTGCTCAGAAGCCCCGTGCCCTTCCCCAGAACCAGCTGTTGGGGAGGTAGAGCGGATGGCGTTCCTGGACCTTCCCTTCAGAAGCTGCCTGCCTGGTGACAGAGCCACCCAGAGAACGCTAACAAGCCCGAGCAGGGCAGAATGGGACAGAAGCAGATATGGGGGTGATGAGGTTCAAAAGAGGGTGGCTCCTGGCTGGGGGACAAGAGGACTTGAGTGGGTACTTCAGAACGCAGTTGCTCCTGTGGTGAATGAGCCTTGTGGGTTCAGGTCACATGGCCCCAAAGGCAGCAGAACCAGACTCCAGGGTTTATACTTGCCAACCCATCACAGCCTTAGGAAAGAGCCCCATGCACAGATGTTCAGGGGACCCACAGCAGCTGGCAGGACCTTGAGGGGAGGTAGGGATGGTGCTGAAGCCCCAAGAGGCCCAGTTCGAGTGGAAACATAGAGCTGATGAATGAGTGATTCGGACAGAAGCCTGAGTGCTCTGCCAGAGCAAAGGCCATCTCCAGGCCATCCTGGCACAAGGCAGCCAACTTCCTGTGAGTGTGAGAAGAGGCCCAGGTCTGTCTGGGCAAATCAGCCTCAGAACCGCCCTCCACACCCAGGAGCTGTGTGAGCAATGCAGGGCCTGAGAAACAGAATGGGGATTGTCACATCCAATCTAGGGTGAGGAAACTGAGTCCCAGGGAGGAAGAGGGGCTTCACCCAAGGGGCCAGGACAGGGACTAGAACCTTGGCCTTAGGCCGACAAGGTCATCCAGTAACATGGGTCAGACAAGTTAACTGGATTATCAGGGGCCAAAGGATCCATTTTGGAAGATGTACACCATGGAGGCAAAGATAACCTTGTGGACACAGCTCACCCTGGACTGGGCGCTATGCCGGGTGGTTTAGAACTCAAATCCACCCCATGAGTTAAGGATCCTCAGCCTCACAGCCTTGGGGATTCTGGGCAGCTTCCTTTCTCCAGACTTCCAGGATGAAGCAACAGGGCTGGGGACTCAACACCAGTCTCTCTGAGATTGAAGTGCTGCGTCTTTGGCCACCGGCTGGCCACATCGGACACCATCTGCATCGTTAGGAGTGGCCAGGCCAGGGCGGAAGCAGCCGCGTACAGGATGGGAGTTTGGCTTCCAAGTGCCTTTCCCAGGCCCAGCACCAAGGCCCAGCCCCTTGGAACTGGCTCAGAGATGACACCTGTGAGAGCCATAATTTCTGCTCTTACTGCACTCAGCTCCTCCCAACACCGCTATGCCCAGCATGTCACTCACACACTCTTAATCTTCATAATGTGCCTCTGAAACAGGTCTTCTCTATTTATGTTTTATAGATAAGGGAACTGAGGCCCAGAGGAGTAAAGGGAACTCTCCAGTCTTTCTCTAAAAGCTTGTACTTTCTGCAGTCTACATGACCCACGGGTTTCAGAAGAGACAACTTTTCAGCTGTGGGAGTCGCCTGAGAGCGGAGGAGGTGAACAGCACCCCCTTATGCAGCTTTTTCTGGTGTGTATGTCTGTGCGTGTGTGTGTGTGTGTGTGTGTGTGTCTTTGGGGGGTGCTTGCAAGAATCCTACTTACAGTCACCTTTTTAGAATTAATATTTGATTTATTTAGAACATGCATTTTAAAACATACCTTTTTTTAGGAATTAAGTTTCACTTGCTAATCTTATAGTTCTATTTATAAATGTAATAAAAGAAGAACACGAACTTCACTTTTTGTTCAATTAAAGTTTGATTAACTCAAGTTGAAAAAACTAAACTCCTTTAAACAATCAGTGCCATTTACAACTTAATTAAATTTGCTTAAACAATTTCGGCTACATTTAAACATTTCGTATATTTGATTTTCCTGTGTCATTCAAATGTCTAATTCAAAAAGCAAAATCTTTTCATCATGTACCTGAAAAACTGCTATAAATCTAATAAATTAAATTTCCAAATACGGTGACTTTCACATGCCCTTAAATGGTGCAATACTTTCGGCAAAATTAGTCAAATTCTCCCACATTATGCAACATAAAATTATGTCTACAGGCTTCTGATTATAGTTATGATAGAGTTAGCATACTTCATCCTCCCTTTTCCATTGCCTATGAATACATACAGCACTGTCTAAGGAGCCTGAAGAATAATTAATAGGTGTAGTGGTGGGAAACAACTGTCAGAAAAGACCAACACTGTATATAAATGAGCTTCTTGGGATTTTTTTCCCCCTCCCCTATTACCAAGTTTAGATGCTAAAGATCTCAAATCCCAGAACTGCATAGTAGTACAAACAACAGCTCCAAGAGAAACTCTTTTTTCTGGCCAGAGGACTGGGGACAGAGACTCTGAAAGGCAGATAGTAAGAGGAGAACCTCAATTTTTTTTTCTTTTGCCCTCCTGTGCGTGCCCCACAGGAAGGACTCAATTACAAAGCTACAGTTCTGTCCTGTTAGTGGCACAAGGCCTATAAAACTCTGAGGGAAAATTCTTCTCTGTGGCTAGAGGAACTGGAAAGAGGCCCCCTGGGAGGTTGGAGAGAAGTCTGTTAATTCTGCCCTCCCCCTCCCTCTCCCCCCCGCTCTCTCTTCTACTTCATCCTGGAGGTAGATCAGAGGTCAGGGGAATTGTGTGATAACCTGGTACTAAAACCCCAGATTTCTAGACTAAGGTTTAGGAAAAGGGCAAGAGAATGCAAGGGAATTCATGGAGAACTGGAGAAAGGATTCCCTCAAACCTGTGTTTGACATACTGGCCTCACCCTGGAGCCGCGCATGTGTAGAACTGACCCAAAGCTGAAGGCAAGTCGGGACTTGTGGTCTGGAACAAACAGGGTTGATTCCATAATATTCAAGGTGCCCCATATTAACTCAGGTACAAAGAACCAAGAAAATCTCCACTGCTCTCAGAAGAAGAGATTAACAGATGCTGGTCCCAAAATGAGCCCGATGATGGAATTATCACACAAAAATTTGAAAAGAGCTATTGACTATATAGTCTGTGAAGTAAAGAAGAATGATCTTGAAATGAATGGAAAGATTGAAGTTTTCGGGAAAGAAATTAAAATTATTTTTAAAAAATCAGATAGAAATTTGATCACTAAAGTACAATAATTAAAATTAAAAAATATACTCAGGTTCAATAACAAAATGAAAATGGCAGAGGAAAGAATCAATGAACTTTGTAACAGATCAATAGAAATGATCTAACCTGAGCAACAGAGAGAAAAAGATGGGAAAGAATAAACAGAACTTGAGGGTCTTTTCAACACAATATCAAAGAGTCTAATATTCAAGTCATTGGAGTCTCAGACAGAGAGGAGAAAGAGCTTAGTACAGGAAAAAATATTTGAAGAAATAATGGCTGAAAACTTCCCAAATTTGGCAAAGACATAAACTTATAGATTCAAAAAGCCCAGGTAACCCCCCCAAAAGGACAAATTCAAAGAAAACCTGACCCAAATACATTTTCAAACTGCTGAAAACCAAAGATCAAGAAAAAAATTTTTTTCAAAGCAACCAGAAGCAAGATATCACATATACAAAGACAACAATTAAAATGACTATAGATTTCTTGCCAGAAACCACAAGAGACAGAAGACAGTGACAATATCTTTCAAGTACTGAAGGAAAAGAAATGTTAACCCAGAATTCTATATCGAGTGAAAACATCTTCCTTAACACAACATAAAGACATTTTTAGTTGAATGGAAACTAAAAGAACTCACTGCCAGAGTGCCAGCTCTAAAAGAAATACTAACGGGAATTCTTTCAGGAAAGAGAAAGGATGACTGGAGGAAACTTTGACGTTTAGGGAAAAAAGAAGAGAATCAAAATGATAGTAGCTGGAGCTATAGTTTGGATCATGAATGTCCTCCTAAGGCCTATGTGTTAAAAACTTGGTCACCAAGCTGGCACTATTTGGAGGTTATGGAACCTTTAAAAGGTGGAGCTTCTCGAGAGTCCGTAGATTACTGGGGGCATGTCCTTGAAGGGGCTAGTGGGACTCCAGCCCCTCCCCTCTCTCTCTCTTTTCTCCCTGGCTTATGATATCACTGGTTTTACCTCAGTGATGTGCTCCCTCACCAGAGGCCTGAGACAATGGGCCAACCACTCAGACTGGAATTTCCAAAACTGTGAGCCAAAATAACCTTTTTTTTGGTATGTTAATTATCTCAGTATTGTGTTGTGGTGCTGGAAAGCTGAGCAATACAGCTGGGAAGACATAATAGACTATCTTCTCCTGAAGTATTTTAAAATGTGTAGGTCTGTTGAAAAGTAAAAGTATAACATTACATAATGAGGTTTTCAGTTTATATAGATGTAGTTCATGTAACCATTACAACATATAGGAAGCAGGGGTAAAGGTTTTATGTGGGCGCAAGATTTCTGCATTTCTCTTGAAGTGGTGAAATATTAACTTAAGTGTTAGCCATGTATATTACAACCCTAGAATAACCACTTTAAAAATATGCAAGAAGATACTTCAGAGAAACTGAACCAACAGAGAAATAAAAATGAAGCACTATAATGATATTCAAGTAACCTGAAATAAGGCAGAAAAGGAGAAACAGAGAATTTAGAAACAGAAGGAAAGAAAACCAATAAAATGGTAGACTCGGATCCATTGATTACAATTTAAATCTAAAATATCTCCCAAACCTCTCAAGTGTCCGGAAATGGGACTTTCCAAGTGTGATTGGATCATGGGGGTGTTATTCTCATAGTGGATTAATCCATTGATTAGTTCATAGCTGAACATGCTGGTAGAGGGCAGAAGCTAGTTAGGGGAGGTAGATCACTGGGGCTTGGCTTTGGAGGGTATCTCTCTTCTGGGTCTTCTTGCTTTTTCTTTTTCAAGTGACTGTGAAGTGAGAAGTTTTCTTATGCCATGGCCCTCTGTGATGATGTTTCTCCCTTGGAGCCAACCGACCATGGACCAAACCTTCTGAAATTGTGAGCAAGAACAAACCTCTCCTCTTTAAATAGCAGATGTCAGATGTTTTGTCTGAGCAATGAGAAGATGACTAATACACTAACCATTTCAATAAATGCATTAAACGTTTATGTTAAAGGTCAGAGATTGTCAGTTTAGATTTTTAAAATCAACCCTACTATATCCTATCCATAGCAAACTCACTTCAAATATGGTACAGATGATTAAAAATAAAAGGATAAAATGTGTGTTGTGAAACATTAACTTTTTAAAAAAGTTAGAATGGCTATATTAATACTAGGCAAAGGAGATTCCAGAAGGAATTTATATTGAGGAATTTTACTTAATGATAAAAGAATGGATTAACTCCCCAGGCATAACAGTTTTAAATGTGTGTGTATCCCGCGGCAGAACTTTAAAACATATGAAGCAAAAATCCCACAGGACTAGGAGAGGGGATGGATAAATCCAATTACACTTGGAGACTTTAATACTCATCTGTCACTAACTGATAGAAAAGTAGAGTGAAAATAAATGATACAGAAGACCTGAACAATACTGTCAACTGACTTGATCTAATTGACGTTTGTAGAGCAATCTACCACCAAAACCAGAACATACATTCTGTTTAAATTGCTCCAATACAGAACATATTCTGGGTCATAAGACAAACTTTAACAAATTTAAAATGAAATAATATCAAAGCATATTCTCTGACTGTAAGAGAAGTAAACTAAAAATGAATAGTAAAGATACGGAGAGATCCAATGGTCTCTCTTTATCCAAGGGGCTACATTCAGGACCTCCCTCACCAGTGGATGCCGGAAACCTCAGATAACACCAAGCCCTACATATAGTCTTTTTCCTGTACACCCACACCTACGATAAAAATTAATAAATTAAGCACATTAAAGAGATTAACAATAATAGGTAATAATGATTATAATAATACATTGCAATAAAAGTTATATATTTTTTTTTTACCAAGAACATGTATTGGTACATTGTATACATAATGATCACATTTAAAAGTTATATAGTGTCTGTCTTGCTGTCGCTCTCTGTCTCGAAATATTTTATTTTCCTGTACACTGATACAGGAGTGATTCACATCTGGGTGGATGAAGCAGATCATCTTTAAACCCCCATAATCCAATCACCTCTCAAAGGCCCCATTTAGGACTGTATTAGGCTTTAGAGGAACATGTAGATATCGACCATAAGAGTGCTATAGCTGACTTCCTGTTGGGAGGTAGGGCCTGGTCAGGGGATGTGACCCGGAAGGGTTTATCTCCCCCCTCTCTCTGCTTCCTGACCACCGTGATGTAAGCAGCTCTCCTCCGCCAGACCCTTCCACCACACCCTCCTGCCTCAGAGCCGGCCAACAGTAGACTGGAACCTTTAGGAAGCACAAGCCAAAGCAGACCTCTCCTTCTTTCAGTTGTGAGTGTTGGATATTGTGTCTCAGAGACAAGGAAAGTGACCAAAACACCTCCGTACGCCTCAATTTCTCATCTGTCCCATGAAGGTGATCTCAGATCCCACCGGTCAGGGTCTAGACTCGGGCAGAGCTGCCTGGGCGACGGCTGGCACGGAGCTTGAACACTCGGCTCCTGTAGCTGATGAGACGCTGCTGGGAAGTGGGGGTCTCTCATGTGCAGCAGAGCTTGGAAGGAGACCTCTGCGTCCCCAGGAGCGGGACTCCTGCCTCCAGGGCTGCAGTGGGCCGGGTGGGCATAGAACACGTCCTCTGCAGAGACTTTGATCAGCAGAGATGGCGGGACGGCTTCTGTTCTCTTTGAAGCAGCAGAAAGATCAATCTTCCTTCTTATCTCAGCCTCTTTGCGCGGCGGCGGCATCACGTGCCTCAGTAGCCGCTCTCTGCAAAGACCAGAGCAGAAGGGACAGTGCTGACCCAGCCCCGCCTGACCCACCTCCCTCCCCACCCAGGATGAGGGCCACGAGCGGAATCTACCTTCCTGGCCTCCCCCTGGCCCTGCCTAGAGGGCAAGAGGACGAAGGAAAGTGTTCACCTCCTTACAAGGACGCACAACTGCCTGTAACTCTTTCTTTGGCCTTCATAAGCCACCCCCCCCCCGCCCCCAGCCCAGGCACGCCCCTTCTTTACTTCAAAATGTGCCTTTAAAATACCACCTTCAGGGCTGGGGATTTAGCTCAGTGATTAGAGTGCTTGCCTTGTAGGCACAAGGGCCTGAGTTTGATCCCTGGCACCACAAAAAAATAAATAAATAAATACAAATAAAATAAAATAAAATAAAATACCACCTTCTGCAGAGATCTGAAGACGCTGGGCTGGGAGGCAGGAGACTGGATTCTAGAGCTACAGGTCTGCCTTTGATTTGCTGTGTGACCTTGGGCGGGTTACTGCACCTCTCTGGAACTTCCTTTCTCTGGGAGCCAGAGCTGCTGTGAATGTTTTTAGGGTCAATCGAAAACTCTGGTCAAAACCTGAGTCTGCAGCCAGGACCAGAGTTCCATGTGGGTTCCGAGGTAGCACTGTCTTTCTCTGGTCATGTCCCAGAGGAGCTGACCCTTTGACCTTGTCCTTATCGGCTCCTTTTTGCCTTGACAACCTGTTTTTCCTTGTGTCTCAGTTACTTGTCTCTCATTGCTGAGACAAAATACCAAACGCCCAAAGTTAGATCAGGAAAGGTTTATTTGGCTTACAGCTCATAGAGGTTCCAGTACACAATCAGCTGGATCCAAGGCAGGATGGCATGGCAGACAGGCAGAGGGCAGCAAGGCATGCAAAAGAGAAGCAAAAAGAAGCAGACAAGCCTCTTTCTATAGTTTATATCTTATCCAGGCTGCCCGAATTAGGGCGGTGCCAAACCACTCAGTGGATCGATTTAGTAACCGCACGCCCTTAATCCAGCATCACATAGTCTAGATTCAGCCACCTCTGAAAAAAAGCCCCATTTTTGACCACATGAGGCTTTGGGGGGACATTTAGAGACAAACCATAACACCTTGTAATCCCCTTGTTACTGGGGAAACCTGGGTCAGAGGGACTCGGATCCGTGAGCTGAGAACGCTGGCAGCCAGACAGTCTGCCCGGGTCTCCTGGAGCACAGGATAGGACAGACCCAGACAAGAGAATGAACAGGGATGAGTGGGGAGGAGGCATGACTGGCCCTCCTGCCCTCCCCAATGCTGGCGTGTGCCAGGCCTGACCAAAAACCTTTTCCATGTTCCCAGGACTCTACCTCCTCCAGTGGCAGCTCCTCTCTCACCACACAGCACCTGGGGCTCCCCTCTGCCTGGCCCTGCCTTCCAGGATGCCATTATGCCCCACCATGCTGTCACCCTGTCCCTGGCCTCCTCTGCTTGGGGCCTCTTCAGGGAAGAACATCACTGGGCACCGCTACCATGACCAGCAAGCCTGGGCGTCTGTTCCTCTGAGGTGGGTGCGTCGGTGTTTGCGCACGTGGACATTTTGGTGTGCGTGCACGTGCACACTTTGGTGTGCAAGTTTTGCCTAGGAGCAAAGTGCCCTGGATTGCTTTGGCACTGTGTTTGGGGAAGCATGTAAGCGTGGGTATGTTGCGGCACATTGCATGTATGTTTGTATGTGCATCGTGTGGGGCTGTGTTTTGCGGTTCTAAATACATTGAAAGTGAATATTGATGCAAAGGGTTCTGCCTTTTCTGGTCTTCTGTGCTGCTAAATTTGAGGGGGGCCGGGTAGCATTTGTAGAATGCTACAGGTTCAAGACAGTGTGCTGGATGCCGGGGCCTCTTCTTTGTCCAGAGGGACTTCCTGCTGGCCCCAGTGTTGCTGCCTTCCCTGTCCTGGAACCCTCAACACACAGCTCATTTGAGGTCAAGGATCAGCAGCCACCTCAGTGGTCACAGTTGATCCTGTGGTCCTTTGCCGGTTGGGCCTGTCAGTCACAGCAAAGACTAACCGGCAGAGGCTGGGGAATCCTGCAAGCCAGCTTTGGGGGATGCAAGGTTAGCCTGGGGGTGTCCTGGAGCAAATAACACAAACCACCACCATGGATCTCATGCTAGGAAGATGCTGAACACTGCGCTAAGCGCTTTGCAGACATAATTCAAACCATACAACCAATATACGGAAGACCCATTTTACAGACAAGGAAACAGAGCCTGGGAAATTAAACGCCATGGGCCACAGTCCTAAGAGGGGGACCCGAATCCAGGTCTGTTTGACTCCAAAACTCAAGCTTCTCTCTCCCCATTCTGATCTACAGCATGTGCTAGAAAGTGCCCTTGATTTAAGGCCCAGGGCTCCCTGGCGGAGGCAGTGGAAGAGGGCCAACCAGGGAAAATAACGGAGTCCTTGCCCAGAGGAGGCCTCTGGGAGCTGATGGACGAAGAGTGCACACCAGTGTTCTTGGTACCCTGCTGCTCGTCTGTGAGGTCCCTGTAGCTTCTTCCTGTGGCTCCTGTGGAAGATGGCATGGTGGGCCCCTGAGGCTGAAGGTGCTGGGGTGGCAGCCGCCCCGGACACACACTGTTGCTTTTGCCTGCACGGGGAGCTCGGCTTGTTCCCTTCTCTCCCAGATTTAAGTTGCAGGGAAAATGCATTATTTTTTCATTAAAAATTCATTTTGGAATGGATAGCCTTCCGAAATGCAATTAGCCACGTTATTTCTCTCCATTAGCAGTCCCTGGTGTTTGCTGGAATCTCTTGTCCTTTTTCCTCTCCATTTCACTCTTTCCATCCCTGTTACAAGCTGGGTTGCAGCGCTTCTCTGCCACCCCCACCTCCACCTGTCATCACCACACTCTGTTTCCGGACTGAGCCATTATCTCAAAATCTGGACAGAAGGCAGAGTCAACTCCCACTCCCCATGGAGTTGTAGGAGCCCTCTGTTGGGACAGAGGCCCGACAGAGACACATGACACAGAGATGGCCGGCTGCAGCAGAACTAGGAAGATTCTTGGCTCCTCGAGTCCCTAGCAGGGTGATCCCTGGTAACTTAACCTCTCTGAGCTTCTGCTGTCCTCATAAGCAATGTAAAGCCCTCCACTGGAGGTATACAACAGGTGCTCACTAAAGGCAACTGTGGTTGGGATTTCCAGAGGCAAGAAGAAGCCATATCTGCATGCTGCAAGAAGGGCAGTGTCCTGGGCTGGGACAAGCTGCAGGGGCATCTACGAGGACCATCCTGGAGGAGCACAACTGGGTGGCTTGGGGCAGAGAGTGCCCTCGGGGGCTCAGCCTCCACTGCCCAGGCTCAGGCCTCCCTTTTGACTAGAGTGGCTCCTATGGGTCATTTCTGGTATCCACAATAGCTGGCTAGGAGGGTGCCCCCCAGGACCTGGGAGGTGGTCTATATACAGCAGTAACCCAGGGGACATACAGGGCGGCTTTTGCTGCCTCCGTGCTCAGCCGAGAGCAGTCTCCATGCACTCCACCCTCGCTCCTGCTCTCGCACACTTGTGACACATGATGTGCAGCTGTCTCCAGCATTGCCACAAGTACTCTGTTCCGTGGGGGCGAGGGCAGAAAGCCTGACGCCAAAAATCTAAACTTATCCTGGCTCCCCACAGAGGGGCAGAGAGAAAGCACAGCCTTAGCATCAAAGATCTTTGGCACTTGGCAATGAGATGGAATCAGAGTGTGATTTCCACAGAGATCCAAGTGCCCCAGACTTAGGCAGCCCTGGGCAGGCGTCCTTTGAAGGGGCTTGACACCTGTTGGCAGGGACACAGTTGTGTGGCATATCAGAGTCGTGTCCTGTTGCATTGACATGAAGGGAACTGGAGTCAACTCGGTTTCTAATACTGGTCTTCACGTCTCATATAGTTAGTAATCCTAGTCTCTCAGGTTCCTGGAGACACAGAAGCAGAAACTGATAGGCTCGTGGGATCTTTGAGCTTGGGCGTGGACGTTACTACAGGTCTCACGGAAGCAGGAAGCATCTTGTCTAGAGTTGCGTGCACAGAAGCAGATTTTCATGGTAACATTTATGAGCAGGTTCTAGGCATTAGTAATAATAACGGCCATGCTGGGTCCAAGAATAACGCCCATGCACTCGGTGCCTCTGTCTTTCTGGGCCACGCCGGGCCCTTTTCCTTCCACAAATTCCTTCCTGTTGGTGCCAGATGCTGCTTTCCTCTCCCTGGTGGCACAGAGCAGGGTGCTGGGGGATTCAGACAGAGGAAGAGATGGTGTCAAGGCGATGATGACTCGTTCCCGCCTCCAGGGAGGAGTCTCATTGTGTGGAGGACAGCTAACGGCATAACAATGCCTGCCGCCAGGAGCAGCAGTCTCCGTGTCAACCCACTCCATGGTTGGCGGCTGTCGCCAAGGAAGACACGACTCACACAGGCGCTGCATGGAACGAGGCTTAACTCAGAGAAGAGGCACACAAGGTGGGCTTCGAGAGTGGGTGTCCGTGCCCCATGGCTGGAGGCCTCGGCTGGCAGCCAGCACAGGGCGATAGGCCGCATCACCCTTCTTGGGATGCAGGTGAAGGATCCCTCCCTCCCCTCCTGGCACAGACACAGCAGAGGGCTTGGCCAGGTGCCAGGCGATGCACAAGCTTAAATGGAACAAAGGCACGCAGCCGGAGCCTGGAGCAGGGAATCATACTCCCACCCAGGGTATGAGCCCACCGCTTGAGGGCCCCTTAGCCCGGGCCACTCTTAGGAGACTGAGCAGGGGAAGGCTGCATGCAGAGACTGATGTAGGGTCTGGATTTGAACCCAGGTCTCCTAGGCACTTTCTCACTTCACGAACACACCCATGTCCTCAGGCGTCTTCGAGAGCTCCCCTCTTTCCTCACCAGCACAGCTCCCTCAGTGCATGCATCTGAGCAAAGATGGGCTGGGAGGTTTTCTCCCTCCCAGGACTTCCTTAACGCAAACACCTAGAATGATACCCTGCAACCTAGGAGTCTGTTCCCTGAGGCATCTCCGTGCCCAGAAAGTTAAAGCAGGAAGCTGCATTCCCACAAGAGGGAGAAATGCACAAATGAAGTCATGCATGGGCCTCTGAAGTCTTTCAGCAATTACGTACAGAAATGGACATGGTAAGGACCATTTAGCCCAAGAAAAAATAGACACATGTAAATCCTTCTCACAAATCTGGAAAAGCAGTGGGGAGGAGGAGAGACCACATTGCTTTTTGCCTGGGCACAGGGTCCCCCAGTTCCATTTCGCCGTCGAGGCCTCTGGAATCTGAGCTTGCTGGCTAATTGGGAGAGAGTTATGACCCACAATTTGTACACGGGGAGCCAGAGGTTACAGCGAGTTCAGTAGATCATCGACCTCCACCACGTTCATTTCAGAAGCCACACTGGCGGCCACATTTAGCAGCCACATTTTAGAAGCTGCTTTCTCCGGCTCCCGGCCTGGTCCCCATCTTCCCAGGGAAGCTTGCGGTTCCTTCTCCACTGATTCCATCGCTCATGTGGAGGAGCAGAGGCATCCGTCACCCGCAAGGGTGAGTAACACCGATGCGCGTCTCCTGCTCCCGCACTTGCTTTGGAAACTTCCGCAGACCTCTGAATGAAGCCTTCCTGATGAGGAAGGGGTGCTCTTCCTAGTTCACCCTTCCATACTCCAGGCCACCCACCTCCTGCTCTGTGAAGACCCGGGGTGGCATGTAAAGGGTAGAGGCAGGTCGCACCACCTGCCCGTCCTGGGGTGGACGGCGGAGGGGGCAGGTCCTAAGGCGCTGCATGGAAAAGCCCCGTGCCCAGGGCTGCAGGCCCACAGAACGTCCCAGAGCACAACACAGTGAATTGTGTCCACCTGGCGCTTCCAAAAGGGATGTCAATTCATTGTGCTAACAAGACACGAGCCAGAAGTTGACTCTACTCCGATTTCACGACTGGGAAATCTGTGGCTCAGACAGAAGGGGGACATTTAAATTTGAGGTCAGAGTCCAAATTCCAACTTCGAGCTCCTGATTGACATTCAGTTTGTCTCATTACTATCGTCCGGTAATGACTAAGGATGCTTTCAGGCCAGATGAGTCCCGAGTAACAACTTGAGCGATGCTGAAAGCGGGGAATGGTGACACTGGAGCCAAGAGGAGCCAGCTTCCTGATCCCACTCAGCAAACATGGCTGCTGGCATGATGGTAATTGTCTGTAATCCCAGCACCCGGGAGGCTGAGGCAGGAGGATGACCATCAGTTCAAGGGCAGCCTGAACTATATATTGAGACCCTGTCTCCAAAAAACAAAACAAAACAAAATGAAAAGTATGGGGCACCTACCAAGAGTCAGGTGGCACAGGACCAGCATTGGAAGGGGTATGCACAGCATATGAGCTTGACGTTGGTCTGCAGGAATTTAGGGTAAAAGGGGAGATGGGACATGCAGAAATCTTCATGACTCATAGAGGGAGGTGAGATACAATCCCAGAGAGTGTCCCTTATTCTCATTCAATAAAATCATTTATTCAGTTGGTACCCAAACCAACAGTCTTAAGTTAGCCCAGACGTCGGCGCTGTCTTAAATGCTTTGGATATGAAGATAAATGAAATAAAACTGGTTTCTGCCTCCAGAAACTACCATCCAAATACTAAATCTGAGTCACCTAGGGAGATTTATAAACATGCATCACCCAGCACCCCCTGAAATGGAATGGTACTGAATCTTTGAAAGTGGCCCCCAAACATCGGAAGCTTAGCTTCTAGGTATTCTCCAGGTGAAACGGTAAACTGAGGGCGTCCGAGGAAGAGCCAGAGACCAGGAGAAAAGTTTCACAGCCACCTCCACCAGGCAACCCACCCAGACTTGGAGTCCCCATGTGCTCCAAGTCCAGTCTCTGTTGCAAATCCTGCCATGCGCTGCAATTTTTCTGGGTGGCCAGTGCATTCCATCCCATGGCTCCTGCGTGTGCCTCTCCTCTGGAAGGTGAGTGCCCCGTGTTCCAAGGTCATTGTGATGTGGGTTCCAGGGGCCTTGTGACACACAGCTGCCTGCTCAGCTCAAGCCTGAGACGTCCATCTGCATCCCCAAGAGGGAATGCAACTCCTCTCCTAAAGCAGCTCACTTACCCCCTGCTCATTCAGTCTTCCCAGGGCTCCAAGAGAGCTCCCAGTTCCAGACTCCAGTCAGGGCCTGCTGTGAAGACAGCCTGCGGGGACCATGACCACCCTCTCTCCCGAGAACAGCCTCTCAGCCAGGCAGTCGGCCTCCTTCATCCTGGTGAGTGCACCTCATCAGCCTCTGGGTTGCAGGTAGCCCTGTCTCTGCTGGGTGGGACCCTGAGCTGACATCACTGGGCCAGTTGTATCTGGGCCTTTCCATCAGTACCAACAACATCACAGAGACACTCACGTCCTCTGTCCCCTTACCCCCAAGCCAGTGCTACTTTCTCCCCAGATGCATCATTTTGACTTTGAGACTTTCAAATTAGAGCTGGTAAATTTTCTTTGGTGCTTTTGCCAACAATTTTGGTATCCTGCCACCAGGTGGCAGTAGGGCTTTTGTTACTAGGTTCCGAACTCAGTTAATAAAATGCATCTTTTCCTTCGCAGTCAGCCTTGGTCATAAAAATTTTCCACGCGGTATTTCTCAAAATCATAATTACTAATTATAATGACCTTAGCCAATCTCAAGTCTCATTAATCATAGTGATTAAGAGAGTGACACATAAAAAAATGCAAAATGGGCATCTCTTTCTGAGTTTTAAATGTTACTGCTTTATTGTAGATGATCACCAGGTCTTGATGTGAATTTTTTTATATCTTCCTTCAGTTTTCTGCACTCCAAGAAGGCTGATAGTAATAAAATATGCTGTCACACAGCATTTACTGTGCACAACGACTGTGCTGGAGGCTTTATTTATAGTCATCCATTCTCATTGCAACCTGGGAGGTGGACGATGCCATTACCCTCATGTTATAAATAAGAACACTGAGGCACAGAGACTTCATAATCTAGTGACAGTCACAGAGCCAGTAAACGGCAGAGCTGGTATTGAGACCGAGGCAGTAGGCAGGGAAGCCCAGCGATTCTGCAAATGTAGAAGTGGTCACTGATAGCCGCAGTTGGGGCATAGCCTCAGGGACGCCATGCTTTCCGAGGGTGGACCAAGGTCAAATTTCTTTCCACTTTTTTCCCCCGGTACTAGGAATTGAACCCAGGGCCTTTTGCACATGCTGAGAAAGCGTTCTGCCACTGAGCCACCTCCCCGTCCCTTTACATTTCTTTGTACCTCCCTGAGCCCCATGTCCTGTTTTGGTTTGGAAGATAGAGCATCTACAAATTATTCAAGAATGTCTTTCTCGTTCCAACTCCTCCAACCATGCAGTCAATGGGATTATCCCCATCTGTGCCTGTGGGCTCTTATTATTACTTTATAGTGCCGTATTTCCTGCGAATTCCCTGTTCTCTCATGGCCCGTGGGCTGGTGGCACGGTCAGTCCCCTCAGAGTTTGCTAGAAATACATTGTTTTAGGCTGCACCCCCAACTTTCAGGATTAGAATCTGCAGGTGAAGAAGACCCTCAAATGATTTGTATGCAAACTTAAGTTTGAGTCACATCTGCCCATATGCAGGTATTAAAGGGAAGTCAGGAGCAGGTTTATCAGATATGTCTCCACCTATCCACACCTCTCTTTCTATAATGTGGATTTCAGGATATCCTTCTGTCCAACAAGGGAGAACACCCTAGGAAGACAAGCATCTTTCCCTAGTCTGAAAAGATTCCTAACACCTAGTTATTATTATGTAAATATTTTGAATTGCTTTATGTATGATGCACTTGCTTCCCCCCAACACATCACATACACCCCGCAGACAAACATCTCTCTCTCTCTCTCTTGCTTGCACACGCGCACACACACCCCTTATCTGAACTAGAATCCACTGCATGGTGAACTATTTTACATTTCCAGGAAAGATAAACTGGAACACAGGAGTGTGTTTCATTAGTGCTTATCTGACATTCTCTCTTGCTATCAAAGCAGCACACATTATGAGAGAAAACTTTGAAAATACATGAAAAAGGAAAAATTACTTATACTCCTATTATTCAGAGATAATCATGGCTATTTTTAGAGAAGGGTTTTTTCCCAGTCTTTTTTCTAACAATTGTTACAGTGGTTAATGCCCTATAGAGTTATGTGGTGTCAGTTTATAATATGTAACAGATATAGTTCATACATAGATAGTACTGTAAGTAATATGGTAAAATTATAGCGTATAATCAACAGTACTCTGAATACTATAGTAGTACTAGAGTATAATAGGTAATGCTAAAAAAATGCTATAGTACTACTATGATAGGACATGGAATACTGAGTATCTAATTTCGTATTCTGCTTTTTTTCTGTTAACATTTATATTTTTCCAGATTATTATGCATCCCTTGTAAACATCTATTTATATGCCTCACAATGCTTTGTCAAGTATCTACACCGTAGTTTACTTACTATTCCCTTATTGCAGAACAGTAATATGCAATGAAAATTATTGTGCATTCAGAATTTTTTTCTACTCACTTTCAGTAATTTCCTTGTGAGTCAGAAGCTGTGAGCTTTGGTGCCTATTGCGAAGTCCAAAGCATATTATTTTAAAAACTGCTTTAAACTAAAAGGCCAGGCAAGCCAAGGTCCCCCTTTGTCTTTGCAGGCAAAGAGAAAACCACCCATCGACAAGACAGAATGGAGTAGCTTCTTTGACGAGAACGGTTACTTGGCCAAGTCCCGGGACTTCATTTGTGTTAACATCCTGGAGAGGGTATAGCTCCCAAGCTCCCCTGGGCCTCGCCTGCAACTGGGGGAAATGGCAGGAAGCAGGTAGATGTAGCATTGGGCAGAGCCCTTGGGGAGGCCTCTGGAGGACCCACGGCCTCTTGCCTCGAACCCCCAGGGCCTGCACCCTGGAGTCAGGACGGAAGCCTGGAAGTTCCTCACCGGCTACTACTCGTGGCAGAGTTCCCAGGACGAGCGGCTCATGGTAGACAGCACGAGGAGGTAGACCACTCTGCATCGGTTACACCACAGAGCGGTGGGGCTGCAGGTGACAGACAGGAAGTGCCCACCCAGCCTGCGCTGAGCAGTGCACCCGTTCCATCGCTCTCAGCCCCTGGCCCTGCATCCCGCCCTCCCTAGGGCCTGTGCATTCGGCCTTAAAGCTACACGGAGCCACTTCTCCCACCTTTGTCCCTGGGCCTCAGCCCGGCACCCACCTCCTGCCTGGCCCTGCCCATGGCCGAGCTGCCTCCCGTCTCTGCAGCTGTGTCTGTAACCGCATCCACAGGCCCAGCGCAGACATCCCAGGACCTGACCGGTAACATTTCCACAGTGCTCGCTTCTTCAAGGCCTTCCCCTGACCCAGCACCTCGCACTCCCACCACAGCAGCTGCCTGGCTGACACTTCATTTGCCTACCACCTCCCAAAATCACCCCAGCACAGGCCACATCTGCACTCCCCTCTTCTCTTGGTTCACTCTTTCCCATCCACTTACGCTTCCCCATTATCTGCCTACCAAACTCCACGCTGAGCCAGATATGGTGGCACAAACCCATAATCCCAGGTCTGGGAGGCTGAGACAAGAGGACTACAAGTTCCAGCCCAGCCTGGACAATTTAACGATTTAAAACCCTGTTCCAGAATAAAAAGGGAGGGAGGTGCCGGGGATGTAGCTCAGGGTGAAGTCCCCCAGTTCAATTCCCAGTGGCAAAAAAACAGAAGAAAATTAAACACCCTATCCCCTTCCTTCAAGGCCTGAATGAGATAGGGTACTTCCTCTAAACAGCCCTTCCCAATCTTCCAAGAGAGCCAGGAGGAAGCAGTCCTGAAGGTCATACACAGCCTACAAACTGGGACAGCTTGGGCTGGGGATTTAGCTCAGTGGTTAAAGTGTTTGCCTTGCAAGCACAAGGCCCTGAGTTCGATCCCCAGCACCAAAAATAAATAAATAAATAAAAAATAACTGGGACAGCTTTACATGTGGAAGCTGGGTTCAAACCCCAGCGCTACCACGTACACCCTGGGTGAACTTGCTGTATACTTCACTACCGACCTCTCGGTTTCCCCCTCTGTAAAATGGGGGTGATGATACATTTCACAGACTAGTTCTAAGAGCTGATTAGAGAATATAGGTCAGTAGCCCAAAGTGAGGTGTGGGCTTCCTGCGAGGTATCCCTCTCATCTCTGCCTGCACGGTCACCTCAATGTCTCCTCCCTGTGTCTCGTAAGGACACTCGTCCTTTGATTCAGGGTCCACCTGGAGAATCCTCCTCTTCAGATCTTTATATCAATCACATCCGCAAAGACTCTTGTTCCAAAGAAGGCCACCTGGAGTCACCTACCCGGGCCCCAAGCAGGAACCCGATGACAGAGGCCCACTGGTCACCAGTCAGCCTGGCATAGCAGCTAGCGATGAGCACACCTAACACCATCTCCTCTGCTCCCCTCACTCCTGAGGCACAGGGAGCCGGAATAGTCCCACTCTGCAGACAGGAGACTGAGCCTCACAGCGGGAAGGTGGCAGCCCTGAGGCTTGGCCCCAGCTGCACATGGCCCGTTGTTATGCTGCAGCTCCACGATTTAGGTGCAGCACTGCAGAGCCGGGAAGGCGCCAGGCCCGCAATAAAGGATGCCTGGCCTGGCACGAGCTGAGACCAGGGAAAGCACCACAGGCGAGGGGCAGAGGGGGCAGAGCTACCCTGTACCCCCTTTAACTCAGCAGCTACTCCTGCTGCTGTTGCTGCTCAGAGCCCCCCACCCCAGTGGTATCATCCTGGCAGGAAGAACTATGAGGCCCTGTGCCAAATGTACGAGACGATTCAACCCCTTCTGGAGAACTTGCACCGGAACTTCACTGAGACTCGGAATAACATTGGTGAGGGGAGCGGGCAGGAGGCTGGGCAGAGGGGACAGCCAGAGCCAGGCTGCCTCCTCCTCAGCCCCTTCTGGGGACAGAAGCTTGTAGGATTTTCCCGGCCACTCCTTGGGGAATCTACCCGCCCGTGTCTGCAGGTGCCCCTGGGTGCCAGCACGTTTCTCTGCCCCTGGGGGCTGCCCTGGCACTGAGTTCCTCTCCTTCTTCCCTGGCCTTGAAGCAGGCCAGATTTGAATTGGGTGTCAGGGTTGGGGTGGGGTGTTCCTAGCAGAGGACACGGCCTGCTCAAAGGTCCAGAGGTAGAGAGAAGCAGCAGCTCAAAGAGCCATGTGGGCTGACCCCTTCCCCAGGACATCCCAGGGCCTGCCCTTCTGGGTGGGGGAGAAACTCACCCGTGAACCCTCTGCCGGAAGCAGTCTGGCACCACCTCCCTGTCCTCAACCTAGCACGTGATGTCCAGAAGCTCTGTGACAAAGATTCACTAGGCAACGTCCTGGTGGACAAGAAGAGGCTGGAGAAGACCCTGCTGCTGAGCTACGTGTGCAACACCCAGGCAGGTGAGCGGCGGGAGGGCTGCTTCCCACCACTGCCGGGTGCCCACGGACCTTCCTCACGGTGCTCCCTCCGCAGAGTACCAGCAGGGCTTCCGCGAGATGGTGATGCTCTTCCAGCTCATGGTGGAGCACGACCACGAGACCTTCTGGCTCTTCCAGTTCTTCCTTCAGAAAACGGTGAGGGCCGGAGACAGCCTGGGACCCGGGTCCTCCCTGCAACAGCGCACACAGTGTCAGCCACCCCTCCGGCCCCCGAACGCCCCTGGGCACAGCGCAGCCTGGGGGTGGGGGGCGTTCAAGAGGGAGACACTGAAACAGAGCAGGCTTTGGCATGTGAATGTGGCAGCCAGGCCCAGAGAGGCCGCCTTCTCCCGCCATCGCCCTCCACAAACTCTCCACTCTGCCAGTCCTCCAGAAGAAAATCCGGTAGCCTTGGCCAAAACTTGGAGGCCTTCTCCTTGGTCTCACTTCCCACTACTTCCTCCACATGGCCTCAGGGGACTCATTCGTGCCCAGGGCACCCCCACACACACACCCTGTACAGATGGAGGGCATTGAGGGTGCTGCTCCTGGAGCACCTGGAGACCCTTTCCTCAGGACCTGAGAGAGGCTGCCCAGTTCCTCGGCCTTCCCCGGCCCTCCCCTGGCCTCACCCCACTCTTCGCTCTCCCCTACCCTCCCCCATAGGGACTAATGTGCCATCCCTTTTCCCATTGGCTCTGGTGCGGTAGTTGGGTGTGTCAGGGGTGTTACTGGGTTCATTAGATTGCAAACCACATCTGAGACATCTCTGCATGCCCGTCACACCCTCCTGCATACACACCAAGATGCACACAGACACACACAAGGTCACTCAGAGGTGTAAACACACGCTGATGGGCACAAACTGCACACGCAGACCACACAGACACAGACGAGGTGCGCGCGTGCCTGCGTGTACACACACATATGCAGGGACACTGCACACAGTCCCTCCAGGGTTGGAGCAGAGGAGGGTGGAGCTGTGGAGGAGACTCAGTTTCCCTCCCTGGCCCCTCCCTGTGCAGGAGAACAGCTGCATCATCACCATCGGGGTGGCCAAGAACCTGGACATGCTCAGCCGCCTCATCGCCCTCCTGGACCCCACATTTGCTGAGCACCTGAGTGCGTGGGCCCCACATCCTGCCCCCGGGGCCCCGCCTGCACAGGGATGGGAGGTGGCAGCCGTCCTCAGTCACAAGAAGAGGGGCAGCTCCAGGGGCCCGTCCCGGCCCCGGGAGGAGACGGCTGGGGTCTGCACCGCTGAACATGCTCCTGTCTCCGGGGACAGTCGTCACGGTCACAGCTGGGGTTGCCGTGTCCCCAAGTCTCCCGTGCTCTGTGTGCATCGGCTGTGCTGCGTGTGTGGTCCCCTGACTCCCCTGACCATGGTCTCCTGGACGACACCCATTTCTCTTCCCACAGAAGGGAAAGGCGTGGGGGCCGTGCAGGCCCTTTTTCCCTGGTTCTGCCTCTGCTTCCAGCGTGCCTTCAAATCTTTTGATGATGTCTGGCGGTTCTGGGAGGTGAGTGCTCAGCTGGGGACCCCTGGGCTAGGTCCCCACCCCAAGCGGCCAGTTTTCCTCGTCTCCCCACCATTCCTGGCCTTGGATATAGCTCAGCGGCTCAGGGTGTTTTTTTTAGACTGGCACCCTGCTCCTCCTATCCATCCATTCATCTCTCACAAAGTCCCCACAGCCTGCATCCCGCCCCCACTCTCACTGGGCCTCCCCTGCCTCCATGGCATAGGCTGTGCTCGGAGGCCACTGTCTCCTGTCCCCCACGGACACTCACAGCCTCTGCCTAGAGCCCTGGGCCATCGGCAGGCGCATCTCCCTGCGAGGAGCCTGGCGCCATCACCGCCTGTAGAATCCAGCCCAACCATCAGCCTGGCATTCGGGGCTCTTCAAGTCAAGGCCCACCTGCCTCACGGGGCTCCCCAGCCAGCTTCTCTCCATCTCCAAGTCCCTTACCGCCCCCAAACCTTGGGGGACACCCCTGGATTGTTGAGCTCCCGTCAACTCTTGCTTTGCCTGGTCTTACATGAACCCCCATCCTCTCCGCCTTGAATTCCTTGAGACCTGTAAGTCTGAATCCCCCAGTAGCCCGCGAAATGCCTAGAATAGGGTGAGTGAATGAATGAATGAGTCAGCAGTGAGGCCCAGGACGGGCGGGCCTAGACCCTGGCGGCTGGGCACCTGCCTCACCCTCTGAGGGCATCCACAGTCCAGTCCCTGCCCTGCACCCCCAGGTCCTGCTGACTGGGAAGCCCTGCCGGAATCTGCAGGTGCTGGTGGCCTATAGCATGCTGCAGATGGTGCGCGAGCAGGCACTGCTGGAGGGCATGAGTGGAGACGCCATCCTCCTGGTGAGTCGCCCTTGGCCACCCCCCAACCTCTAGAGGCCCCAACACCCCACCCATCCCAGTAGAAGGGCCTGGGCTCCTGGGGTGCTGGGCTTCCCTACCACCCCGGCCTCTGGGCAGGAAGGGTTGGAAGGGTTCAGTGTCAGCTCTCTGTGAGGGCTTTGGACACATGAGCTTACCCACCTCCTGACCAGTCCCATCGCAGAGGCTAACACCCAGTTAGTGCTCAGGGAACAGAACCTTCGAGCGGGTTTTTTGTTTTGTTTTGTTTTGTTTTGTTTTGTTTTTGGTGCTGGTGCTCGAACTCAGGGCCTTGTGCTTGCTAGGCAAGCACTCTAACCACTGACCTAAGTCTCCAGCCCCAGAGCGGGTTTTCTTTTGTTAGTAGTTAGGGGGTTTTTTTGAGACAGGGTCTCATTATGTAGTTCAGGGTGGCCTGGAACTCACTATGTAGCCCAGGTTGGCCTCGAACTTGTGGCAATCCTCCTGCCTCTGCCTCCCGAGGGCTGGGATTACAGGTGTGTGCCACCATACTGGGCACTTCAAGTGATTTAACCTGCCTTGCAGGCAGCCCTCAGCCTGGGGATGCTCTTGTGGTAAAAGGATATAGTTTCCCAACATGAAAAAAAAAAGTTAAAAGTCTTGGTTAGAAAAGAAATTTAGCTGTACCCCCATTATAATAAAGTCCTCCTTGGAAGCTTCCGAGACACCTAGGGGAGCCCCAGGACTACCTAGAGCCAGTGCGGAAACTACCACTTAACACACTACCCCAAAACATACAATGCCAGCACCGTGCTGGGCAGGCTGGGGACAGATACATGCATACACGTTTCCCTGGACAGGCCTGCAACAACCTCATCGATCTTGATGCTGATGAGCTGGTCTCTGCGGCCTGCATGGTTTATGCCGAACTCATTCAAAAAGATGTAAGTGGCCTCATGCTTTTCCCACCTTTTCCTCCTCCAAGAAGCCTTCCCTGATCACCCATAGCAGGCGCAGGCAGCTTCAGAGAGTCTGCGCCAACAACCCGTGGACATTGCTCAGCATGGACTTCTGCTGCTTCCGTGTGGAACCCGGGCTTCCTGGGTGCCCAGAGATCACGGCCCTCGCCCCTTATTCCTTGTGTCCATCCCACGGGCCTGGGCACCCAGAGGCTTAGGGTCACTGGCTGGGTAAACCGAAGAAAGCAATGCACCGTGTCTACCCGCCTCATGCCTCAGGACCCTCCTCTTCCTCAGGTTCCCCAACCATTGAAGGATTTCTTTCTCTGAAGATGTCCATGATGAACAGATGTCCTTGCTGGACAGCATGGCCTTGAACAATGAGGTCAGGACCAAGTTGGATGTGGCAAGAGGATGAGGGCACCAGTAATACAACTGCCACATGCACAGCCTGTGGAGTGACAGCTGTGGCAAGTAGTTCACGTCTCCTTTGACCTGGGGAACTAGGGGGTCTAAGAGGGCTGAGAGGGGCCCACTGGCAAGCTGCCCACTGTGCACCCAGAGAGGGCACAGGCCGAGTGGGCCAATGTGGACAGCAACTCTGCCAACAGGGCAGGACAGGCTCAAGGTCTCCCAGCAAGTGGACTTTGGCCCAGAGAGGACAGAGTGGCTGTGCAGGGTGCTGTCCTGAACTGACACTGAGGAACGGAGCACCCCCATCGGTGCCCCTTCCTAGACCACCCCAAAGCTCCTGCTGCCCTCCCTTTGGGCTCCGGGCTCGGCGTCCCTCGGCGTCCCCAACTCCCCACCTCCCCACCTCCCCACCTCCCCACCTTGGAGCCCTTCCACTGAATGATGCTGCAATTAAGCATTCTGAGCTCTTTCTGAACTAGCACAGAAAAGAATTTCTTTGGGGAATTAATAAGAGCCTGAGTCTCAAAGGCCTGACCCTCACCTGCGGAGATATGCAAATGGTACCCGGACACCCACAGCGCAGCATTCAGAGGCTGGGAGCAAATGGGATGCAAATGTATGCATCATTATGCAAACAAGGGCAACCCCGGATTAACGGCCTCCATCCTTCAACCAGACAGCAGCTGTCTCTTTAGGTATAAGCATGGCTGACAGGGAGGGTCGAATCGATTCCTGTCAGAAGCATCCCGAGGAAGGGTGGCCTTGCAGGTCAAGAGGAGGAATTGTTTGGACATCAGGCTTACCAATACTCAGCTCTGAGAGGTACGGATGGGGGCATCTGTCAGCCAGGCAGGATGTTCCTTTCTGACTGAGTTCCTCACCCAAGTGCAAGGTTCAGTGTGAGGCAGTAAGCTTTGGAGGAGAGAGTAGTGTGGTGATGAAAGTGGAGGTAATGGGAAAGACAGTGGTGGAAATGGTAGCCACGGGAATACAGACTCTCCCCAACTTTTGATGGTTCTACACACGATATTTTGACATTAGAGTGGTGTAAAAATGTTAGGCATTCAGTAGAAAAACCACACTTAGAAGTTTGAACTTCAATCTCCCCTCAGGCTAGCCATATGCAGCGCCATATTCTTTCATGATGCTGGGCAAGAGCCGCCAGACACAACTCCTAGTCAGCCAGGGGCTCACCGGGGGAAGACAACCCACACTTAAGCATACACAGAGCCAAGCCATGAGGCTCAGTAGGTTAGATGTACTAGATGTGTTCCAATTTAGAGCACTTTTGAGTTACAATTGGCTTATCCAGACACACCCCATCCTAAGTGAAGGTGCCCATAGCTGAGAAGATGGCAAAGGTGGAGGTGAAAGTGGTAAACTTCCTGGCAATGGTGGTGATGTGAACAGAAATCATGGTGAGAGCAGAGATTAAAATGGTCTTGAAGGAGATGGCAATCGTGGTAATGACGAGAGACAAGTTCGACACAGAGGTACTGGTATGGTAAGGGTGACATGGGGGAGGTGACTTTGGATGTCATCTGTGGATGAAGTGGAGATGACAGAGGTGTTGTTCATGACATTGTTAAAAGGATGCCAGTGAAGAGGTGAGGGTGGTGGAAGTCCTGACCAGGGGGAGAATGGTGTCAGAGTGTCGCTTCAGGGTTCTCCAGAGACAGAGCCCAGAGGGTATACACATAAGTATATGCCTGGGGCCTATCAGGGACCCTGGCTCATACAATTATGGTGACAGGCTGGCTGAAAGGCGAAGAGCCTGGGTCACCGACAGCATAGCTTAGACCATGTCCAAAGGCCACAGAAGCTGATGGTGGAATTCGCAGTCCAAGACCAGAAGCCTGAGACCCAGGGGCCACCAGCATGAGTCCTGGACCCCAAAGGCCAGCAAACCTGGAGTTCTGATGTCCAAGGCAGCGAAATAAAGAGTCCATCTCAACTGCCAAAGAGACCAGTTCGCCTTTCATATCTGTTCTCCCTGGCCCCCCAGCTGACTAGATGGTGCCCATCCACATTGAGGGTGGATCATCTCTACTAAGTGTGTTCAGAACTCACACGCTAATCTCTGCAAACACCCTCAAAACACATCCAAGTAATGCTTTACAAATGTTAAGGTTTTCCTCAACGTAGTCAAATTGACATCTAAAACTAACCGTCATAGCTAGAAGATACTTCGGGAGTCAGGGGCACCATTATTGTTTATTCTTTAACCCAAGAAGCAACAGCAAAGGACCTCTCAGGACCTGTGGCTCCCCACAGTCCCAAAGTGCAGCCTCCACAATGACCCCCCTCCCCCTTCCCACGGAACGTGCATTTGCCCTTCACATCCTGCAGAGGGCGCTCCTCCTTCACGGGAAGGCAGGCCTGGGTGTAAGAGTCACTGGGCAATCAGTCCCTTTGAGCTGCGCTGGCTGCTGTGAACGAGGAAGCAGGGAAGACTAAATGCCCAGGCTGAGGCTGCTTTGCAGGGGGGCAGGATGGAGCCAAGAGAAGGAGGCTGTTCATGGCTATTAGAGGTCCTGAGCCTTCCACCCTGGCTGCAGACTTGTCTTGAAGCTCTATGCAAGTGGAGCCATGGGGATCCCCCAGGAGCTGCTCCAGAGGCGCCTGGACAGGCGCAGGGGGGACCGTGCCCCATCCACACCTCTTTCTTGGCTTTGATTCCTCCCTCAACACACCACACACTCACTGTGGTCCAGTGTGATTCACTGTGAGTGGTAACAGTCACCCTAATGCCCCACATGATGGTCTGTATCTACCCAGGGTGGCCAGAAAGGGCAGGGACCTTGATGAGTCATCTGTCTGAATAGCAGTGAGGGCGGGCTGGAAAGCATCTGGGCTCTGGCCTCCTGAGTGGGCCCCCTGGGCCCTCCTCCCCATGCATACAGATGCCAGATGCGGCCAGGGAGCACTCCACCAGCAGGGGCCTGTGGTAGCCACATCCTCGGCCATAGTGCCAGCCGTGGGACCAGGGCCCACCAAGGAACAAGGGTCAGGGGATGGGGTCAGAGGCCACTTCTTTTAGCGCCAGTTAATTTTCAGTTTTGTTTTGAGACGAGGTGTCATTAGGTAGTTCAGACTGATCTTGAACTCACGGCCCAACCTCCTGCCTCAGCCTCCCGAGCACTGGGATTACAGGTGTGCACCACTATGGCTGGGATCTCCAGTCAATTTCTAAACAATGACCTGTTTTATGGTGGGAAAACTCATTAAAAGATCTCTACTACATCTTTCCACACCAAGTGGGGATTTGGGGTGCATTCAGCTGGGCCCATACACATAGGGCTGGAAACAGAGGCAAGCAAGGAGTAAACACTGTGGCAAAGATGTGGGCAGGGATGTGTCTATTGCCTTCCCCATTTGCCCCAAGAGGCTTGGCCTGGGCTGGGGACCTCCATGCCAGAGGCTTGTACTTTGGGGTGGGCACCCAGGAACTGTGGGTCTTCCCCCTAGAAGGGCCCTGGTGCCTCCCACAGCAGGGTTCACAGCATCAGGAGATGGGAATGTGAGATAGTCATGGTCTTGCCTCCTGCTCCCACACCCTGCTCGCTACCCCTGTGTTCTGGATGCCACCATCTGAGGGCTGAGCTGCCAGCCCTGGGCTTCTCCAAAGCCGGCCCATAATTCCAGGACCACAGAGAACCAAGGTGGGGCTTTTACAAGCATTAAGCAAGGCTGATCCTTTTGGGCAGATGGTATCCAGTGAAAAGTGCCTGGTGTGGGCTGCATTTTAATACCCACTTGCTCTTGGTGGAGCCCAGCACATAAAGCACAGGACCTTACAGCACTCCCATATAGTTCCCAAAGGTAAGGGAACCTGGAAGAAGGGACGAATCAAATTTGAAAACCAAAAGCCACCAGGAAAAAGACAACCCTGCTCCCGGTGCTTCCTCCTCCCCTGGACCAAAGGCTCAGCGCTCTCAGTGGGCCCAGTGAGGGGACGCACAGTTGGGGCAAACTTGTTGAGCCCAGGAAGTCAGAGCAGTGGGGGCCCGGGCTGTCCAAGGGGCTTTTCTTGCCACTGGGACAAAATACTGAACACCCACAATTTGGAGGAGGAGAGGTTTATTCTGGTTCATGTCTCAGTCCATAGACAGCTGGCTCCAAGGCAGGAGAGCATGGCAGAGGGGCCTGGTGGAGAACTGCTCACGGCATGGCGGATAGGAAGCAAGGAGTGAAGGGAGAAGCCAGGGAAGAGACAAGCCCTTTCAGGCCACGCCCCCAGTGACCTACCTCTTCTCTAGGGACCCTGCCTCCCGACAGCACATTTAGCTATAAACTCCCCCGAAAGTCCAGACTCTCGAGTGCATGTGGTTTTGGGGGACATCTAGATAAAAACCAGAACACAGGCCCAGGTACAAAGACTGCATACATGTCTCTCCTGGGGCGGAAGGAAATGAGACCTGGGAAAGAGACAGGACAGAGACCAGAGTCGTGTTTTCTAAAACAAAATCTGAGACCAAAAGAGGTCAAATGGCCTGCTCAAAATCACATGGATAATGAAAAACAGGGGTGATGATAGGTAAAAGACAGGGAAGGGGTACCGTAGGGACGGTCTTGGCCCCAACCTTAGGCATTCATCTCTTCTTTCTGAGTATCAGTTTTCTCATCTGTAAACTAGGGCCTCCCCTAGGGCTGAAGACAGAAGTGTGGGTAAAGGACTCCATGACATTTCCAGAAAGTGGGACCAACACCCACTTTTGGCTTGGGAGGAGATGTGGGCGTGCCATGGAGCTCACCAGTAGACAAAGACGCCCAGGGATGGTAGAAAGCTGGCAGAGTACCAGGCCCAAGGAAGGGGTGCAGAAAGATACCCTGGCATGGCTCTGGGGGACATCGTGCCACCAGGCGGCTCAGGACCAGAGTGACATTCTGGGAGTGACAGCTGAGTCCCTGCCTGTGCAAGGCTCTAGCCCAAGAGAGCTGCCTCATCTAGGGCCACAGGTCCTATACAGGAAGCCCCATCTAACACCACATGGGGGCAGGGGCCAGGCTCTGTTGCCACAGTCAGGGGCAGCTCTGCAAGGCACACAACCCAGGGTGCCCCTGGCAAGCAACAGCACCTGCGTGGCATTTCGGCTGCCCTGGCCCAACTCTGCTGCTCCAGCCCCCACAGGGGAGGGCACTCCCCACTCACATCCTTTGTTTCTTTGTTTTATGAGACAGTCTTGCTATTCAGTCCAGGCTGGCCTTGAACTCAGGGCAATCCTCCTGCCTCGGCCTCCCAAGTGCTGGGATTACAGGCATGCGCCATCACACCTGGACCCAGTCACAGTCTTGTGTGTAAACCTTTGTTGCACAAGACTGAATGGGGCGAGGCATGACGGTCCCACTGTTTCTCGATGCTCTAACAACCTGCCACAAACTCGGCGGCTTATGGGCTTGGTTTCTTCTGGCAGCTCTCAGGAATAACGCTTTTCCCAGCCTTTTCAGGTGCTGCCTGCATCCTTTGGTTCAGGTCCTCTTTCTCGCATCCCCCACCCTCCTGCTGCCATTGTCGTACCTCTACTTTCTCTCTGACCTTCTGGGCTCTGTCTTCCGAGGACCCTCGTGATTGAACTCAGGGCTCCCTCGAGTAATCCACAATAACCACCCATTTTAAGTCCCGAGAAAGGGCTGGGGGTGGAGTTCAGTGGTAGCCCTTGCCTGGCATGTACAAATCCCTCGGTTCAATCCCCCACACTGAAAAATTGTTTTTTAATCCCAACAGTCAAATCTGTTAAGCCCCTTTCAGGCAGTACTCCCAGGTTGCAGGATCCCACGTGGATGCTGCGGGGGAGGCTGTCACCCGGCCCACCGCAGCCGGGAACCTGACCTCAGGAAGCCGCCACCTGCCGAAGGTGGCCCTCCTTGCCTCCCGCCAGGCGTCTTCTCCCTGACGCCTCCACAGAGGACAGCAGGAGGGACCCTCATCCTCAGGAGCTGCACGTCCAGGGCCCACCAAGGCGCAAGCAGGGGCACTGTCATCCCCTTTTCTCTTCCTCTAAATTTAGTCGCCCTTCAAGGCTCTGGCTGCTGCCAAAAACCTTCCCCAGCTGGGGCGGAACAGCTGCATCTCCCCGCGTTGTCCACCGGGCCTCTGTGTGGCACAACACCTATCCTTGCCCATGTTCGCCCTTGCACGCCTGCACCTGCACTGGAGGATAAAGTTAGCGCTTCCCCGTTTCCCACCCACTGGCACGGGGTCTACCACACTGGAGAGCAGGGGCCTGTCTGCTTGCAATCAATCAAATACACGCTTATAGAACTGGGTCATGCCGAGCTCCAGAGAAGAGAATGAAGTGCAAAGTGGCAGCTGGGGACCCGGCCCACCGAGTCTGAGTCAGGGTGCTCTGGGGGCTCCCACCTACATACACCAATCCAGGTCTGACAGCAGGTGGAGCGACAGACTGCTGTTGCTGCGGGGCCACCCGCTGGCTCTCTCTGGCCAGGAGCAACCTACAGCCAGCGGTCAGTATCCTGTTCCCAGCACCATGCTCCGTCCCACAGCTCCACGCTTTTCTGAACAACATGTGACCACAGTGCGCTCCCCTCAGGCTTCTGCCCCTCGTCCCTAAGTCTGCCCTCCCCAAAGGCACCACAACATGCTGTTCAAGTGTTCAAGCCAAAGGACACCACTCAGGCCTGATGACAAAGGTGCTGTTCCTGCCTGGCGTCAGGCCATCAGCCTCCTCCACTCTGTTCACGAGGCAGCCCGCTTCCAGACTCTGCTACTCACGCCCCGTCCCCAGCTCACCTCCCTGCACCCTCTCAGGTGCCCTCGGGGATCCCTGCAGGCCCTGCAGGCAGGCCGGCGGCCCCTCCCTGCCTAGGGCCCAGCTACACTCGGCTTGCACAGCTCGACTCAGAAGAACCCTACCTGCGCATTGCATTGCGCGCATCGCTTCCCAGCCCTGACCTGGTGTTGTCCTCACCTGAGTACTTGAAATTGGCCACAGAGAACATTTACACCTCGGAAGTCGGCAAATGCTACACACCAGGCATTTCATTTTCTTCAGAAAGCTCTGCGTGGCCTGTTATCCAGGTATAATGAGCTCCCCAGTCTGCGGGTTCACAGCCCAGGTCCCATCGCTGAATGTCCCTCAAGAGGTGGCACAATCAGCTTGGAGGAGGGGTGCCCACACAGTACCAGGGGACTGAGATGGATGTAGGCCAGAGTACAGCCAGGGCGGGCGGAGCCAGAGCAAGGAGGAGCCCATGAGGGCATGGAGAGGGCCAACGGTGTGCGCGTGCCTGTGTTTAGAAAGGAAGAATCCAGTCACAAAAGCATAAACTGGGAGTAACAGCAAAGTCAGTAGCAGCACGAGGGGTCTGGAGGTGACCCACCCAGGCCTCACTGACAGCGATGTTGCTTCTACAGTGTCAGGGCTCATGGTGAACAGGGCAGCTTGCAAGAGAAGCCCAACATCCACCTGGGATGAGGTCACCTGTGTCCCCTCCCCCAGCTGTCAAGTGATACCTCCTAAGGTGTCAATCAGCTCTCTCAAGATGCAAATGTCTGCTTGTTCAATTCAGGCATTAAATCCCTGAGTAATTCCATAATACATTGCCCAATTACTTACATGACAAGCGCTTTTAAATTAGGTAAAAAATATTTAGGCAATTAAATTGCTAAATGACTTGATTGTTTCTTGAAAAAAAAAAAAACTGTCTCCCAAATGCTTCCTTGAGGATTTTTAAAAAATTCTCTCTTCTCAAATGAACCTGGGAAGGGGTGCGCAGATTTAGGGGTCTATGTGGTGGGTCTGCCTTGCTGAATTCAGGTCATTCTTGAGGTCAGCGACCCTGACTCAGGTCCTTCCTCTTGCCTGGCATGTGCTGAGGTCAGCTGGCACTGCTTGAAAAAATAAAATCAAATTTGTACATCTTTTCCCAATTCTATGTTCAGTGCCACCAAATTGAGAGCATGAGATTTGTCATGGCTGGAGGGTTGATACCATGAAAATCAGCAGCAGCTAGCGATCAAGGCTTTTTGTTTCCCATTTGAGGCCCACTGTGGCCTTCGCCTACCTCCCCGACCCCATTGATAATGTGGTCCCAAGCAGGATCAAGCCTGAGCATGTTTGCGGGTGTCTAGCATTCGCTCCAGGTCCCAGCTGAAGGAGCAGAGTAGAATCAGTGGCCTGAGGGAAGACACACATTTCTGTCCCCAACTCCTCGGCCTCCCCATCCTGACAAGGGGTGCCTGGGAGGAGGGGCCCTGACTGGGTGAATGTCGGACATCTCTAAGCGACAGGCAAAGAAAGCCAGGTCAAGGAAACCCAAGGGAAGGCACTGGCTCCCGGCCACCCAGTTTGGTGTCAGACACAGAGAGAGATCGTCGCCCTGTTGCTTCATAACAGAAGGGCCTGGTGGTTATGAATTGATGATTCTCTGCTGCTTTTCCAGGAAACCGAGTCTGGGCCACTGATGGTCTCTGCGCCATCAGGGAAGCAAGTTAGGGACCAGAGGAAATGGGAGGTGGGAGAAGCCAGAGAAGGTGAGGAAAGGTTGGGAACATGTCCAGACTCTTGCTTCATCAGGTGGCCCCACCAACCACTGTTCCAGGCAAAGGGCAAGGACCCGGATCAGGTATAGACAGCTGGATCACAGTCCCTCCCTCCCACTGCGGGCCTTTACTCCCTGCCTGCTAACTTGCCTACAGCAAACAGCTAAATATAGTGCCGTATTCTTTCACTCCTAGCAATCAGCCACAAACTGTCCATCAACATTAATTTCTCAGCTCAGTCATCCAGCCACAAGCCCGCTGCTCCTCCTGGGCTGTTCTCAAGCCTGTCTTCGGTGGGGTTGGCCCATGAGGAGCAGCTTTAGAGGCATAAACATGAGGTGGACTTTGGAATCAAAGAGGCAAGTGTTCAAATCCTGGTTTCACCACTTTCTAGCTGTGTGGCCTCAGGCAAGTCACTGAAGCCCTCTGAGCCTCATTATCCTCATCTGTATAGTATAGGAGCTAGTGTCACTTAGCTCACGGGACAGCTAGGATGGCCAACCAGGATGACTGACTTAAAGCTTCTGTCCAAGGCCTGTAAAATCAGTGACTTCATTTGTTTGATTTCTGAGACAGGGTTTTGCTACATATTTCAGGCTGGTCTTGAACTCATGATGTAGCCCAGGCTGGTCCTGAACTCGTGGTGATCCTCCTGCCTCAGCCTCCCAAGTGCTGGGATAAGAGGCAAGAGCCACTGTTAAATCAGGGGCTTTTTATGGGCACTGTCTGTCCCTGTGCCCTGATCTTGACCTTCCTCTTTCACACACATACACACCACACACACACACGCACATTTGCTGGCTTAGGTGCAGTTGCGGAGACCCACAGGGTAAGGAAGCCCTAGAGATGGAGAACCAAGGATCCAGGGCAGGCAGGAGAGGCAGCTCTGCCCCAAGGCCAGCAGGCTTTCACCTCCTGGGCACTGCCTGGCCCTGCCTGGCCCTAACGTGGGAAGAGGCTTTGGCGCCCTCTGCTGACCATATTGCAGCCTGCAGCCCCCCAAACAGCCCGAGCTGGGTCCTCAAACTGGGGGCCTGGGGAAGCCTGGGGACATCAGAAGAGGGTAGACGGGGTGGAAAGTGAAGGGAAAAGAGAAGACCAAAACTAGGATTCATTCGGCCCCAAAGCCACCAGGATGGAGGATTAGGCCATGCGGCCCCTCACCTACCACAGCAGCTGATTAGTGCTGTCACATATCCAGAAGTTCCTCATGCCTCTCTGGAGACCTCCTGGCGGCACAGCCGGCGGTGTGAAGGGCACAGGGCCCGGGCAATTTCCCAGGCTCCTTGACAGAGCCACCCCGGGCCAGGATTCTTTCCTACCTCCTCTGGACAGGCTCCAGCCTGGCCACGTCTTGGTTGTTCTCGGGGACTGATACACACTTTATATAAGCAGTCCCTTCATTAAAGTCTACTTAGCTAACCCATCTTAGCCACATGGGTGTTTCTTGCCAGAGCCCTGATTCGAACACTTCTCAATTCTATTTGTAGAGTCAGAATAATTCCCGATGCTAAAACCCGAAAATGGGACAAAGACAGAATAAGCGAGTCACACTCCAGTCTCATTCATAGAGATTAGTAAGTCCTAAGAAAAACTTCATCTGATCAAGTCCAGTATATGCCTCAGAAAACATTAACAGAATAAACCATAAGCAAATATTTACAGGAAGGCATGGGCAATTCTACAGTAGATTTGCAGTAAGCAGAATCTCCACAGAAATAGGTTGAAAAAGGAAATGACCATTTTACATACTGGACAGATGTTTTGTCTTCCATGATGGAAGGCTAGGTATATTGTTTCCCAGGAGAAGAGATCATAAATCTCAGCTGAGTATGGTGGCACATGCTTGTAATACTAGCTACTCGGGAGGCTGGGCAGGAGGATGGAAAGTTCAAAGCCAGCGCGGACAGCTTAGTGAGATCCTGTCTGGAAATAAAAATGGCTGGGGATGAGGCTTGGTGGTAGAGTGCTTGCCTAGCATGCAAGGGGCCCTGGGTTGGATCCCCAGTACCTCACAAAGAAAGTAGTAATAATAATAAAAACCTATAGCCAACACCAAGCTAGTAAATATGTAAAACGATCCCATTAAATCTGAGAACAAGACAAAGGTTTCAACTTTGTTTTAAAGATCCTAGTTAATACAATTAAATAGCAATCAAAGAAAAGGGGAACAAATTTTTGTAAATAAGATTGCTGTGATACTGTGAAATTCTTGGTCTTCACATTTCCTGGCATACAACTCCTAATATCCTCCAAATCTCCAAAATGATGTCTTTTGTGTGCTAAAGAGTTGACTGACAACTGGGTCGCTCAGTAACTTCCACATGGAGGTTAGTCGCTGGAAAGACCAAGGCAGGATTAAACGTTGGGGACTTTAAGCCACCCACTCCCCCGGCTTGTGGGAGCAGACAGGAGCTGAAGGTACAGTTGCTCACCAGTGGCCTACGCAACCAATCATGCTTATGTAATAAAGCTCCCATAAAAACCAAAAAAACCCAGGGTCCCAGAAAGCTGAACATGTGGAGGATGGTGTGGGAGAAGGTCATGGAAACCCCGATTTACAGAGGCCCAGACGTAACTGGCATCTGAGGAGGGGACGGTTTTGTAGGACTGAGCCCTCAACCCAAGGGATCTCCTACTACAGATATAGAGTTCTAACTACAGTTAGAACTAAACTGAGTTAGAGGACACCCAGCTGGTATCCACTGCAGAATTGCTCGCTTGCTTGCTTGATGTTGGACTGGAGAAAACCCCACATATTTGGTCACAGAAGAGTTCTGTATTGTGAGAATACAGCAGTACAAACTGAGTTTGTTTTTCCTCCATATCCTCAGAATCATCTTTCCAGAAAAACCAAGAAAATAAATATAGTACAAAACAACCTAAGAGCTTGGTAAAGTGGTCACTTACATAGAAACGTTAATAGCTTTTCCATGTCCTAATAGCTTGTTAGAAAAAAAAATGAAAGAAAGCTGTATTAGTTATGTACTGCTGTGTAACAAATCACCCACAAACTCAGCATTGAAAACAACATCCTCTACTGTCTCACAGGTTCTGTGGGCGAATAGTCCAGGTAGGGTGAGGCAGGGTCTCTTACTCAGTCTCTCCCAAAGGCTTAGTCAAGGCTCAACTGGAGACAGATTAGCTTCCAAGTTCACCCTCCTAGATATTACAGGGTTTGGTTTCTCCCCAGCTTAGAGCCTTAGATCCTCACTGGCTGTTGGCCAAGGCCACCTTGTTCCTTGCTACAACATGGCAGCTGGAATCCTCAGAGCAGTCAAGCAAGAGAGCGAGCGAGAGAGAGAGAGAGAGAGAGAGAGAGAGAGAGAGAGAGGCACCAAAGCCCCTTATGACCCAAGCTCAGAAGCAACAACCCATCATTTTCTTCCCTGTTCTGTGCACGAGAAGCCAGTCACGAGATGCAGTCCACACACAAGGGGAGGAGGTGGCGCAAGTGACTTCCAGAAGGTGTGGCTCCCTGAGAGCTATTTCAGAAGCCGCCTGCCACAGACACCACTTATGACAATAAAACTGGACTGTGTGCTTGACTGGCTTGAGAGCCACTTAAGAGATTAGTAAAGCACAGTTCTGGGCATGTCAGAGAGAGTCAGGGGGGTGTGACTTTGGGCTCTAGATCTTATCTCTGGCCCTCTATCTCTGGTGCTGTTCCCCTGCTCCGATTCCCAGCCACTGCGAACTAAGCAGCTTTGCCAATCAACGCCCTTCCGCCATGATGTGCCAGCCAACCATGGACTGAAATCTCTGAAACTGTGAACCAAATAAACCTCTCCTCCTTAGAGTTGTGGGTGTCAGGTATTTTGTCCAGCAACAGGAAGCTGACTAATACACCATTCCTCTACTTCATAAAAGTGAGAACCAAGCAGACAACTTCATCTATGCAATAAAATATCATAGAAGAACTACAATTAAAAGACTTTCACAGTACAGAAAGTTATGCCCTTCTGGAAAAACACACTCAGTGATGCAAAGAAACTTATGAGCACTAAGCTGATTTGGTTCCAGCGCCACAGGGAGACAGGTGCTGATAGTTGAGGGGCTAAGGATACTACCACCAACAGAGGGCAGCTGGGTGAACAAAGCCTTGACCTCCTTTCATCTGGGGAATGAAGTGAATATTGAAAATAGTTCATGGCTCTTACCCTGGCACCGGAAATGCTCCTCGGCTATTACCACACAAGCTATAAAACAACAGATGTGACACAAGCCCGTTGTCCTTTAAATGAGTGGGGACAAGAGCCTGGAACACTTTTTTTCCCAGCTTACAGCAGGAATTCTTTCTTCTGTTTTCACTCTGTATTCTGAATTTCCTATAATTAACATGTTTCTTTTACAGTGCAAAATTTAAAAAGATTTACAAAGTGGAGGAAGGTAGTGTTGATAAGTCTACTCCTCCTCCTTCACCCTGCAGCTCTTTCCTCTCCCAGACCCCAGCCAGGCAAAACCAGTGTCCTAGGGTTGAGGACAGGGGACATGTGCATTAGAGGATGGGAAATGTCACCAGTAAGAAATGACACTTTGTCCAGTCCTGTAGCATTCAGTAGAAGATCAATTCATACCACATAAGACCATTATCTCGCCTCATCTAAGAACTGCCTTCAAAGAAACACCTTGGAGTTGACTGCGGCAGGACAGTGTCCTGGAGATGGCAGCCCTGTCCACAGCTGTCTTGTGGGTGGGCAGGGACAATGACCTGCTCCTTCCATTCCCCACCCCGCCCTCACCCTGCACCATTCGCCCTTCAGCTCCCACCATGTCCCACCCAGGGTAACAAGCAAACTGTCAGTCTCCTGCAGCTAGCAGAACAAGGCTACCTCACAAAAGTAACATCCGGTAGAGCTGCTCATGGACAGAGATGGGTAGATGGACGGATAGATGGACCAAGAGAAACAGAACTGCCTCTCGAAGGTGGCCAAGAATCAGCGCAAGCACTCACCTTCACCTCCACCCAGGATCGTCACTTGTGTCACCCTCACTAGAGTGGGAGCTCTTTGGGACCCAGCAGGGCTGGCTTCCCACTCCCAGCACAGGCTTGGCATCTGGCAGGACCCCAGGGAACAAGCCAGCTGTTGGAGTGAACTAATAAAGGAATGGCTGGCAGAGATGTCAGCATAGAGACAGAGCAGGATGGGAGAGAGGGGGACAGATGGAGACTTCAAGATGCAGAAAGGATAACAAAGGAATGAACGGCAGAGGAGATGGAGATTGGGGGGGTACCGGAAACAATATTTTAACTAGAGAAACTGAGAGGGAGCCAAATGGAAGTTAAAGATACAGTGTAAAAACCAAGGGGGTGGGGAGGTCTTCCCTTAGCCTTGCCAGGGTCTTACTCATCAGAAACAGTGGGTTCCTGGCTCAGTTTCCTCGCTAGCTCTGGAGGCCTTTAGTGAAGCTATACCCCCAGGGCCTGGCACCCCTCTTGGTTTTGCCACTGTCTCCCTCAGGCAAGGGACATTATGGCCTCCTTGCCATCTCCGTGTGCTGGCCGAGGTCCATCCCGAAGCCTGATCGGTGGCCCGTGGCCCCTCCTATCCAGCAGGCCTCAGCAACTAACTCTGCAAAGTACTTCTGTCCTCTGGAGTCCTTCCTGCAATACCAACCACCCCTGCCTTGCTGCCTTGGTCCTGGGTGGGGTGAGGTGGGGTGGGGTGCAAACATGGACTGTCACCACTCCACAGGCCCCAGGGAGGGGAGCAACCTGCCTCCCCCAAGCCTGTCCTATTCCATCAGCACTGGCCTTTCCAGTTACTGGGGAGGGAAACCAAGAAGTGGCCTGAGCCCCCAAATTTCCCTGGGTCCCAGAGAAAGATGGGTCCCCTCCACATCCCACCTCCCCATCTACCATTCTGAAGGCTTCACCTCCCCCACTTCTGGTCGTCTCAGGAATTCCAGGCCCCTCCACAGCTGCCTTGGCTCTGGGGACTAAAGCTCCCCCCAACTACCACTCCAGATGTGGCTGCAGGGGTGGGGTGGGCTCAGGGCCCAGCTGGCAGTGGTCACTTGGTGGTCCCATCTCTGCAGGGTCAGCACTTTCTGCGCCAGCTCGCCTGGCCTCCTCACTCAGCACTTCCTCCAGCCCACTTTCCAGAAGCAGCAGCTGGGTCCACACTGCCCGCTGCCGGGGCTGGGGTTTCCATTCCTGAGTCAGCACGAATCCTCCTGGTGGTGGCCTTTCTTGAGGACCCACCCAGGTGCCCCAGCTGGATGGGCAGCAGCTGTGGTGTGTGGGGAGGACCTAGCACCCACTCTGGTGCCCCAGGACCCACCCTCCTCCCTTCCCCTCAGCCATAGAAACATTGTCCCTGCTTCCCTGAGGCTTTTCCAGAACCTGGAGCTGCATCTCATGGTCAAAGGACACAGCAGTGAGCACACAGTAGGTGCTTTAAAAAGTACCGTAGCTTCCTCATCTCTTCCAGATGTAGTCACTACCACCCCTCAAGGTACCCTTGAGACCAGTTCCTAATGCCAGAACAGGCGTCAAGCCTCAGCCACAGGCCTGGCTCTTAAAAGCCATGGGCTTGAGTCCCAGCGTGTAGGGACAGGCCAGAGAAAGGATCAGTACCTCCCGGGACAGCTCTGGCCCTAGCGAGTCCTCACATTTGACCCACACTCTGCACCCTTCATACCTTGCCCAGGTCACTCTGAGGCCCCCCACTACAGGTTTCAATCCAAGGATGCCAGGTAGCAAGATCTGCCCTGCATGTGAACAGGTGGGTGCCTGCGCTGGAAGCACAAGTGGGTGGGACTTGGGGAGAGGAGGAGGAGGAGGAGGAGGAGGAGGAGGAAGGAAGAGGACTGGATAGGTCTGGACAAGCTTCACCCTGGCCAAGGAAGGATGAAGACAGATAAAAACGGGAAGGGGACAGAAAAAATGGGGTGGTGGTACCCTCAGGAGATGAACCCCTCCCTCCTCCAAAGAGCAGGAGGAAAGGCAGAAAATAGGGGCTACCTGCCTGGCACTGGGCTGGGTGCTTTCAACAAACCCCTCTTGCCAGCCCCCAAAACTGCCACAGGAAGGCTATGATTCCCCCTGCCCCAGGTCAGCTTAACGGCCTCCGTAGAGAGCGGCCACACCACCAGCCTCCTGGCTCAAGCCACTCCCACAGACCCCGACGGACCCTGGAGGACTCCGGCTCCAGCCTCAGCAGGGACAGCTGGCAGGGCTGTGGTGCTGGCCCGCAGAGGCCGTGTGCAGGCCCAGCTCCGCTCAGAGCAGAGTTTATTCAAACAGAGCCTAGCAGGAAACTTGGCTCTTCTGACTCACTCTGATCCGACCTTATTAAGAAAAAAGAAAGAGGAGGCCAAGCCAGCGCCGGGTAGAGTTTCACGCCAAGAGCTGGCGTGCTCAGAGCCTCCGAGTATGATGGCCGTGCCCTGGTCTCCCCACCCCAGAGCCCTAGGCAGCCCCTGCCCCCTTGTCCAGCTCATGGAAAGAGGCCTGGCCTCGGGCTCCCCCACCTCATACCATGCTCTTCCCTCCTCCATTCCCTTATCCTTCCCCTCCACGCCTGGGGGTACCCGGAGGCCTGTTTCCACTTGGCCTCCTCCTCTCTGCTGCCCATCTGGCTGGCGGGAGGGCCCTACAGGACCCCAGGGATTCCAAGCAGCTGAGGCCAACACTGCAGGGGGCGGCAGGAGGGAGGGAAGGCTTAACCCTGCAGCTTCTGGCCCTCAGTGAGCCCATGCTCTGCAGTCGCTCCTTGCAGGACACCAGTCGCTCCTTGTGGGAATCCCATTCAAGCCCCACAACAGAGAGCTAAGGTGTCGGTGTTGAGAGACAGCTGGCCAGGAAGGGGTCGGGAGCCCCTACACCTCCCTGGCTGGATTATGAGCATTTAACACCTGGAGTCACCCAGATCCAGCCTCTGTCCTGGAGAACGCTTCAATGGGTGAATAAATGCTGCCTGGCAAGGATGGGGGTTAGGGGGTGCCTTGTCCCTAGTGAGTGTCCACTCTGGCTGTCTTGTCCCAAGGTGGGCTCCAGGAGTTTCCAAAAATGGAGACTCGGCAGGCACCAAGAGGAGAGCAGGTTCCTTATACCTCCTGAAGGAGCATAAGAGGACAATTTCTGCCTTCCAGTTCCCAGGAACCAGGCCAGAGAAGGCAACCTAGGCCAGAAGAGCAGCATTCAGAGTGTGATTTCTTGGACACAGAAAGAAAGGCAAATTTCTGGGCTTCCTCCTACCTCTCTCCAAAGAGACCAGAGAAATCCCAGAGCACTCTTAGGGGCCACATGGGCTAACCCTCCATTCCGGTGCAGCTACCATTTCAGAGCAGGGAACGAACCCACCAAAGATCACCCAGCGGCTTAATCACAGCCTCCACCTTCCCAAATCCTCCTTTTTCACTGTTCTATGCTTCTACACCTCTCTAGCTCTCAAAGACAGTTGCTGGGGTTCGTCTTACCTACCCATGTGTGTGTCCTCAGGCTATGCATGCCCAGGCCAGGCAGAATCAAGAGGTGCCCCATAGGATGTGTGAGGAGTTAGTTTCTCCCTTGGGCTCACGGGTCCTGTTCAGCCAAGGGGCACTCCTCATTCTACAGACTGGGAAAGTAAGACCAGAAGAGTGCCAAGAGGGAAACACAGCGGTTCCAGCACCCTGGTACCCCTGTCCGAGAACTGAAGTGTCCCTGGGATCCAGATCTAGGGTGGATCCTGCCCCCCCATCTCCCCAAGGACTTCCAAGGAAGACCAAGGTGTATCTGAGCCGGCTTCAGAGAATAAGGAAAAAGGGAACCCAGGAGCCCTGGGAGAAGGGAAGCAAGCAAAGGGGAGACCACGGACACTGTGTCCACCACTGAGAGAAATGGGCAGGGTGATGTTGACACCCTGTCCCGTTGTTCCGCCTGCCAGCGTCCCCGGGGGTCCCACCTACTCCAGGCCCCAGGCCCTTCCTCCAACGCAGGTCTGCGGCTTGGCTGGGAGCAGTGGGCCAGGCCACATAGCTAAAACCCGGCGGGCCATAGGGCCCCGCGGAGCAGGCCCCTGCAGGCGGACGAGCGCCGAACCTCCCGTCGCCACTTAGAGCCTGTTGCTTATTCATTCAGAGTGGGAACGCGCCAGCCCAGCAGCCGCCAGCGTGGGGCTGGCCATGTAAGGACCCCAGGCGGTCCTGCGCGCCCCATGCCCCGCTGAGAGCCTCGTGCAGCCCGGGCACCGCCCCTGCCCTGCCCTGACCCCTTGGCCTCGAAATGGTGTCATCGGAGGAGCCGTCCCGCTCGGGACCAGGCCAACATGGACAAAGCTAGAGCTGGGACAGGAAAGGAGCCGTCCTGTCCTCGAGGCCGTGGGAAGAGCAGCGCGCACAGGGGCGCACTCCGGAGAGCCTGTCTGTGCCCCCGGCCTCTGCAGAGGGGCCGCGATGGCTCTGGGCTGCGCCGGCTGGCGGCTGGGGGCGCTGGTGTGGAGCGCGTGGCTGTGCGTCCTGACGCGAGGGCAGCAGGCGCAGCAGCCCGGGCAGGGCTCGGACTCGGACTCGGACCTGGGCCACTGGCGACAGCTGATCCAGTGGGAGAACAACGGGCAGGTGTACAGCCTGCTCAACTCGGGCTCTGAGTACGTGCCTGCCGGGGCCCAGCGCGCCCAGAGTAGCTCTCGGGTGCTGCTGGCCGGTGCGCCTCAGACCCCTCCGCGCCGCAGCCACGGGGGTCCCCGGCGTCGCCAGGCGCCGTCGCTGCCCCTGCCCGGGCGCGTGGGCTCGGACACCGTGCGTGGCCAGGCGCGACACCCATTCGGCTTCGGCCAGGTGCCCGACAACTGGCGCGAGGTGGCCGTCGGGGACAGCACTAGCATGGCCCGCGCCCGCACCTCCGTCTCTCAGCAACGGCCCGGGGGCTCCGCCTCCTCGATCTCGGCCTCGGCCTCGGCCTTCGCCACCGCCTACCGCCAGGCGCCCTCCTACCCACAGCAGATCCCCTACCCTCAGGCTCCCTTCGTCGCCCAGTACGAGAACTACGACCCTGCGGCGCGCACCTACGACCAGGGCTTCGTGTACTACCGGGGCGGGAGCGCAGGCGCGGCAGCCGTGGCCTCGGCGGGGGTGCTGTACCCGTTCCCGCCCCGAGCGCGATATGAGGAGTACGGCGAGGAGCAGCCGGAGTACCCGGCTCAGGGCTTCTACCCGGCCCCCGAGAGGCCTTATGCGCCGCAGCCGCAGCCCCCAGACGGTCTGGATCGCCGCTACGCGCACAGCCTGTACAGCGAGGGCACAGCGGGCACGGAGCGGGCCTTCCCGGACCCCGCGCCCGACGCCGCGCAGGGCCCGCGCCTTGGCTGGTTCCCACCCTACGCAAACGTGCCGCCCGAGGCCTACGCCCCGCCGCGCGCTGTGGAACCGCAACCCCCTTTCCGCGTGCTTGAGCCCCCCTACCTCCCGGTGCGCAGCTCCGACTCCTCCCAGCCGGGGCCTGAGCGCAATGGTGCACACCAAGGCCGCCTCAGTGTGGGCAGCGTGTACCGACCCAGCCAGAGCGGGCGCGGTGAGTACCCACCTATGGTGGCTGGTGAGCCGCACCAGGGCACAGACCCCTCCCTCCATCCCACGGGCACGGACCCCCAACCCCTAGGCAACAGCCCCATTGTGCCAAGCCGTGCCAGGGCTTGGCAGGCCTGGTCTCAGACCCTGACTCTGGTGGGGTAGGGGCTGGAAGGATGAGCCAGACTGTGGGAAGAGATGCCTTTTCAGACCCAGCTTGAGTCATCTAGGGACAAAGGGAAGGTGCCCTTCTCTCTGCCTGCCCCTAGATCCAAGCAGGACACACTCCTTTCCGCTTGGAGAGGCCCGCATGCCAGCTCGCATGATGAGCCTGTGACAGATCAGAACCCCAGATCTGCAAGGTCAGAAAGGCCTTAGGGGAGGGTTTAGGAGGCGGGCAGAGGGGACCCTTGGCCCAGGCAGGACTCTGGACTGGTGACCCGGAGGCTCCCTGAGGGGAAGATGCCGGGCTGGGACCGGAGAACCCAGGGAGACCCTGGCCTGGGCACTCAGTTTAAGGGGGCACCAAAAAGTCAGTACTAAGATAGTATTTCAATGCATTTGTAAAAAATGCCTAAATATCTGTGAGGAACAAATGCACTCAGGTTTTAAATAGTATCAGTAAGGGAGCCATTAGTCAGCCTGAGGGAAACTGAAAAATATTGATTCTGTCTTTCTTTGAAATTTGGATATTGTTCATTTCGTCACAAGTTCTTTTTCTTCCTTAACTTTTATTCTTAAAACTGTTACATTAAGAACCGGGGAGGCACCTCGATGATACAGCACTTGCTTAGCATGTATGAGGCCCTGGGTTTTATGCCCCCAGCATCTCCAAAATGGTTTTAAGTATTACTTTGCTACCAAGTCTTGTTTTTGTTTTTTGGTGCCCCCTGAAATGAGTCCTGACATCACTTGCCTCACCATAGTCCTGGTGCTGGGGAGAGTCCTAGGAGGCCACTGTGGACAGGCCACCCTCTGGCTTTTCCTGGGGTGACCATGTGGCCTGTTTTAGAGAAGGCCCAGCCATATGCCCACAAGGGGATGGTGGGTAGAAGGCCAGCAGACTTCCTTTGTCAGATCGCAGCCTCTACACGTGCCCTCTGAGGCCAGGTTACCTTGACAGGGGTGGACAGGTGGGTCTTGCCAGAGCTGGACAGCCACTGACCACCTCCAGTATCCTAGCATTCCCTGGCTGCTTCTCTTCCTGTGGGTGTCAGCTCTCTGCAACCCACCCTTTCCTGCCTCTGCCAGCTGCCCTCAGTGCCCCTGCCGGGGAGTCTCTGCTCCCCACCTTGGTGGCTGGGCCAGGCCCACCGGGCAAGGGCTGAGCCTCTAGTGAGTAACTCCAGGGTGCTGATGGCACAGCCTAGCCTCTGTCTGCACAGGCACACCACTGTCTCCAGTGGGGTGCCGAGTCCCACCTTGAGAAGGCAGAAGCTTGGGACAAGTCAGGTGGGGACCCTGCCGTAATGTCACAAGGGGTACGTCCCCTCTCTCTGGTTGCAGCATCCCTTAGCGGGGCACGGTAGCGCAAAGGATGTCTGACTTTTGTGGCATTTTTTTCTTAGAATGCAAGACCTCAGGGTAAGCTCAGCCAAGAAGGCCCCACCCCTGGGCAGAGAAGACCAAGGCCTCAGATGCCACAAGGCTGGCAGGGCTGGGCCGGGCAGGGCAGGGCCGGGCAGGGCAGGGCTGGGCAGGGCAGGGCCAGGCCAGGCCGGGCCCAGGACTGGGCCTCTGGGCTTGCAGCCAGTAGGCTGTATAGAGCCAGAGGATGGGGCAGATCAAGGCTGTGTCTGGAGTGGGGGTGGTGGGAGTTCAGCGGGTCCTCTGCCCACTGCCCCAGGCCCCACAGTTCATTTCTGGTCAGAGCCACTTCTCCCCCAGAAGGCAGTGTCCCAGGTGCAAGCTCAATGGGTTGGCCATACCCCAGTCCAGGCCTGCCCTGGGGGAAAACAGCTGAGGGGACAGCTCAGTCCTGGCACTGGGCAAGCACTGGGGTCAGGGGCTATGGGAGCCCCGAGGAAGGGCTGGGGCTCAGGGAAACTCCACAGTGGGAGGAGGCGCCCCCACACCCCCCAAGGGATGGCCATCAGCTCCCCAAATCATAGAGGGACTAGGGAATAGGCCGCAGGGTGGGAAGGTGGGGGTCCTGGCTAATTTGGGGCCCACAGAGACCAGAGAGGGAGCCCTAGTGTTCCCCATCGCTGCTTCCTCCCTCCCCACCCTGTTCGGCTGGGACTGTGGAAAATCCCAGCCCAGAGACATCCATGCCTTGTACTTGAGATCAGACCCCCAGGCCTGGTGTGGGAGCGCAGGGCGGATTCTCCGAGACTGACTTCATTGCTCCTGGCCGAACACCCAGGGGTCTGAGGCCGGCCTGGCAGGCGGCGTGCGAGTGTGGGCGTGGACATGTCCTCATAGTCCTGGACACATGCAGCACCGTCCACCGCCCTCTGTGCACCACAGGCTCCCGAGGGCCTGTTCTGAACCAGTTCAGCCTCCCCAATAGCACCCTGTTCCTCCCCGTAGGCCCAGAGAGGGTTTCCTCTGGCGCCCACTCAACAGCACGTCCTGGCAGAGAGCCCACTGTGTCCCCTGCTCTGTGCCGGCTCCCTCATGATGTCCGTCTCCCACTGCCTGGCCCTTCTCTCCTGCCATCCATGCCACACCTCTTCCTCTCAAGGCTGTCTCCTCCCTGCTTCCCTGATCTCAACCTCTCCCTCTCCACACCATCCTATGTGTGTGCAGACAGACCTTACAGCTCTGACCATCTGACTCTTCCACTCAAGAATATTCTGCGGTTCCCCACGGCCATAAGGACCAGTGTTAGCCCTCAGCCTAACACTCCAGACCTGAGGCGCCTCCTTCCTCTCCTTCCCTCCTCCTCCCTCTCTAGAACTCCTCTCCCTCCCGTGGGCACTGCTCGTGGGCCTACATGTCACATTTCCTTCCCCACGTCTAAGGATGTTTCTAGGGTTCACCCCTCTCCATCCAGCCTCAGTGCCCAAGAGACCAGACCAGGACTCAGTCCCAGAGAGGAGCCCTAGCCCCCAGACTCCCCTTCCACCTACCGGGCTGTCTGTCCCTCTGATCATCTGCCCTTCTGGCCTGGAGTAGCTGCAGGGAGAGGCGGATGCAGGCCCGTGCAGAGTCAGAGCCCTAAGGCAGGGACAGCGGTGACATGGTGACCTTCCGCTGCGAGCGTGAGCTGAGCCTTGAGGCTTCTGCTTGCATGCAGTGTCGTTGGCCCTCACAGTCTCCTGTGATGGGAGATTTCAGGCCTGGGGGTGTAGATAGGGTAGCAGGGCTACACACCAGCTCTTCCTACCTGGGCCTCAGCATCCCTTGGCATCGGAGGAGAGAGTAGTGACAGTGAGTAGTGAAACCAGGACGTGCACCTACCCAGCTTCTTGTTTTATTTGAGACAGGGTCTTGTTAAGTTGCCCAGGCTGGGCTCAAACTTGTGAGATCCTCCTGCCTCAGCCTCCCAGAGTGCTGGAATAACCGATGTGCACCACCATGCCTGGCTCCATCCCTGGTTCTTAGCCATGCATTCTTTTAAAATGTTTTCTGTGTTTCATTACTCGTCTCGGTCATGGATTCTCTCTTCAGATGTAGTTGGCTCACATCTTCCAGGCACTAGTTGTGACTGGGAAGATGGGACAGCAGGTGTGGAAGACAGAGGAGGCCAAGTGTGGTAGTCATTGTCCCTCTAGGACCCAAAGTGTGTATTTAACACACGTGTGTATAATGTTTGCCACCTCCCAGCACCGGGCTTGGAGCTTCACAATACTGGCCGCTTCGTCCTTGGAACAGCCCCGCTCTCAAGTCCCCTGTCATCCCTGGTGAGGAAACTGAGGCCAGAGAGACCAAGACATTGGTCCAAGAGCTAGCATCTTGGCTCAGCATCCCACCTTGCTCCCCTGAAGTTTCTCCAGCAGAAAGAAATGGGGTCTTCAGGCTGAGGAATCTGAGGTGGTCAGATGATCGGGCAGGGGAAAGAGAGGGCCTGGTGGCAGGACACGTAGGTGGTGCCCCAGACAGACTTCCTGTCCCCTCTGTCACGTTCCCTCCAAGGCTCCTCCTTCTCCTCCCTGGTCTGGACCTGGACCACCCCTGCAGGAACTGACTGCAGCAGCTGCCAGGCAGACTGAGGCTACGCCAGGCATTTTCTCTTTCTTCCTTTTCTTCTCCCATCCTCCCAGCAGGCTTCGAGATAGTGTCATCACCCCACTCTTCAGAGGAGGACGCTCAGGTTTGGAGAAGCTAAGAAACCCACCCAAGGTCCCCAAGCTATAGTGGCCCAGCATGGACTTAGAGGCACTGTCCACACCAGGGACACTGTCCGTCCAGAGCTGCCCTCGCTCTGTTCTGCCACTCACAAAAGAGCTTTTATATTCTGGATCACCTGTCTCAGCATCCATGACCCTCTCCCTGTTCAACCTCCAGAAAAATCCCAACATTTGAACTTTTGTCCCGAGTTTGCTGACCCCCCCCCAACCCCAGGTCACTGGGCACGGTGGCAGAGTAGGGCGGGAAATCATTAGTATCTCTGCTGGCACCAGGCTGTAGCTGGACTTGGCCAGGGAGTCCTCGGCCCCCTCGCACCTCTTTTCTGACCCCAGGGTCCCCATCACAGTGTCCTCTGGCCTTCGCAGGGGTGCCCCTCCCCAGCAGCTCCCAGCTGGCCTCCACTCTACATCCTTTCCAAGCCCAGAACACATGGAAAACTCCCCAGGGCCATGGCTGGACTGGGCAGGAGAGGAAGCGAACGGGAGGAGGCGGAGGGCGGCCGGGTGGCCCAGGCAGCCCACACCTGCTTCCAATTCCTGTGCCCGGCATTCCTGTGGAGCAGTGGGCGGGCGGCTGCTGTTCCCTCCCCCAGCTGTGACCTGGCGGCCTCCTCGCCACAGGCAGCTGGACCAAGAGGCCTTTGTGTGTGGAGCTGGGATTCCAGGGTGAGCACTGGTCCCCGTCCCTCTGCCCCTTACTGCTGGACACTTCAGGAACCAGGCGTTTCACTGCCCCTGCTAATGGAGAGAGTCAATGCCAGAGCAGGAAGGGGCACAGGTTGGAAAGGCAAGACCCTGGAGGCCTTTGCCTTCAAACCTTGGGACATACCCATTCTCCCCCTGCTTGTGGGCCATCTAGAACTGGGTGCTTCTCAAGCCTGAAGTGAATCTTTTTTCCCCAAGAAAGGTCTTGATAGTGAAGTGTGGCTCACACGGGTGGGTGATACCAGGGCTTTGGGGGTTCAGACTTTGCTGAGGGTGCACAGTGCCGGGCCCCCAGCCGGACACCCCACAACCACCCTGCCCTCGCAGGCACCCGGGCTGCCAAGTGGCCCCTGCCCTTGCTCTTGTCCAGCCCCTGCTGTGCCCCAGGACACCCCACTTGACAAGTGAGTTCGGGCAAAGTACAGTGCCACCCCTGCCTGCCCTCTGGGACACTCATCGGGCTGAGGTGGGCACAGTGACCTCAGGAATAAGTTCAGCCATGCAGCAAGTGTTTCTTGGTGTCGTGCGCAGGAAAGGGACAAAACCCTAGCCTTCATGGTTCTCGTACTTTCCCATATAATAGGTAATAGCATAAGAGGGTAGGTGATGTGGATAAAATAGAGGTAGAACAGGAGTCGATGGAACAGGCTGCAGAGGGGACATCAGAGCAGACACTGAGGGAAATACACATGGTCCTTGTAGCTGCCTGCTAGTCCTTAAGGTTAAGGGTTCTGAAAGGCCAGGTTTAGGCTTCAGCTGCCACGCTGAAAGGCCCAGGCTTGATTCCGTAGGCACTCGGAAGCCAGTGAGGGTTCTATCCCAGCTTTATAGCCATCATCACCCACTCGCCGGGGCTGGGATTGGCCGTTGCTGAAAAAGGGTGCCGTGGCTTCCATAGCCACCTCCCCTGCCTGCTCCCCATGCAGGCGAGACTCCTCTGAGCGGGGCCTGACAACTTCATGTTCTGCTTATCAAGCTGATCATTTCCTAGGTCTGAGAGCTGCTGGCTCATCTTTATTCAAGGCTGCCCTCTGTCCGGCTTTGTACTCCCCCCTCCACCTAGGGGCTCCTCCGGAGACCGTCCGCATGCAAGCCAAAACATCCTGCTCAGCACATATTTCACAACCGGCTGATGCGTTCCTGCTGGACTTTGTTTATCCTCCAGCCCTGGCCTAAGAGATTAGGGCTCTGTCCCATTCCGCTCTCATTGCCTGCTCTTCAAGCAGGAGCCCCAGGGAAGCCAGTTTTTCGATAGGAGCTTGATTGAGCCCACAAAAGGGGAAGCCAGCCAGCCAGCCAGCTGAGAGTAAGCAGGTAACAGGCCCCGGGCCCTCCTGCTGAGCAGAGGGGCCAGATTCCCAATAAGCAGGAAGGATTTAGAGGAGAAGGTGGGAGAATTTCCCCACTGCTGGAGTATGGGCTGCAGAGGTCGCCAGAGGTTGAGAGCACTTACTTAGTTAGCCAAGGCTGGGAAAGGACTAAATAGCGCTGAAGAAGTATTTTATCTCCAAGTGTTTGTGGAGCCATCCAGCCTGTCTTCCAGGGTGATTTAGTCCAACCTCCCCCATCGTTTGAGGAGGGAAACTGAGTCTCACAGGGGAAGGCACCTGTTCCATAGGGAGACCAGACAAGGCAGTGAGTCTACCTCTGGGGTGTGACCCGGGGACGATGCCAACCGTCATTGTCCTCGGGCTCCCAGGGCTCAGCAGTACCAGACCCAGCCAGGGCAGGACGGGGCAGGCTTGTCCTGTGGCAGTGTGGCGGGTCTTCCCGCCGAGCCCTCTGGGGCTTGGATGCCCACGGAGAAGCCGGGGGTTGAGCCAGAATGCAGAGTCCTGGGCCTTTCCCCTGGCTCTGAGTCTTCCTTCTGATGTCTGGGAAGCCACCTGGGCTGAAAAGCTCCCTCAGCCCAGCCCTGTCCGACTGTCTCACACCAGCCCCTCCCAGTTGAGCAGCCTCAGTTCGACCATCCCTCAGGTTTCTGCCGCCCTCGGACTCTGTCCACACACCATGCTGGCCAAGGCAGTGGGTAGCCTCCATCCCTGTGGTCAGCACGTACCCTCTGGGGAGGATGCCCTTGGGGGGCCACCAGTGGAGTGGAGGCAGCCGGAAGCAGACAGCAACGCCTGGAGAGGGCTCAAGGTCACCCAGGGACACCGACAAACTCGGTCGCAGAGCAAGGGTGTGTGTTGGGGCTCTGTTTGTCTTAGGGTGCAGGTGCCATCCGCTGATGGTGACCAGGGCCAGCCTTAGGGCTGTCCGACCTTCATGTGCACACCAGTGGTGCTGGCCTTGGGAGGAAGCTGAGCAAGACTGGAGGTGAGCTGGGGACAGGAAGGAATGGGGACAAGAAGGAGCAGGGTCTGTGTCCTCATCAAACTGGTCACCGTGGCCTGTGAGTGGAGCAGGAGTCGGGGGGGCTCTCTAAGGAGGCCAGCTGGAGGGGACGTCAGGGAGGCACACTGTGGACTCTTGGATAGCAAAGACTGCTGTAAACTTCCTTGGAAACTATCAGAAGTTTACACTGACTGAAAAATCAAGAAACAGCACACACTGCCCAAGACTATCGTTTATAGATTAAAACACGTGCACCTGTCTCAAACACACTGCAGGTTCCAAAGAGAAACAAAGGTGTCCGGGGACACGGGTGAGGGCCAAGCATGAAGGAAGGCTAACAACAAGATGCAAGAGAGGCCTTGCAGAGGCTATTTCCCTGAACCGAGAACGAGATTCATTCAGTTCTTTACATTCACGCAAATAGGAGTGTCAGGGAAGAATTCTCATGGGAACCCACTGTTTTAGTCTCCAGTCCCAGGCCTGAGGATTGATTGACGTTCTCCATGTGTGCTTGGAATAGGCAACCCAGTCCCACTCTCTGAAATCACACCTATAAATTCTGGTTCCCCCTGCATGAAAAAGACCCCTATTCAGGAGCTTTCTTCCCAATGCACACTTCCCAGTAACTGATCTGTCCCGCTACCGCCTGGTTGCAACTGGACTTCACATTGGCCACCCTGCCTGAGGATGTGGCTGTGCCACACGAGCCAGGACACCCCTGCCCTACACCCAGTCCCACTCCAGCCTTCCTCATCCTCCTTCCGAAATTGCCCCCCACACCCTAGCCCTGCAAAGGGGCCAAGCCCTCAGGCCTGCCTGCTGACGGAATGTCCCCTGGGAAGGCAGCTAGAAGGAGGCCTTGTTCCTCCCTGGAAAAACATACCAGCCCAGGGAGGGGGCCACTGTTCCCTGGGACCTCAGCAGGGAAGCCCAACGGGGACCCGCATGAACTAGGGCAAAGAGGGCACTCACAGGGTGGGGCAGAGTGGGGGTGGAGGAGTCAGAAGAATCCAAAGAGACCCTGGTGGTGATCAGTTGGGGAGCAAAGAAAATGGTGAATGCCTTCATCTAGACTACAGGGGATGTAACTGATCCATGCCAATATGATAAGCAGATCAGGGGTTGCCTAGGGGGTGGAGAAGGATCTTCCTGGGAAGGAGCCTCACAGGTGGCAGAAACAGTCCCCGGCTTCTTTCGGGTGGTCGTTACACAGCTATATTTAGCTGCCAGAAATGATCAAGCCATGCACATGGAATTTGTGCACTTGATTGCATATAGATTACACCTCGAAAAAATTGCATTCTTAGAAAAAGGACAGGAGGAGTCCTTGCAGGGAGTCAGACCCTGGGATTTCCTCCTGCAGCTGCTGCACTCAATGTGGCAACATGCCCGCTGCAGGCAAGTTCACTGCCTTCTCTGAGCCGGTTTCTTGCACACTTCCAAAGGCGTCATGCACGCCAGCGTCTTGGGGGAGAGAAATGTAGAGCACACTCAATCATGTGTTCAGCCCATCACCTGCAGAACAAGACTAGGGACAGATAGTAAGACCGGGATTCTGAGTTGCTGGTAGGTCTCAGGTCTCATTCTGTGACCTGCAATCAGGCCTCGGTGGGATTGCGGTTAGGGCTCCATCAGTGACCCAAAGTCGAGTCCCTGGCCCTGAATGCAATAGCCTCTCGAATTGGCTCTTCCAGCTTCCCGCACTGCACAGCCAGCTCATGACACGGCCTGCAGAGGAAGGGTCGGGCCAGCAGAACTCCCAGACCATCTGTGCGGACTTTATTGAAACCGGGTCTGGGGTGGGGGCGGAAGACTGTCTGGGGCTGAAGGTCGGGTGCTGTGAGGCCTTGCCCAGCTGCCCACCCCTGCCTGTGCAATGCAGGGGCCCTGCATGGTGGGAAGGGGACTGACCGCCCCCTCTCCCTGCTCTGAGGCTTCCAGGAACAGGAGAGCGAGAAGCGACTCCCAGCTGGTTTGAGGCCCGAGGATCCCTTGGGAAATGACTGCAAACATTCCAGGGGACTCGAGTAATAGGGCCGAGGCTGGCCAAGATGTCCCCCACTAGCCAGAAGCCACCTCATCCTCACCCACCCTGCACTCCACGCTTCCTCTCCATTCCAAGTAGGTGAGGTCACCCTGGCTGCCTGGACCAGGCTCCCCCGGGAGGCCAGGGCCCCAGGGAGGGAGCCCAGGGTGTGTGTGCCTGTTCAGCAGACACTCTGCAGAGGCTCAGACGCCAGACTCCTGGTCCTCTGCCTCAAGGTTGGAGCCTAAAAGCCCCTCCATGCAACTCGAATCCCCACCTTGCCTGCCTCTTCCCCTTCCTCCCCTCAAGAGCAGAGCAGAGCAGAGCAGAGAGTGGGAGGAGCTTCCAGCTGCATTTCGTTATTTACCTGACAGAAGCCCCAGACCTGGGAGAAAAGGGGACCAAGCCCACTCCCCTTCAAGCTGGTAGCCGATCTGGGATGGAGCACAGGGCTCCGGGGTGCTCAGCCTGCCTCCCACCTGTCCAGGCCCATCACTTCCAACATCAAGATTGTTCTTTCTCCATTCTGTTGTGAGATGGCATTTGGGAACCTGCATTTAGTTTCAGCATATTCCTAATACTCTTACGAGGCCTCACTCAACATGGCCAAGGAGTGAAGGGGTCTGAGGATGGACCCCTGGCTCTGGCTCGGACTGGGGGACAAGTGGTCACAGGGCTGGAATGGCCCTGCGGGTCCAGGGAGCCAGGTCCTCTCTCAGGTTGGACATCTGAGGCTGCAGACATGAGGGGGTGGGCAGGTCCAGGGGTGATGGCAGGTGATGGGGAGATGAGGAGGAACCATGCTGGGACAGAGCATCCAGGGTAGGCTGCTGGCATCCACCTGGTACTGCTCCTGTGCTTTCTGGAGCCTACTCAGGGCCAGAAGCCCAAGCTGTCCTGGTGGTTCACAAAGAAGGCTGGCCGCCGAGGCTGGGGGCTGAGCTCCGGGACGGAGTGCCACTTGCAGGAGATTCTTTCCTTGCTCTGTCCTGCCTCTGGGTTTTCTTTCATGCCGTGCCATTCCCCTGCCAAGGACACCTCCAAACTCCACCCTGTCTCAGTGGCCCTCACCCCAAGAACCTGCTTGGCTCCCTTGACCACACTCCTGGGCCTGAGAACCCCCACCCATGGAAAATGGCCAAGGGGTGTTGGGGGGGGTGTCCCTGGGCATTAGCAGCAATATCCTGAGCCTCTCATTGCCACACTCTCCCCGTTTCTCCCACTGCCCCTTCCAGGTCTCCCCGACTTGGTCCCAGACCCCAACTATGTGCAGGCGTCCACTTACGTGCAGAGAGCCCACCTGTACTCACTGCGCTGTGCTGCGGAGGAGAAGTGCCTGGCCAGGTAAGGAGTATGGGCTACATACAGCCTAGAACCCAGAGCACTGTGACAGTCCCCAGGAGCCACCCAGACCATTGCTCAGCCGGCCAGGCTGGCTGCAAGCGGCAAGACCCTGGCCAAGTAGCCAAGCCTTTCGGGGCCCTGCCAGCTTCATGCAGGAGCCTCGCCTGCCCCAAGAAACCAGGAGGGGGAGGAATGGAGCAGGCAGCCACCACGTCTGTGTGCATGCTGTGCAAGGAACTCCACTTGTGCTATGGCGTTTAATCTTTACACCAGCCCTGATGGAGTATGTTCCTTTTTAGGGAACTGAGGCACACTGAAAGAACAAAGTTTAGTTCTGAGTTGTCCAATGAGGAGGTCCCTTGTGAGGAGCTAAAGTTTCCATGCCCATCCAGGACCCTAGGAGGTCCCACAGAGTGGACAGGCCTGCAGGAGGCGGATAGTGTGGCTTTCACTGGCCCAGGCTGTCCCTGCCTGGTCACAGCAGGGGTAGTGGACATGGTGACAGAGGCCTCAGTTATGGACTGTACTAAAGAGCAGGCAAGGAGCTCAGTACACCAGGCCCCAAACAGCAAGCACAGTCAGCTCTTACTACGGGGCTTCCAAGTCCCGAAGAGCTTGCTTCGGAATTTATTAATAGTTTCTCCCGTGCCCAGGTATGTGTGCTCTGTGGACTTCGTCATGTGCCAAAAGAACTGGGTAAAGATGGCACTGGTCTGCTGCCTTTGTGGAGGCCTGTGTTTCTTCGTGACTTTACATTGGATCTGCCTCTTTACTACCTACAAAACCATTTCAAATTTCTAGAATTTAGAGTCTAAAGCCTCAGAGTAGCTGACCACCAACTATCACCTGTGACAAGATAAAGAACTGGTACCAAAATGTGATTGGGCTCACCGCTTCCTTCATCAAGGAAATATTGCTTAGATGAATGGAAGGAAGTTGGGCTGGTCATACGATTCAACCAATGATTTAGGGTATAGTGATTTACGTTCTGGTACAAGTTTCTTAATCTCATCACAGACTGGTCACAAGCATTGTGCAAACTCGTCCTGGCCTAGGACCCCAGGTTGGTGCCACTGACCAGCCTGCCCCTTTGGGTTCTGTGTCCTGTTTCTTGTCGTCCTTGGGAAATAGCACACTCTTCCTGCTGTCCTTTCACCAACACTGAGGTGTACACAGCCTCTGTCTGACCCAAAGGGTTTTAGTCAAAGCCAGACTGTCATTATCTTCACTGGAATCCAGGTGCCCAGATCTGAGCTCCCAGCATAGGAAGAGGAGGACCTGGCCGTCCTGAGGACCTACTGAACTGGTGGAGCGAGGGGGGCCCTCACCCACGCTGCAGTGGCCAGGACAGAGCCTAGTTCCCAGGCTGGGGCTGCGCAAGGTCAAGGAGGGAGGGGTGTGCAGGGTGGAGGCAGCCAGAGACTGGGCGCGGGGTGACAGCCCTGCAAGCCTGGCCAGCAGAGCCCTGGGGCAGGAGGGCTCCAAGCCGCCCCAGCGTGGGCTGTAGCCCTGGCAGAACCCAGGGTGGAGAAGGGACACTCTCTAAGTCTCACCATGACTTGTGGCCAATCTGGGCCTCAGACCCAGACCCCGCTGGTTTCCCACGGTGTGCTGAGCCGAACAGGAGGGCAGGGTTTACCCGAACAGAGGGAAGGAGGATGTTTTGTTTCAACCCAGACGCAGACGGATTCCAAGGCGCCTCCCCTAGACAAGGCTTTGGACCTTAGGTCCTGGCAGACGAGAGTCGCAGCCGCCCGCTCCAGACAGACTCTCAAAGAGCTGATCCCACAGCTGGCCACCGCTTGCCTCTGGCCTTGCAACCCAGACCTCAGTGGGAGCCAGGGAAGAGCCCCGGGGGCCGCCAGGACAGCTGTCAGCAGTCAGCAGAAGGGGGAGCCACAGCTGGCTGTCCTGTTCCTGCCACCGCTCTGTGCACACGTGCATGCATGAGAGTGTGTGTGTGTGTGTGTGTGTGTGCGTGTGTGGGTGTTGTCTCCTTGCTGGCTCTCTTTGGTCTCTCTTCCCACAAGGCCTGCCTCAGTTGGGTTTGGGACAGCAAGAGAGCTGTGAGCAGGCAGTCTGCAGCAGACTTGCACTCCTCGAAGACAGGGCAGGATGCCGGCCCTGAGTCTGTGCCGTGACAAGGATGTGGCCTGGTCACTCCCGAGCCAGCACAGGTAGCATGCGGCATCTCAGTGGGCTGCAGCCAGTGCTGGGAGAGCACGCAGGCAGGCAGACAGGCCTCCTCCAAGCAAGGAAATCAGGACAGACTTCCTGGAGGGGAGGGGAGGGGATGAGGGTGGGGGGCTTGAGTCAGGACTCCGAGGCTGGATGAACTTTGCACTTCTGGGTCAAACCAACAACATGGGCCCAAGGAGGCCCTGGCAAGAGGGCCATCTGCTGGCCAGGCAGACTGCGCCAGAATCTTCCGGGGCAGGAGGGGGATGGGGGGACCTGTGGCCAAGGGCGGTGTTCATGTACCCCAGCCCCACTCCGGTCTCTCTCGTGTCCCCACAGCACAGCCTATGCCCCCGAGGCCACCGACTACGACCTGCGGGTGCTGCTGCGTTTCCCCCAACGTGTGAAGAACCAGGGCACGGCAGACTTCCTCCCCAACCGGCCTCGGCACACCTGGGAGTGGCATAGCTGCCACCAGTGAGTCTCCAGCGGCCCGGCCCCATCCCGTGCCCCCCACCCCACCCCATACCCTGGAAGAGGTGGGCACTGCTCTGGGGCCTGGGGAGGGTGAGCTGCAAGATGTGCCACTGAGGGGCCACAGGGTTACAGGCCCTGGAGGGATGGAAGTGTCTAGAATTCAAGACGGCTGGGACCCCGAAAAGCAAATGAGGCATCCTGAGGAGGTGTCCCCAGAGTAACCTGGCCAGGTAGGGGACACTGGAGGTGCTACCCTGAGAGACTGAGTCCAGCCTGGTCAGGGGCTGTGTCTTGGCAGGTCACCTTGGCCCATCTCACAGGGCGACAGGATGGGAGCCCGGGGGACTCCAGGCCCCGCTCTGTCTCCTCCCCAGACATTACCACAGCATGGACGAGTTTAGCCACTATGACCTCCTGGATGCAGCCACAGGCAAGAAGGTAGCCGAGGGCCACAAGGCCAGCTTCTGCCTTGAGGACAGCACTTGCGACTTCGGGAACCTCAAGCGCTACGCATGCACCTCTCACACGCAGGTTGGGGCTGAGCGCCGAGTGCGGAGTGCGGGCTGCGGGCTGCGGGGTCGGCCTGGCCTAGATGGGAGATACAGCTGCCAGCCATGGCTGAGTGACCGTCAGCCCCGTCACAGGGAGTGTCTTCTGTCCTGAGGCCATCGAGGGTCCCGAAGGGACTGCAGCCCCTGTCCAGACTCCTCCCTCTGCCCCTTTCCCAGGGGTGTCATCTCCTAGACAGAAAAAGGCACTGCCCAACTGGGTACCATAAAGTCCACGCCTGGTTGTCACTCTGTCCCTCTTCCATCAGTCCATCCACACAGCCAGACCATCCCTCTCCTTCCTGTCAGCCTTCCCGTCGCCTGTTGTATCCGTCTTCTTTCCCATCCATCTTTCCAGCAGCCTCAGGAAGGGACATGTCCTGCAGGCTCCAGGGAGAAGGGTGGAAGAGAGGCAGCGCCAGCCTTCTGCAAGGCCGGGGAGGGGGTGGCTGCCGGGAACCAGCAGCATCCCAGCCGACCCTCCTGTCCCTCGTCCCAGGGCCTGAGTCCCGGCTGCTATGACACCTACAACGCAGACATTGACTGCCAGTGGATTGACATAACTGACGTGCAGCCTGGGAACTACATCCTCAAGGTGGGGCCTGCGGCGTGCATGCTGGTGTCATCCACTTCCGGGAGATGAGCGCACTCCCGCTTCCTCAGCCGCCCATCTGATAGGGCATTCCAACAAATCTTATTTGTCAGCACCGTGTCCCAGCAACTGCTTTCTAGACAGAGTCAGGCCTGGGCTGTCATCACAGTAGCTGCCGTGTGACTTGGGCTCTATGGCAGGGGATGCTACCTGGTATCAGACTGGCCCTCCATGGGTCTGGACCAGGCTGTACTATCTGCCTGATGCCAAATGTCCCGTGCAGGGGCACCTGGCACGGGCTCTGGGTCTGCAGCAGCGTTTGGTTTGCGATAAAAGGGACTAGATGACATTTTCTACCGGTTGCCTCTTCTTTGCTCTCTGCCTCTCTCTGTGTCTCTTGGTTGGTCTCCACCTCCCTGTCTCTGTCCCTCTGTGTCTGTCTCTCCACCCTTTCACTGGTGACCAGGGAAGCATAGTGTCCCTCACTGCTACCCCTCTGTCGTTTCCCCCCAGGTGCATGTGAACCCCAAGTACATCGTCTTGGAGTCCGATTTCACCAACAACGTGGTGAGGTGCAACATCCATTACACAGGTCGCTACGTTTCCACCACAAACTGCAAAATTGTCCAGTACGTGTGTGCCCCGACCCTTCCCGCCCCAGACCCCTGAAACACTCAAGATCCCTACACTTCTGGTCATCCAGCCACACCTGAGCCCAGCAGCAACAGCCTGGTCCACACCAAGCCCAGTGCACATGGTGGACTCACGCCAGGGCTCAGTGTGGGGACCAGGACTGAGGCTCATGCGGCGATGGCTCTTTCACTCTTGGCCTCTACTGCTAACCTGTTCACAATCCCCACCCACGCACACCTGCCTCGCTCATGGGAACAGCAGCAGCTCATTCAGTAGAGATCAGGACCCTCGCTAGCAGGGTCAGGTCGCATTGATAGGGACACAAAGGCCATTCGAAATGACTGACACCTCCCCAGCTCTGGAAGGTGGCTCCTGTGCAGCCTGGATTTCAGCACCTTTCTGCTCACCAAGGCCTCTCTCAATCAGCCATTCAGTCTTCCCTGCAGGAGACGGGTCCTGGGCAGCAAGTCTAGGAAGGGAGGAGGAAGAGGGGGAAGAGGAGGAGGAGGAGGAGGAGGAGGAGGGAGGACAGAGGTGGGAGGAGGGAGGAGGGAGTAAGGGCATGCAGGACACAAGGAGGCTGCTGGAGTGAAGGAGGCCAGTCGCCTTCATTCCTCTCTAGCTCCCATGTGCTGCTGTCAAGGGGCAAGGTGACAGTACCCCTGTCCCAGGAGCACTGTGGGCACCGTGAGGGCCTCGGGGAGGGCAGTCAGAGAGGCAGCCACCTCCCGCCCGCTCCTGGGGGCTTGCGGGCTGCGGAGGAGGCCTAGCCCTTCCTTCCGAGAGCTCTTTACATAAGTGCTTGGAGAGGCCCGATCTTATTAGAGCGGCCCCGTGACCCTGACCACAGGCAGGCGGCTGGGCCAGCGTGCACAGGAAGCTGGACCGAGTATTCCCAGAAAGGCCACGGGACTGACGCCTGTGGGTTTCCATCATGTTCCTGAAGAGGAAAAAAGAGGCTTAAGAAAGAAAGAAAGAAAAAATTGAGTTAGAAAAAAACAACCAGGAAAGTATTTCCAGACAGTAGCAGCTCTGCTAACGGTCTAAAAAACAAATCCAGGATTTGGAGCAAGGGGTGGAGATGGGCCAAGACTGTGCCCGGGCGGGTGGGGGGCCGTGAAGCCCCTCTTGTGGGGCTGGCCAAGGGTTGGGCCCGAATTACTACAGGAGATGGGTGGCTGTGCCTGCCCTCCCTGAGTGTTCCTGACAGGAGAGGCCACACGGACCCCAATTCCAGCCACCACTGATCTGCTTTTTCTTTCTTTAGATCCTGATCTCTGAGGAGGACAGATAGCCAATCTCTCTCCTTCCCAGGAGGCCCTGCTCCCCAAGGCAGCCTCCTACCCAGGAGCTGGACCCCACAACCCACAAGCTGGGGCGACTGGACACCAGAGGCGTCCTCCCTGCCGGCCTCAGGGAGCGAATGTGGGCTGAAACGACGGGGATTCCAGATGCCAGGCCCTTGTACTTAACTTTTCCCTCCAACATCATTTTGGTGGTTGTTGGTTTTTATTTGTTATATTTTGGTCATTGCACAGAGCAAGGTTGCCCAGCTCTGGGCGGAATAAAACCAAGTTTTTCTACTCTGGGGTTCTGCGTGGGGCCTCTTGACAGGGCTGCCGTAGCTGCATCGGGCTCCGAGGATGTCCTCAGGCTTCGGCCTTCCCCGGCAAGATATGGAAAGGGCAGTGGCCACCCTGGCAGGTGCACAGCAATCTCAAAGGCATCGAGCCCCCTGTGAGCTTTAGCCCAAGGTCAAGCCGACTTCCTGGGAAGAGGACCTCAACCCTGCCCCATGCTTCCACTCTCATGCCTTTGTCCCCTCCTCCCTTTTCTGCCTGCAACCTTCCACTCCTACCAGCCACACCTTCAGGCACTGTCACCCAGCCACTCACCGACCCTCCTACACTTGTGCTACACGCCCCTTCCCTTGACAGTTCTTAAACGGCAGGTGCAGAACTGGGCACACACAAGCTAGTTCCTGCCCTCAGGGAGCTCACAGCCACACAGGGCTAAGGGCAGAGATGGATACTGAGGCTCCTCAGAAAGCGAAGGAGAAGTGTATCCTCAGCCAAGGGGACAGAGTGGGTATGGAGTGCCATTGGCCAGGAGTGAAGGGAGCAAGATGGGGAGAGATCTGTGAGGTTCCCAATCCCCTCCTTCCCTGCTGTGACACCCCAGAGGTCCTGCGCATGGGCCCAGGCTGGGACAAAGTGGAGGGAGGCCGCTGCCCCTCTTTCTTCCCCTCTACCTGACCCCAAGATTCGTGACACACACACACCTCACCTCCTGTCAGCTCCCTTCCTTCCCACACCAGCGAGAGAGGGACACAGACTCGGTCCTAGGACCAAGGCTCCAGACCAGGCCAGTGCCCCTGGCTGAGCCCATTTCCAAGCAGTAGGGTGGGCCTGCTGACCTGCCCAGCCCCACTGCCCATCTCTCCCAGTTCCACCCAGCAGCAGAGAGAGGACTCCAGGAGCCCCCCGATGCCCCAGGCAGGGCAGCAGGGTGGGATGGGCATCTGCCCTCATAGCCCATCCTGCCTCCACTCACCAAGTCTGTTCAGATCCGGCTCTTTGGGCACAGGTAGGTATCACAATCTGCCGCTCTCCGAAGGGTGGGGCCAGAGACTGAGCAGGAACTCAGTCACAACCTGGGTTCTCCAGGTCACTGATCTGCCACCCCCATCTAGCCCCATGGGTGCCCTGCTCCTCACCTTTCTAGGGACAATGAGAAAAGAACAGGGGGAAGGTGAAGCAAGGTTGCCCAATTCCAGACCATCAGAAGGACCCGAAGAGGGAGTCTAATGTCCCCAAATCCTAGGTCAGAAAACTGAGGTCCAGGATGGGACCCTGTCAGGTCTCAGATTAGTCCCAGCTCCACCCAAGATGGATGGTCCCAGGGACAGAAAGTTGGCACCAGGTCTCTGAACCCACAGCCACCATGCAGAACTGCACAGTTTTCTCAGGAGAAGCTCCAAACCTGGAGCAGAGGCTAATGGGACAGAGTGGAACACGGAGGCAGGAGTGGCTTTTCCTAAAAGAAGCACTTCGCGGGCTACAGGGAGGGAAGGAGGAGACACAAACACCTGAAGACCCCCCAGACCCGGCGTTCCCACACACACACAGACCCTTGGCCAGGAGCCCAGGTCCCAGGGGATGACAAGTGTGTCCCCAAGCTTGCCCTCAGGGGCGGGGATACCTAAGCCAGGACCCCCTGAGATGGGGTCTGTGGGGAGGGGGCTGAAGAAGCAAGAGGCTTCCACCCAGGCGGAGAGGAGGAGACAGCCATGATGCCAGAGCCAAGGCCTTGCCCTCCCTGCAGCTTGCCCCAGTTCACTGCAAAGACCCTCCCAGTGTGAGGGTGGCCACTCCGCTCCACAAACTTAGGAGGTCTTGACTTCTGTGCAGGATGGCAGGGTCTGCGGCCTAGAAGCAGGCAGGGAAGCGCTAGGCAGGCAGGGTCAGCCAGGAGGTGTGGAACTGGGGAAGGGCCTCTCCCCCTCTGCTGTGGCCCCTGAGGGGCTTCTGGGTCAATCACTGTGAGGAGCAGCAGCCTGCTCTGCTCTGGCCCCTCCCTAACGTTCCCTGGTGGATCACTCTGTCTCCAGCCAGGACACAGGACACTGGCTCATTCTCCTGTCCTCCTGGCAAGGGCCAGCTTAGACACCAATTCCTCGAAACCTTCCTTAGCTGTCTCTTCTCCCCACCTTCACTGTGCAGCCTCATCCTGCTCCTTCCCACCCCATCACAGCCATGGACCACCATGGAGTGGGAGGAGGCCCCCAGGTGTGTCTGGGCAGCAGGCAGCAGGCAGCAGGCATCAAACTTGGGCACGGGACTACAGGCTCAACCCAGCTGCAAAGGGCCCCAAGGTCACCCACCCAGGGTCCTTCCCATCCTCTCCCACCTGCCCGTTGGGACATTTGGGACACAGGGACCCCCTGTTCCCACCTGTGGCCTGGACCACAGATTTTAAGCAATACCTCGGCGTGGGCCTACCTGGAGATGGGGAAGGGCAGACAGAGCAGAGACAACACCAGCAGCATGAACCTGGCTGCAACCCAAACTCTGCCCTCCAGCTGACACAGGGACCAAGCAGGAACCATGCAGGGACCACATAGAGGACAGACAGACCCCTGAGTCCTCAACCTGTTACTCATGAAAAGCATGATTTGTGTTTTCTTCTGAGCCAGCGAGGGACTTAAGAGCTGTTTTTCTTAAAGCACAGTCAGCTCTTTGCTTGGGCCACCGGTATCCATTGGGTAACCAAAACCAGGACAGAGCTCGGCCTTCAGGTTGAATCAGTCTCTTTGATGACCTGAAAACTCCAGGTCAGACCTCCACTGGCTCTGCATGTCAGCAGATTGGCCATTCAGGAAGCATCTGCGAGGTTCACCCCAGCTGATCGGTCAGTGCATTCAGTTCTACTTCTGTGCATCCTGCTCAATTCTTTGTTCGGGATACCAAGAACCCAGGACAATCACCATCCTGACCACAACCCCACACCCAGACACCTGTAGCTCCAGACTGTGCCTCCACCCAAGACAGTGGCCACCTGGCCTAAGGCCCGGGCTAAGTGCCCCTGTCCCTTCTCTCTCCAGTCACAGAAATCTGCTTGTGGTAGGAAGCACGGCAAGGCCGTGTCAGGGAGACACCAGGAGCGAAGGTGTGGCACTGGGGCTAGCTCTGCATCCCATCTCATACCGACGAAGGCCTCAGATACTTTCCCAGCTGTGTGCCCAGGGGTGAGATGCTGGCAGGGATGCTCACCATGCCACACACACAAGGCCTCGAAGGCGGAACCCTGCAGAGAGGGGCCTGGGCGCCCTTCCTCACCCTGTGTCTCCCCTCGTGTTAGGAGTGTCCTCCTGTTCCCCTGGCGCCCACACCAGGCCCCAGGCATGGCTCACTCTGATGCCTGCTCCATGGGCCAGCTGGCATTGGCTGGGGCTCCTTTGGCGTTTCCAGAGTGAGGCTGGCAACACCCGTCCTGGGCCTTGGGCAGGGCCAAGCTCCCAGCCTCTGCCAGGCACTTCTTCCCTGTCGTGGTCCAGGCAAGTGGGACCAAGGGTCCACGATGCCCACCTACTACATCTGAGCCCTGGTCCCTGCCAGGGTGGCCTCCCTGGCGGCCCCTCCAGGGCAGAATTGGGCACACGCAACCACAGTGTGGGTTCGAATGTGGCCATTCACCTCCCCACAATACCAGGCTGAGTCAGGCAGGCGGTGCCCACAGGCAGGCCTGGCCGGGGTTGGCACCAGCTGACTAGGGGCCCAGGAGGCGCTGCCCACATCCCGAAAAGCTCCCAGGGGCCTGAGCACGAGGGCCAGGACAGCAGCCAGAGCCTCGGACCCAAGGGAGTTCACGACACACGTTCTGGAGCAAGCTGGAAGGCAGAGGGGGCAGGGGCCAAGCACCCTGGTTACGTCAGGCAGCATTGCTTCAACGAGCTTTTCAAGCTGGATGTGGAGGTGCACACCCACAACTCCAGCCCTCTGGGAGGCTGAAGCAGGAAGATCACAAGTTCAACCCCAGCTTGGTAAATTAGCCACTCAGCAAGACTCTGTCTCAAAATGAAAAATAAAAAAGGGCTGGGGATGTAGCTCAGTGCAAAGTCCCTGGGTTCAGTCCTCAATCCCCTCTCTCCAAAGAGTCCTGAACAAAGGGCTGGCGAATGAAATCTCATGCCTGCTGCAGCAGGCACTCAGCGCATTCTGGACCTCAGATCCCTGCCAGGGCAGAGCTGGGAGCTGGGAGCTGGATGGAGGTGCGCTCTGTGCAGTCCCAAGGGGCCCCTCCGGAAGCTGAGAGACGAAGCCACATGCAGAGCTTGCAAAAATACTACACAAAAAGTCACGGTGTGGACTGCTGCTGCCAGCTGCTGGTTCGCTGGAAGATCCTGTGAGCTTGGCCATTTGACATTTCTTTTCCTTTTAGAGAAGTTCGTAAGTATTCTGGTTGTTTTAATACTTTACTTTCTCTGTTATTTCCCTGCAAGGCTGAATAACATCTGATTAAAAAAACCAAGTCCACGTAGCTGGGTGCCATGGCATGGGCCTGTAGTCCCAGCTACACAAGAGGATGAGGCAGGAGGGACCAGCCTGGGCAACTTAGCAGGACCCTGTCTCAAATTTGGGGAGCAACGTCTGCAGTACCTGGACGGGCGAGGAGCTGGACCCACCCGGCTGCACGCTCAGGCCAAGCTAGGGAAGGAGGCGGCGCCGCTGCTGGGATCCCGCAGCCTGGGCTTCTCCCGGAAGAGATCATCATTGCGCCCAAGGCCAACAGGGGGACCAGGACTGTGCCCCGGGGACTTCAGGTGACCTCGAAGGCCATCATCTCATTTCTGATTCACACTCTGTCTTTTTTACTTTTTCAGTATAACTCAGGTATACTTAGAAAAGTTTGCATACAGTAAAATTCGCCCTTTGTAGGCTACAGGTTGACAAGTTTTCACAAATATATGCAAATCGAAAAACACCCCACTGTCAAGTAGGATGCAGAAAAAACCCGTGCTTACATGGCTCTCTTGCTGCCCACTCAGTTTCCTACCCCACTCCTGGCCACTACACTTGGCTGTTTTCTGCCCATCTCCTGCCTTTTCCGGATCTCATTTAAATGAAACCATAGAGTATGCAGCCTTCTTTATCTGGCTTCTTTCACTTAACGTTTTATCTAAATTTTTATGTTTTGGCAGGCCTGTAATCCCACCTACTCAAGAGGCTGAGGCAGGAGAATCACTGGTTTGAAGCTAGACTGGATGATTTAAATAAAAAACAAAAAGGACTGGGGTTATAGGATCAGTGGTACACTGCCCCGGGGGCTCAGTCCCCAGTACCACAAAAATAAACATTTTTTTAAATTGTAAATTGAAAGATTATAGCTGTACATATTTATAAGGTACAAATTTATTTTATTTATGACTATGATGTGGAATAATTAAACCAACTTCAAATATCATCATCTTTATGGTAAGAACATGTGAGATTTGTTCTCTTGGCAATTTTGAAATGTACCTTATTAAAATGTACATTATTTTTTATTATAGTCAGTACGCTGGGGAATCTATATCAAAAAAAAAAGATGGATTCCTCCTACCTGACATAATGCTTTGAGAGGCATTTGTGTTGTTATGTCTTCAGTTGCTGTATACTCATTCCCTTTTTATTGCCAAGTAATATTCCATTGCATAGACATGCCACAATTTGTTTTTCCATTTATCAGTAGATGAATGCTTGGATTGTTGCCAGTTTGGGGTGATTATGGAAAAAACCGCTATAAACATTCACCCTCAAGGCTTTGTGTGGCAGCCATACATGCTTTCATTTTTCTTGGGTGTGCAGCTACGTGTGAGGTCACCGAGTCGGATGGTGAGCATAGGTTTAACTCTGTGAGAAACTGCCAATGTTTTCTAAAATGGCTGTCGTTCCACAGGCTTGACTGTGTGCTGTGTTCTCTCTCCCAGGCCGTTCTGGTAGGTCTTGGGTGCTGTCTCACGGTGGTTGTTATGGTTTGTGTCTAGATGTCCCCCAAAGCGTCATGGAGTCATAGCCTGGGCTTTTTAGGGATAGCTGGATCTAGAGTGTGTGATGCTGGGATCGAGGGTGTGTGATTACCAAATGAGTCCACCGATGGATTTGGCACAGTTCTGGGTAGGATTAAGGTTGCTCCACCCTGGGCATGAGTGCTACTCGCCCTAAGTGCATGCAGCCTGAATAAAACATGAGGGAGAGAAAGAGGGTTGCTGTGGTCACTTGCTGCCTTCCTGCCTTCTGCCCGCCATGCACTGTTTCTCCTCCGTGATGCCCCTCTGCCAGGCCACCCTGCCGTGGAGCCAGCCACTATGGACTGAAACCTCTTCAAACCATGAGTCATACAAACATTTTCCCCTTTGAGTATTTGGTATTTTGCTTCAGCAATGAGAAAAGTAACTAAGACAGTTGTTTTAATTTTCATTTCCCCAATGACTAATAATGTGGACCTTCTTTTATGGGGTTATCAGCCTCCATCTCCCTTCGGTGAAGTTGCTGTTCAAATTCTTTTGCCCATTTTTCATCTGCTGTTTTTCTTACTGAGTAGGGAGCATTCTTGATCTCTTCTGGAGAAAAAGTCTTATCAGTTATGGTATTTCACACATGTTTTCCTCAATCTATAGTTTATCTTTTCATGTTCTTACTGGTACCTTTTGAAGAGCAGAAGCTTTTTTTTTTTTTTTTTTGTGGTGCCGGGGATCGAACTCAGGCCCTTGTGCTTACAAGGCAAGCACTCTAATCACTGAGCTAAATCCCCAGCCCCGAGCAGAAGCTTTTAATTCTGGCAAAAGCCAATTAATCCCCCCAAATTAATGTAATTTATTCTCTTTTATCAATTGTGCTTTCTAGCCTAGTAATTTTTTTTTTCTGAGGCAGGGTTTTACTATGTAGTTCAGACTGGTCTTGAACTCGCTGTGTAGCCCAGGATGGGAACTCCCCTGCCTCAGCCTCCTAAATGCTGGGATTACAGGCAGGTGCCACCATGCCCAGCTCTATCTAAGAAATCTTTACCTAAACAAGGTCACCAAGATTTTTTCCTAAATATTGCTTTTAATTGTATCCCCAAAATGTTGCTGTACTCTGTTTTTATTTCCATTTCAATAAAATATTTCTAATTATTCTGTTCTCCTCTGAACCATAGGTTATTTTAAAAGTATGTTGTTTGATTTGCAAAGAGTTGGAGAGTCTCCAGATGTCTCTTTCTGTTATTGATTTATGGTTTAATTTCATTAGGATGTTAGAACATACTTTGTATGATTCCAGTTATTTTTAATTTGTGAAGATTTGATTTACTGCCCAGAATATGGTCTATTCCAGCCAAGCTCTGTGTGCACTGGGAAGGATGCACGTTCTGCTGTGGTTGGGTGGAGCCCCTCCTGTAAAAGTTGACGGGATTAAATTGGCTAATGGCGTTATTCAAATTACCCATAAACAGACTGACTCTCCAGTATGCTTGTCTTATGTGATGTAAGAATGGATATTTGCATTTTTTCCTTTAGTTTTGTTTCTGGGTGGTTTTTGTTTTGGTTTTTTTTGTTTGTTTGTTTTGTTTTTTTTTTGAGCCAATGTAGCCCCAGCTGGCCTCGAATTTGAGGTGATCCTGCCTCAGCCTCCCGAGTGCTGAGATCACAGCCTGGCTCTTCTGTTCTACAGTCTCAGCTGTCTGCATTCTGAGGCTGCGTCTCCAGAGCACACCAGCTGGGAGTTGCTATGTCGCCTTGAGGAATAGAACCTTTTAAGTGGTTGTGGTTGTCCCTTTTCCTCTTCTTTTGGGTTTTTTGCTTGCTCCTGTACTCTTATTCCCTCTAAGTCTTTATATTTAAAGTGAGTTTCAAAGCCAGACACAGTGGCACAGGCTCGTAATCCCAGCTTCTCAGAAGGCTGAGGGCAGGAGTATTGCCAGTTTCCAAACCAGCCTGGGGCAAGCAGGCCGAACTCTGTTTCAAGACAATAAAAAGCACTGGGGCTGCACCTCAGCAATATGATCAATCCCCAGTGCAACAAACACCATTTAAAAATAAAGTGAGCTTCACAGACAACCCAGGGCTGCAGAGTCCTAGGGTTCCCAGCCTGCAGCGCTGCAGGCCTGCCCCTCTCGAGGCTCTCGCTCGCCCCCTGGTGGCAATCCCTGGGTTGTGACCCTGTTGGGTTGCAGGCAGCCGGCTGAGATTGTGGGTTCAGAGCTGGGCTGTGCGCGGTCGCCCGGGCCTGGCGGAGGATCAGGTGGCGTTTGGTGCCAGTCTTCCTACATTGACACCGTCTGCATACATCGGCCGCCACCAAGGGGTTCTCCCGTCTCCCGGTCTTTCTCCTGCACATCCCGTGAAGGGTATAGAAAAAGAGCTTTCTTCCTTTCTTTCCTCGCGTTTAAAATTTTGTATTTTTGAGACAGGATCTCTCCGAGTTGCTCTTGAGAACTTTCGATCCTCTTGTCTCAGCCTCCTGAGTATCTAGGCTTGCAGGAGCCCATCACCATGACTGGCAAACACGTCTATGCTTTACAGCTCTCCTAGGAGTGGCTCTAACGGGGGTCGCTTATCTTTTGGGTATGGTAGTCCCCTAGGGGCAGCCCAGAGCGCCTGAGCTTCTTCCGAACCTAAGTAAGTCTTTAAACCTAAGAAAGTCTCCTGCTCAAGGTGCAGAAACTATAGAATAACCCAAATTAGCAAGTGTCTGGTCAAATGAATGCAGGTCATCACAGCAACTCGTCAGTTTCTTTATTAAACATAGTATCCATGACCGTCTCACTATACTGAAAAGAATTTGTAAATTAGATGATTTCTACTTTTGGGGGCACATAAAAGTTGCAAATGAAGCTGGAAGTTCTGGCGCACACCTGTAATCCCAGCTCCCTGGGGAGGCTGAGGCAGGAAGATCGCATGTTTGAGCACTGCCCAGGCAAGTTAGAGATTAAGGGACACCATGTCTCAAAATCAAAAATACAAAAAAGGGCTGGGGGTGGAGCTCAGTGCTAAGGACCTGGATTCAATCCCCAATACCGGAAAAGGAAAAAAAAATTGCAAACAAGGGCTCGAGGGCGGCCTGAGAATCGGTGGATAATTAACCACAGACACACGACTCTTGGCAGGGCGACGCAATCTCCAGGGAACCCTCACAAGCTCACTTCGTATTGTCTTACGATACCACGACGTAATATTTAGCGTAGGAATGCTGCGCGTGTTCGCGTTTGCCAAGATGTGGAGAGGGAAGTGGCAGCTCCGCAGCTCACCGTCCGGCCGGGACCCTTCCAGGCCCTGCAGAGCTACAAACTTCTGGGAGGCACCTGTCAGATCTGGAAGGAGACAGCCGTGCTCCGCCACAGGGTGGCGCGGCGAGCTCGGGCTTCGCGGCTCCGCGCTCGCCCGGCCTGGGAGGCCCCGCCCCAGTGACCCGGCGGCGCTGCCTCTGGCGCGGGGTCGCGGTTTGGGTGCCGGCAGGGCCCAGAGCCAGCGAGCAGTCGGGGACTCCCGGGGTCCAGTTCTGTCCCCAGCCCTAAGGCCGGGGGCGCGGCGGGGGGCCGGGGCAGGTGCCATCTGGACCCGCGGGCGCCCGGCCATCCTTCCCAACCCGAGCAGCCTTCCTCCTCGGCTTGGTCTCTCCTGCCTGACCCCCGCCCCCTCTCCACGTCCGTCTCCCTGTCGCCTTTCCGGTCTGTCTCTCCTTTGTCACCAACCCCCATATCACTCCTTCTTCCTCTCTCTGTCCTTTGTGTCTTCCCCAGGTAAGCTTTCTGGCTGTCGAACTCTGGGCCGGCGCTCAGCTCCGATCTGCAGCCCGACCAGTTAATTTTAAAAACCAGTTGCTGGTGCCCAGGTGGTCACAGGCACTCGGCCAGGCTCTGGAAATCCAGTGAAATGTCACTAGAGTCCTGCGGCTCCCGGAGGCAGGGTCTGCAGCCGTGTCCCTGTAATCCCACCGTGTCGGGAGGGAGGCCGAGGCAGGAGGACTGCTTGTTCGAGTTCAGCCAGGTAACTCAGTGACTTAGTGAGACTCTGTCTCAAAATTTAAAAATTTTTTTTGCTTTTTTGTTTAAAAGGGACCAAGAACATTGCTCAGCATCAAGGCCCTGGACGCAATCTGCAGCAATGGAAAACAAACAAAAAAAAGCAACAAACAATTTAATAATTAAAAAAAAAACTACACTAAGATTCATTTCTCAGTTTTCACTTACTAGACTGTCAAAACAGAAACAAAGCTGTAAAGTTTAATGGCACACTGCACACTGACATGGTTATGAGGGAGAAAAAAAAATTTGCCATCACCGATGACGGGTAAAATCTCCAAAGATGGCATGTTGGCAATATTTACTAAATCACAAATTTATAGCCGGGCATGGGGGCGCACACCTGTAATCCCAGCACTTGGGAGGCTGAGGCAGGGAGATTGCCATGAGTTCAAGGCCAACCGCTTCTACATGGCAAGTTCAAGGTCAACCTGAACTGCATAACGAGACCCTGTCTCAAGCACAGCAAACAAAAACAAATTTATTTACAAGTGTTTTGTCCCAGCAGCTCCATCGCTAAGATTCTGTTTTACAGATAAACTCAGCAACTGGTGAGACAGCACAGTAAAAGGTGATGCGTGCTATTCACTATGGCAGGCAGCAGGTGTTGAAGTACAAAAACCGAAAATCCACTCAGCCAGGAAGAGTTAAATGATACTTCTATACAACGCAATTCGTGTAACCAAAAATATAAAATGGGAAAAAGTGTGGCACTAATAAGGAAATATCTTTTGGGGTGCCCTTAAATGGCTACAGCAACGTTGCGTCCAGAGGATGTCTATGAGCTGGATAAAAAATATACAATGAATGCTTAAATTACAAAACAATTCGCTGTTACCTTCCCCCACGATCCTCCATCACTCTTACGCGAACAGGTTTATCCCATTTTCTGATGCTTTCTGAAGCAGTTCTGGAGTCCTCTTTCTCAGTGTCTTTGGTTGAGCTGCCAATGGCCGCCTTGGTGCCCCCAATTGATTCAAAACGTTTCTAGGGGTCGGAGATTTCTCTTTTGTGGTCATTTTGACTTGGGGGAAGAGCCAGAGAGGTTGCACAGTGTCAGGTCCGGTGACAAGGACACAGTGTCATGGTGTTGTGAGCCGCCTTTCTGTTGGATGCCACTGGGCAGCAGCATTCGTTGTGTTTTTGATCACTCAGAGACAAGAACAAGCAGCGTTCACAGAACAGCGACAAGGGCTGGACAAGTATTTGAAGTGAGGGGAACAATTGGGGGGGGCGATTCATGGCATTGTAGTTTTTACTGTAGTTTTATTAAACACATACTGCATATTTTGATCCTTGTATTTCGGTTTTCTTATATAACGGTGCGTTTTTAAATAACAAAACCTTCTGGAAGAAAAGCCAAGAGACTAAGGGCGGGGAAAGCTGTTTGGAGGAAGATGTGGGTCATGTGAGCTGGAGTCACGTGTATGAGCGACAATTTTCATAGTAAGCTTTTTCAACCCTTTTAAACTTTTGAACCATATGAACGTATTAGCTATTCAAAGTATCAATACTTCAAAATAATGCCTTACATATTAACATATTAAGTAGCATTATCTACTAGATTATTCTGAGGAAAAAATGTCAGTACGGGACTTATTTGGCACACGACAGTTCCTTCTGTCCCCTTCCCAAGACTCTCTCACACTCGAGGCCCCAGATGTCACACAGCCTGCCTCTTCTGGCCGGGCCCTAGCAGGGGCTTTCCCTCCACCCTGCAGTCTGCCCACACTGCAGTCATTGCACAGTCAGGCTTCACCTACTCCAGGAAGTGTCTCCATCTCGGACAGCCAGGCCCGTCCTCCCTCCCTGCCAGGGTGACTATCAACGGCAGCGACAGACCTTGCCCCACCCACAGGCATAAGTTTCACTTTCCTGTACAAACCCTCTCTGACCGTCTCACACCCACAAAGGTCTGGGAGTTCTGGGTTCCCCCAAGGGTAAGCTCATCTTCCTGACAGTGGCAGATGGCAGGAAGGGCACAGGGACTACTGGACGAGGGCACCCAGGCAGGGACGGCCTTGCTGGAAGAGGACCCCAGGGGAGCATTGGCAGGCGGAGACGCTGGGACTCCAGGGAGCCCCAGGGCACAACGGCAGGGTTGACACTGGGCTTCAGGGAGGTGGCCCTGGCCAGGCAAGGACCTACAGGAGCAACAGCAGGGTCTGGCACTGGTGGGGACAGTGGACAACAGGGAGGGGACTAGACCAAGGGACAGGCCCGAGTCACAGGGCAGCTGAGGCTGTTCTTCCACAGGGAGGCCTGGCTGCAATATGTGGTTGTGTGTGCTCCTGCCAGCCCCTCCGAGAAGGAGGACTCGCTGCTCAGCCCTGTGGCACTTGCAGGTTCTTGACTGTGGTCCCAGTTGTGGGTCCTAGGTTTGGGCTGGACCCAGGACCCAGACTCCATGCCTGCATCCCTCCCCTGAGGCAGTAGAGAGTGTGACGGGGCAGCTACCGTGGCCTCAACTCCTCTCTTGAAGGTGACTGGAGCCCCTCACCCAAAGGTCATCAGGTTAATGTTTGTAGGACCAGCTCTGAGGCATGATGTACCTACTTCTGGGCAAACTTGTACACAACTATAAAAACGAACAGAGATATCCATGTCTATAACCCCAGCACTCAGGAAGCTTGGGCAGAAGGTTTGCCAAGCGTTCAAGACAAGCCTAAACTACACAGTGAGACCCTATCTCGAAAAAGCAAAAATAACAAAAAAACATGAGACAGGTGGGGAGGGAAAGCAGACAGCATCCTGCCCACACCTTTGTGGGACCTGGCGATCTTCATGAGGAAGACCCTCAAGTGTCTCCAGGGTACCAGTGTCTGCCTGGGCTGCAGCGAGGGGACCACCGTGTAGACGCCAAGCCTGCCCCCCACCCGTGGCTCGCACCCACGCTCAGTGCCACACTGAACACGTTTATTGATATTGCAGGCTCAAAGCCTGGAAGAAGCACGAACATCAGGGCCCGCATGCTGCCCTGGGTCCTGCGTCAGGCACACAGCACAGAGCTGGGGCACAAGTCATCCTAGGGCACCGTCATCGGCAGCAACCCCACTGTCCTAAGTCCTCCCACACCAGCCGGGCCTGGACTCCAATCGGGAGGGAGTCCAGCTGGCCCGCAGCGGCAGCAACCTCTTCCTGGGGCCCACGGGCCTTCCCTTCCCTGCCCTCTCTGGCCCCTGATCACACACTTGGACCCACACGCTTCAGGTCCTTGCACAGGCCCAGGCCTGAAGGCATCAGGCTGCTCCTAGTGGGCAGGGCTGAGCACTTGGCTGGAGATGGGAGGGACAAAGCCTGTCCAGGGGGCACCGCAGGACAGATATGCAGGGCCGCCTGACTCAGCCCCTCCCACCTCTGCCAGAAGCTCCTGGGCCTCCACAGAGTTCACTGCAAACCGGCACCTCTTCTTCCTCCTCTTCCGAGAAGCTGGCGGGGCCGGTGTCAGCTCAGGCTGGAAGACGGGTGGCCCTTGGTGGCTGCTACTTCAGGGCCCGAAGCACGGCCTCCAGCTTCATGGCCACAGCCAGGTCGCCCTTCACCTGCAACCGCCCGCTCATGTAGGCGCCCAGGGGCCACAGTTCCCTGCACAGCAGGGCCCGCAGGTCAGTCTCAGCCATCTCCACTACCACGTCGGGGATGCGGTCCGGCACCCCATGCCCCACCCTGCCTCGTCCTGCAAGGAAGGAGATCGTTTTTAGTGGGGACAGTGATGGGGGAGAGGAGATGCACCGAGTGCAGCTGGGAGCTCAGGCCCACAGGGAGAAGCAGGGGACACGAGGCTCAGCACAAACCAGGCACAGAGAGGAAGCTGCCACACTTAAGGGCTCACGGCCTGGGGGCCCAGGCAGCTGAGCTATGCTGCCTGAGACAGGGATGCATCTGAGCCCTGCCTGCCATGGATTCGCCCCAGACTGCTGCAGTCTAAATGGGGGTGGGGAGGTGCAACAGCAAGTAGGGTGGGGGAGCGCAGTGGCACCTGTGGTGAGGTCCATGAAGTAGGTGCTCTGGGTGCCCCCAGGGAGGACAACGTTGAACTGGTAGCAGGCGCCCACCTGGCTGACCAGGGCCTCAGACAGGAAGGGCTGTAGAGCTGTCAACAGCCCCTCAGCCACCGGCTGCTTTGGGCTGGACCCAGGCCCTGCTCCGGCATGGGCACCTGACGGCTCCACCTCGCTCACCATCTCCAAGGTGTCCACCAGGGTGGCCGGCAGTGCTGGGAAGGAGACAGAGAGGTCAGTGAGCTGCCAAGGGCAGGGTCATGGTGGCCACCACCCCTTCAGACCGCTGTTCAATGCCTTCTTTTAAGAAGCTGCCCCAGTATTCAGCCTACACCCCAAGTCCTGTCTCTAAGCTACCGCAGCTTCTTTGCAGTGATCCCCTGGACTCCTGCCTGCCCCACAGAGACTGCCAAGGCACCTGCACTCCCGTACACACCTAGACTCATCTCACCTCGCCCAGCTGTGGTTGGCTAAGCAGTCAGGGTGGGCTAAACAGCTGGGCAGCGGTGCACTGCACAGAGGTGACTGGCTACAGGGCAGGGGGCAATGTCTGAACTGGATACCATGCTGGTGAGCATGTCCACCCTTCTGCCCAGCTCACCTGACCCTGGGGGTGGTGTGCCTCCCACCATCGAGTTCATGCCTCCACCCAGCAGGTGCAAGGCCAGCTGCTGCAGGGCGCTGTCCAGGCTGGGCCCGGCTGGGGCATCCTGGGGCGGCTGCAGCACAGCCTCTACCACCAGCTCCACACGGTCCACCTCCAGCCCCCAGGCCCTGGTCACCTCGTTGATCTCCAGCTGAAGGCAGTGTGGGAAGGAATGGAATTCAGTCAACAAACCCGGCCTGAACACCTGCTTTGGGCTCTGGAGACACTGCACCAGTCCCGGAGAAGCTGCCACCCTGGAACACCCCACTGTGTAGGAGCTGAGACGGGGGTGGGGGGAGACACAGGGAGGGGGACAGGGACATTCCAGGTAATGCAAACGGTGTGTGCAAAGCCCAGGCTGGAGAAACTTGGGATGTTTAGGAAACTCCAAGTAACCCAAGTTCTACATTGTTGACCCTGCGGCATGGAATGGGGGGCTAGCAACAGCTGAGGGGTCTGAGGTGGCCTCTTCTAGCTCATGGGTGTATTCTGGGCAGTGAGGCACCACAGAAAGGGGCTACACACAGTAGACTGGGTTTTTGGAAAAAAGACTGTATGGTCTGGCTACTGTGCAGACACTGGATGGGGGCAGGGGGACCAAGGGTGACACTGTCACAAACTGCAGACCATACAGGAAGGGGATCCAGGCAGAGGACATGGGCTGCGGTGAAGCTGAGCTCTGGGGATAGGGGCCACTCAGCTCCTGGGCTCTGGCACGGGCTCTGGGGACGAGTGTGTGGCAGTCACTGACAGTGGACACAGAGTAGGGACCATGCGTATTCTTTTCAGTACTGTCAGCTCTGGCGTCCGTGGGACAGTCACACACTGACAGACCAGAGCAGTGTGGGGGGTCATGGGGGGAAAAGACTGCAGACAGATGCCTGGACCCCAAAGAGGGGAAGCAGGGAGAGATGGGGACAGAGAGGGAGCAAAGCCAAATGGAGACACCAAGTGAAGAATGGGGAGGAACTCGAAAGACGGAGGTCACCGAGACACGGGCCAGGGACGTCAGGAGCCCGGGGAAGTCTGGACACAGGGTGGGCGGGGAGGAGTGGGAGCTCCCAGCAGGAAGGGGAAAAGGGGGTGTAAGGCAGAGGGGGAGCAGGGCAGAGGGCAAGCAGGTCTGTACACAGGAAGGGGAGGGGAGGAGAGAGAACGACGGAGGGAGGGGACCCTACAGAGGTGCAACTGAGGCCTGGACAAAAGGCAAGGGGGGGCAGCAATGAGGGGCAGGAAGTGGGGGGGCAATGAGGGCCAGGAAGGGGAGGCAGGGACTTTTTCTCCTCAGCAGGAAAAGAGCACTACGCGCTAGTCCAGGATACTTGTGCATGAGTGGCTGAGGGTCCAGCAAGTCAGGGGTCTGCACTCCTGCAGCTGAAAAACAGGTGGAAGCCAAGCAAGATGAGAAATGCAGGCCAGCTCTGGGGCTGGCAGGACGGCGCTGCCTTTCCTGGGACTCAGTTGCAGCTCTGGGCACCGACACCACACTGCCAAATGCCAACCAGGCCAGGCCTTGGGGCCTGTGTGATTCTCCCCTCTGGGTGGAGGACACACTTCCTCCACTGCTCCTCACATCAAAGTGGTGCAGCCTGAGGCTGAGCACAATCCCCCTTTCCCAAGGGAACAGCTGAGCGATGCTGCTGTCCACATGTGACCTCAGTGGTGCTGGAGGTAGTCTGGGGTGCAGCTGGGAGGGGAGGTGGTCTGGACCTGGCCCAGATCCACCCTTGACCGCAGCTCTCTGACAGGCGGGCAGAATTGTGTCTCAGCCTTGTTTTCCTCCCCACAAAGTAAAATAGTAATCCTGGCCCTCCGGCAGCAAAACCAGGGGGCTGATGCTCTGGGGCAGGTGCGTCGAGACTCAACACACCTGAAGTGCTGTGGATGCCATCATTCTGGTCCCAAATGGCAGTCCTTAGAAATTCTACCTGCTGCCTGATGGGGTCTTTGCTAAAGGGATGAGGAACCCACAGGACGGACACTGCTTCCCTCTCCCCAACCCCAGCTCCCCTGGGGAAATTTGCCCTTGAAGGACAAGCACAAGAAGTCATTGTGAGTGCACTCATTTCTACCCCAGCCAGCGGCAGAGAGGAAGTCCAGTGAACTCCGGGGCAGACAGTTTTTCATATACATAGAGAAGTCAGGGAAAGGACCCAAAGGTCCTCATGGACCTCCCTGGCAGTGGCTGGGCAGGGGGCCCTGCCCCTCACTCCCACCCACCCAGCACAGAAGACAAAGGGTCCCTGAGGTTCCAGGGTGTCACGGCAGCGAACGCTCACAGGCAGGGCCTTGAGAATTTCCACCAGGCACTTCCCCTTCTTGGGGACACGTGGCCCAGGGCAGCTGCAATCTGCACCCATTTAATGCACAGCCCCTCCCAGACCTCTGGTTCTCTGGCTCTTTGAGGCTGGCTCTAAGACATGTGGTCAGCTGACACCTGCAGCCATCTGGCCCCTACTCAAAGCAACCCGGGCAGGACAGCCAGCCACACCTGGGGCCAGCGGCCAAGCTCTCCTTCGGGAGGAGCCGCCTACCAGGAGCTGCTCACTGATCTTGGGCTTCTCCACCTGGATCTCCCGCAGCGGTCTCCGGAGCAGGGCCTTGGTCATGGCATTCTGGGCCGTCATGCGTGTGGCTGTGTTCAGGTCCTTCACTGCCATCACTGACAGTACCGGGTTCCAGATGCGGAACTGGACGTTGGCCCCGACGGACAGCACAGCCCCATCCTTAGAGGCCAGCTGGTGAGGAGGCCAGGAGAGAGAAGGGGCTCAGGGCTCAGGGCTGCAGGACAGTTAGGCCTACAAGGGCCAACAGCATGACCCACTTGACTGGCCATGGACTCCTCACAAGCCATATGGTATCCCCAAGGATGGGCAGTCAGGACACCCTCCCAGCCCCCACCTTCAACTTTCCAGCCTCTCTTCTATCCAGCTTCCCCATACAGCTACCCACAGATCAAAGTCTGAGTACCCACATTACACTCAGTGCAAAGCCCACTCCTTCCACCCAGGGCACACGCATGTACTGGGGATTGAACCCAGCACCCTCTCACTGAGCTACAACCCCAACCCTTTCTTTTGAGGCAGGATCTTGCAAAGTTGCTAAACTGAGAAGCTGTGTTCAAACTTGAGAACATCCTGCCTCAGCCTCTCGGTGCTGGTATTATAAGGGTACGCCGCTACATCAGGCTACCAGCCATTTACCTTGCAAGGAGGGACACTGAAGGCTCGGGTCCTCAGATCCACCCTCTGAAAGGAGTCAATGAAGGGAAGGAGCAGAACCATGCCAGGTCCCTGGGGGGTGCGGATCCGGCCCAGGCGGAACACGATCATCCGCTCATAGGTGGGAACGATCTGTCCAAGTGGCAAAGAGAAAGGCTAAAAGCTGGCGGCCTAGGCTGGGCAGTGATGTTTGCCCAGTCCTTGCTTCCCGTCTGTTCCTTTTGCCTTGGTCACAATTCAGCATCTAGCTGTTCCTGGACGAGAAAACCAAGGCTCAGAAAGGTTATGCTCAGAGAGTTGCCCAGAAACCACACAGCCCCTGCGGAAAATAGGCACGATTTGAACACAGTCTGAATGAATCCAAAGCCCACTGCGTGGACGTCCCCCTCGGAGAAACTTCATCTCTATTGCCGGAAGCTAGCAGTAACTCCTACCAGGAAACCATCCACTCACGGATTCCTTGAGGAAGGGGCTGGGCCGCTCCAATAGCACCTGAGCAAGGGCCTTGCCAACTTCAGATCCCTAGAGCCCTGCGAGATGCAGCTACTTTCAGACACAAGAGCAAAATGACTTGTCCAAGGTCACACATGGTTTCAGTGGGATTTCAGAATGAGGCTCCAGGACCACCCAAGGACTCCCTTCCGGGCTATCCAAACCAGAGGTTTTCTACAGAAACAGGCGCCTAGGGCTGCACAAAGTAGGCCTGCCTGTGGCCTACTTTCAGCTGTGCCACGCAACTACAGCTCTATCACTCATTCTTTTCTGGTCTGCACCACCCTTGTTGACAATAAGGCCTGAATTCTCACTGCACATGATCTGTTGGGCCACACTGGGTGTTTCGATTTCCCATTTGGCCTAACCTAAAGGGAGGATGACAGGACAAGATGTCTGCACACAGATCCCAGGACTTAGGAGAGTTTTGGAAGATTTGTTTCTACACCTTCCTGGCTCCCAGGACAACTCTGGATAAGTACGGGCTACAGTATTCACATCTGAAAGGAGGGAGTTTGAGATTGGGAATTAGCTCAAGAGGGCACTAACCTCATCAATGGATGGCTCCCAGCCTGTATCCTGTTCTCAGCACTTTCCCTTCTGACTCTTGCCCTCTGTTTCTTGGCTTCTTTGAGGTGAGCAGCTTTCCTCCCTCATGCCTTTCTGCTAAGACGTTTCTGCATTGGAGCCAGGTGACCATGGATCGAACCCTCTGAAACTGTGCGTCAAAATAATCCTTCTCTCTTTTAAATTGTGCATGTCTGGTATTTTGTCCTGGCAATGGAAAGCTAACGAACACACTTTCTCTGCCCATTTCGCAGAGGGCAGAATATGGAAAATTTATGCATCAACACCACAGCCTCCAATGTGGCCCAAGCACACAGGGGCTGAGCCAGCCAGTCTTACCTTTAGGGCAAACCAGCCAGAAACAGGGAAAGTGAGGAGCAGCAGCAAGAACCCCAGGAAGCTGATGAGGCCATGGCAGAGGCAGGACGGCCAGCTCTGAGGCACATCTGGGGGTGAGAGAACACAGGAATCACGGCACCAGCCAGGCCGGAAGGACAATCTGTGAGCATGGTGTGCTTGGTCAAGGGCACCCTCCACCCTCCTTCCCCTTCCTTCCATCTCACAGCTCTTAATTTGGCTCTTTGCCTACTACCCCTGCATCTCTGGGAAGGTGCTCATTAGGGACAGTTCCTTCCCCCCCACATCAAACCCAGTCTGGCCCAAGCACAATGATCTTCAGCAAACGCCTTATTCTGTGCTGGGGAACAGGCCCTGAATCTGAGAATCCACTCCACACCACGCTGTCCTCTCTGACCGAGCAGAGTCAGCACCTTGTTGCAATTTATTTGCCTACCCATGCCTGGCACAGAGCAAGAAGTACCTGGATGTCTGTAAACACGTGCTGCGTTAAACTAACACATCCCTCTTCCGCCAACAGCCCCCAATGTATGCTTTCAAGGGCTCCCTTATAGACATGATGCCTTAGTCTACAGAGGACACCATTAATTGCCCATAAGTAGGAGCCAGAGACGAGGCTAAGATTTTCTTTTCTAGTCCTCATCCCATTTTATGCCCCAAGAACCATCAAAAGTTTGTATTTGAATTCAAGCAGCTGGCAATGGAAGCTAAGAAGTCGAGGCTCACTCAGGCCAAAGCGAGATCCAGGAGCCCAGGATGGAAGGGGAACAGACAGCCCCAGAACCTGGCACAAGCTTATTCTCTGCTCCCCTCCTCCCAATCCTGAACAAGCAGCAGGCAGGAACCCATTTCATCCTTCGGGGAACCCCAGCTCACTGGGACTTTCCAAGCTCCAGGGCATCAAGAGTTTGCCTCCACCTGGCTGAATCCTTGGACAAGGTAGTCAGCCGTGCAGGATGGGGAGGAAGGGCCCAAATCCTCCAGGGTCGGGCTGAGACGTGCGGGATCCGGCCTGTGGGCCAAAGGAGCTGCAGGCGGCTCTGGGGCAAGACAGGGCAAGACAGGGCCAGGGCAGGCACAACGAAAGGGCAGCTGCAGACCTGCCTTCCGGCTCGTGTATCTTCCGCCAACAGGGAGACGCCCTTAGTGTGCCGGTCACCTCCTCTGCCTAGACCTGGGTTGCTTTCTATGCTTAAAGGAACTCGAGGAGAGCTCGGCCCGGACAAGGAAACGTGATGGGGGGAGGCGGGGGCCCCGTGGGCTCTCAGTCTGCAGTCCCCGGTCCACACCACACATCGCATCCTCAGATGCCCAAGAGACTGGGCCTGGGGGTACCGCAGTCACCGGGCCCGACGTGCTGGGGGCCACTCACCGGCCCCCGTGCCCACGCCGCCCCGCTCCGGGGACAGACAGCCCTTCTGCGTGCCCAGAAAGCCGAAGCTGGACTGCTGGAAGCGGTCAAAATCTCCTAGGGGCAGAGCGCTGTAACCCGCCCGGCCAAGCATGGTTGCTATGGGAGCCGCACCTGCTCCGCCAGCTGCCCCTCCCCCGCCCCCCTCCGCTTCCGGGTTCACCCGCGCCAGCGCGCAGAAATGAAAGCCGGAAGCCGACCGGGCCGCACCCGCTGCCCACAGCGCCCCTTGCGTGCGGAGGACCGAACTGCGGCTGTCGTTGTGGAGGGAGGTGAATCTTCCGGCGCATCTGCAGAGGTCATTGCCCTCTCCCCCTCCCTACTCTCGGTTAATTTAATTCAGTCTTTTTGTGACACACTGAATTGTTTCCAAAGGTATCTTCACGCAGTTTTTTGGGTTTTTTTAAGGTTTTTTGAGGCAGGGTCTTGTTGTGGAGCTGAGCCAGGCCTCGAACTTGCAGTGATCCTCTTGCCTCAGTCTCCCGAGTGCTGGGATTACAGGCCCGTGCCACCACGCCAAGCTTTCACCTAATTTAGAAAGCGAGGAGATGGTGGGCTTCCCAAGAGGATGTTCGGGAGTCAAATCTCCAGGATCAAGGGGATGAGATTATCAGCACCCGCTTCTCCAGACTCACACGGGACTTAGGGTTTCTCCAGGGCTATATTTTCTTATAGCCAGCAAATAATTCCTCCTTGTGTCCCCACAGCAGAGCAAGTGAGGCTATCATGGAGCAGATTTCAATACCTGTTTGTTGTGTCATGGTGTCAGCTCACTGCGGACAAGGTGGAGCAGGAAGGCCTAAACTTCGACACACGGAGGGAAATTGTGTGTGTGCGGGCCCATCGGGGAGCCCAGCACAGAACTCTCTGAGGCTGGTCCCCAAAGCATCACGAACAGCAAAAATTTACCTGAGAAGCATTAATTTCCAACAGGATGCTGTGAGGGCCAGCTTTCTTTTAGTGGGAGAAAAGAAACTAATAAAAGCTTTCCCAGTCTACCTCCTCGGTTCCCTTAGCTCCACCCTCCAGAATCATAGCCCATTTCTAGCTTTCTTCTGCAGATGGCTGCTCATCATGTTTGGCTTTTCCCGGTTTGGTACCTGGAGGTGCTGGCCAGGATTGTGGGGGACGGCATGGCACACGCCCCAGACCTCTCAGGTACCTGGATGTTGGATTTCCCTCCAGCCCCGTCCCAACAGGCACGCTGCAGGCATGCAGCTTCACACATGAGCGAGACCCAGTCACCATCCCCTTTACTCTGTCCCACCTTAGAGTAGGACACAGAATAGGCACACAGGCCAGGGCAGTGGTAGTGATGGCTTGAAGTTTGAAGCCCGGGGACCTGACCCAGTACAGCTGCTCAGAGCCAGCTCTTAACTTTCTGTGTCTTAACCCTCTTCACATCCACTGGCCTGTTCTTTCCCTGTCCCGGCTCTGTGTATTCACCTTCCTTCCCGACTGCTGCTCAGCCCGTGACCTAGTCCCCCTCCTCATCTCCACTGACTGTCCTCCCAGTCCCTGACTCAGGTCTCTTTGCATTCTACATCCACTCTTCTGGACTAGGTCCCCTGTCCCCAGGCTGTCAGAGTGACGGCCCCAACATGCAGAACTAACTGATCCTGTGGTTCCCCCAGATCCAAACCCTTCACTGTCACCTCCCTAACAGTTCCAAACTCCTTAGCTACGACTTCACTCTGGCACACTTCTCAGAGTCCCTTCTTCAGTCTGAAAATGTTCCAAACTCCTCCCCAAACAGGCTATCTCGTTGAAAATCCCCATGCCTTTTGCACCTGCCGATCTCTCCGTTTTAAGTGCCCCCCCCCCCAATCCCTGAATTCCCATGGCTCCCAGTGCTCTTTCAAGTCCCAGCTAAGGGGATCTTCCTTTGCAGCCAGTCCCAGAACTACACGACAGTCTCCCTTTGAGGGTCAGCTCTTCCACTAGACCGGGGTTCTTTGAACGCAGGGGCTCTGTGCAATTCTCTGTGCCTGGTCCCAATGGGGGGGGCAAGGTTGAAAGGCTTGTCATCGTGAGCCGAATAAAAGGCTCAAAGTCGTTCAGGAGCTGCTTCCTGTTGGGTGGCTCAGCCTCTCCTTTTCCACGCTCTGACAACCTCGGCAAACCCAGCCTCTCTAACTCTGGACCCGCCCTGCCAGTCTCACTTCCTCTCGGGAGGCGGGCCCTGAGCAGTCACCTCCCCTCTGGACAGCTCCGAGACTCAGCGCTCTGGCTCTTGATCTTCCTCGCACCTTCCGGATTCAAGCCGAGAATCGAAACTGAGCAGAGCTCTATGCAGCAGGAGCCGCCAGCCGCCAGATCTCCAAGCCTCCAGGAGGACCCTGTCTCGCCCTGCTCGCCCACCATGCCGCCACCAGAGGCCCCCTCTGAAGGCCAGCAGCCCAGCCCCAGCCACAGCCCAACACAGGTACTGGGGACAAGGGATTAGGCGTTATCGGTGTGCCGTGGCGGGAGAGTTGGGAAGAACAGTCATTGTGGAGAAATGTGGCCAACACCTTCAAGTGACACTAAGGGGGAAGGCTGCCCACCAGGGTCCTGACCCTTCCGGCTGGGGGAGCAGCAGAGCGGGTAGGACCGAGCAGGAGTGGGCCAGGACAGGCCGTGAATTCTCTCCAGGCGGCAGGAGCAGACTCTCTCCTCTCCAAGCCCTGCCTCTAAACCTGCCCCAGACACAAGGCCACAGATAAGGGGAAATGAAGGTGACATCCTTCTGCGCAGCCTGGGAGCAAGGGACATGGCCCAGGCAGGGCAAAACCAAAAATTGCAAGTTCTCAGACCGGAAATGGAGACCTGTGGTCCGGACTGGAGATATACTTGGGCCAAGGCCTCCACACAGCTCCTGTGGCTTCTCCCCCTCCTTTTCTCTGAACCCTTTCTGGCCACTCTGCACCCCCAAAGGGCTTGTTAGGTCCCCCCTCCTGGAAGTCTTGCCTTAGCCTTGGGCACCCCCCACCCCATCATGAAAAGAACCACTCAGCTCATGTCTTCTGTGTTCTGCTAGGAGCTTGCTCTCTCTCGTGAAGGCACAAATGGCACTATATGATAAAACTTTGATTAGCACCGACAATAGTGTCACTAATCAGTACTAATTAGCATGAATGAACACTTTCACTCACCAGGTACTGTAGTGAGCACATTTTTGGGACTTCTTATTGTGGCTGTGGCAAGACACACACACCAAAACTTACTATGTTTACCGTGTCCAAGTGCACAATTTAGTGGCATTAAGAACATTCATGTTTGTGTGTAAACTTGCCGCCATCTATTTCCAGAACTTTTTCATTGCCCCAGAAATGCTGCCCCTTTAGACGATTGCTCCTTGTTCCCTGATAACCTTATTTTCTTTCTCTGTGTGTGAACTTGACTATTCCTTATAAAATGGAATCCTATGGTTATTCTTGGTGACTTATTTCACTTAGCATGAAGTTTTAATGTCTTGATGCATGTATCAAAATTTCATCCCCTTCAAAGGCTGAATTAGTCTATCCTGTGTGGGGAACGGGATTTGTCTACCCCTTCACCTGCTCGTGGGTTTGTTCTTTTTGGCTGTAGTGACTAATGCTCTATCTACCTGCGTTAGAGTGCATTAGATTACACGTATCTGTGTCTTTGTTTGCATCTCTTGTGGGTACTACATCTAATGCTGCAGTGTGCTTTAGAGTACAAGTATCTGGAGTTTTCAGTTCTTTTAGGCATTATATCTAATAGTAGAATTGCTAGGTCATATGGTAGAGTTCTGTGTTTAACTTTTTGTGTGTGTGTGTGTGGTGCCGGGGATCGAACTCAGGGCCTTGTGCTTGCAAGGCAAGCACTCTAATCACTGAGCTAAATCCTCAGCCCTGTGTTTAACTTTTTGAGCTCCCCCCTGACTGTTTAGCATTGTACATGAGGCTGCTAGTTACCAATCTCCTTTCCACATCAAGTTCCTTGAAGGCAGGCATGTATCCTAAACACTGTTCTCTCTCAAAATGTATGTCTGTGTCTAATGGGAAGTAGATGCTCAATTAACTGTGCCGGAAATGGGAGCCGGAAGCCCTGAGCAAATGTGGAGTTGGGGTGCCTTTGGGCCGGGGTTTTACATCATCTGGTGGTTGGCCAGGATGCGATGAGTGGTTCCACTCCAGCCTGTGGCCAAGGGGCGGTCCCATGGGCGGGGACTGTGGGGACTTCTCTGGGCCTCACTTCCCTCTTTGGTCCCCCAGGAAGCCATGGAAGAGGAGTTCCAATTCCTGAACTGTCAGGGCTGCCAGACCCAGGCCAAGTGCCCCAAACTGCTGCCCTGCCTGCACACACTATGCTCGGGATGCCTGGAGGCACCAGGCCTGCAGTGCCCCATCTGCCAGGCACCCGAGCCATCAGGTGCCGTGCCCGCTCTGGACAACGTGTTCTTTGAGAGCTTGCAGCGGCGCCTGACACTGTACCAACAGATCATGGACCCACAGGCCACCTGCACCCGCTGCAAAGAGCCGGCCGACTTCTGGTGCTTCGAGTGCGAGCAGCTGCTGTGCGCTAAGTGCTTCGAAGCACACCAGTGGTTCCTCAAGCATGAGGCGCGGCCGCTGGGCGAACTCCGTCAGCACTCGGCTCGCGAGTTCCTGGACGGCACACGCAAGTCCAACAACATCTTCTGCTCCAACCCCAACCACCGCACCCCCACGCAGACTAGGTAAGCGGGTGCCCACGGTGGGGAGTGTGGCCCCAAGTCAGGGACAGGTGGGGGCACGAAGATGCAGAAAGGTGCTCGCTTCCGGAGCTCTGCGACTTGGCGTGGGGTCCGCGGACCTGCAGCATGCATGCGAGTGACCCCAGTTGATGCCACCTGTCCCCATGCAGGTGGATTCTAGTTGAAGCCACCAACCCCCTGTAGCAAATAATTCAACAGAAACAGCCTTGCATCCTTATGCAGTGATTTCTTTAGGTGGGTGGATGGGTATAAAAATTGTACATTCTGAGTGGGCACGGCAGTGCACACCTATGATCCCAGCACTCAGGAGGGCTGAGGCAGGAGAATTGCTGGGGATTTGAGGCCAATATAGTGCATTCAATGTCAGCCTCCACGACATTGTAAGATCCTGTCTAAAAAAACAAACACACACTGCACATTTTGATACACTGTCAGCAAACACCTTTAGAAAAGTCTTACAGTGCAATTTTCTATACATGCTAACAGGGATTCTCAGTGGGGCTGGATTCTAAGGATCACATTCTAAGGCTGATTCTAGAATCAGACAGAGCGGAGTCATTTCCATCTGAGAGGGTGACATGACACCAAGCAGTACTTTCTGGGAATATCTATATGAAAAGGAAAAAAAGAGAAAATCAAACCCACTTATTTTTATTAAACAACAAGTTTTATTTCATTTTTAAGTAGGGAATTTCATATCGTTCATTCGTATAGTTCTCCGGGTTTACACAAAGACAGCAGAGTCTTCTGTTGCCCAGCCATCATTAAAAGGCACCCTTTCTTCCTCCCTCCCTCCCTCCCTCCGGAGCCATTGTTACTGCATAGTTCTGAGTATTTCTTTTCAGAAACATGACACAGATAGCACGGATAGCCTCGTAAGGTCTTGTTTCCCCTGCCTTTAACCAAGAAGGTAACGCATATGAGTGAACTTTTGACTGCTGGGAAATAGATTACCCTTTCTGGGGCCTTCCTAGAGCATTCCCTGCAATTAATGGGAGGTGTTCTTGGCCTGTTACTCCAACACCCAGAAGTTCCTGGCTTACCTCTTAAGGTTCGGCCCCCACAGCCAGAATGACTTTTCAGAATCCTCAGCTGCTTATTATTAGTTTATTTGCATTTCCTTGTCTTAAGGTTGAGTGGCTTTTTGGTCTGTTTATTGCTGTTTATTGGCTATTGCTGGCCTTTCTTCCTGTGTGAAGTATGGCTTTAGAGCCCCTGCTGGGGTTCCCCCTTTGAGGAACGGGTGTCTTTGTTTTTAAGAGCCTCCATAGTACAAATGTCTTTCCCGGTACTGACTGTTATCATTTTGCTTAGTAACTCTGTGGTTTGGTGTTTAAAATATACAGTTTTATGGTTTTCTTGTTTTTTGTTTTGTTCCGTTTTTGTTTTTGTTGGTACTGGGGATTGAACCTAGAGTCTTCACACTGAGCTACATCTTCCATCTCTTTGTATTTATTTTTTTTAATTTTGAGGCAGGGTCCTGCTAAGTTCCTAAATTGCCCAGGTTGAGCTCGAATTTGCAATCCTCCTGCCTCAGCCTCCCGAGTGCTAGAATTACAGACATAAGGCACCACACCTGGCTCGATATTATCAATTATAGTTTTGTTTCATTATTTAAAACAACCCAAGCAATATTGCATTTACAGTATTTAGAGGCCACTTACTTTGTTTCTGTCTTTAAGGAAGAAGTTTGTTTTGTTGCTCACTATGTTTATTATTGACTTCCATAGGCAATTTTTCAATAATCACATTAAGAAAGTTAGTTTCTATTCCTGGTTTTATTAAGAGTTTTGCTGTTGTTGATGTTATTTTGTTTTAAACTTGGGTATAAGTGTCCTTTGGGAAGCTATGAAGGTATCCTGAAATTCACCTTTTAATGTGATGAACTAAATGTTTCTTTATATGGAACTGTTTTTTAATTACCAGAAGGAAAAACCCTACTTGCTCAAGATATGCTATCATTAATTCATAGTTAGATTCCATTTAGTAACATCTTAATTAAACTATTAACTATATTCATAAATGTAACCAAATTTGGATTAAATATTATGATTTGACAGGTTTTATCTACTTTTTAGTAATCTCTAATAATTTATGAACTTTATTTTTTTGAACATAATATTACAGTTGTCCGTTAGTATTTGGGGGTGATTGGTCCCAGGACCCCCCCAATCCAGCAGATACAAGAACAGCCGCCCATATACTTTAAGTCTGCTTTAGGTGACTTACCATACACAGTCCAGTGTGAATGCTGTGTAAGTACTTACACTGAATTGTATAGGAAATTTAGATGAGAAAGAAGTCTGTGTATGTCCAATATACACAATTGTTTGAAAATTTTTTGAAAAATATTTTCAATCTGCGGTTGGTGAACTGCAAGGATACAGAAGATAAACTCTATATGATAAACATGTATAAGTTTATACATCTATAGGTATATAACATATGTAGGTTCACATGTACACATACACACACCGTATTTCCTCTATCATCAGAAAGTAGATTAACTTTCCTTTCAGCTGAAGCCTTTTGCATATTTCTTCCTTTTTCCCTTTACCACTTTATGATTTAACTCAAGTAATGTGAGCATTTAGTTCTAAGTTATTACCGAATTTTTATGCCTTGTCTATTTTAAATCTCCCTTCTTAATAATTAGTAAGCTTCATAGTCAAGTTACAAACTTCTTAGCCCTAAGTTTCGACTGTTTTTGATCTTTTGAGACAAACAAAGGGTCTGGTGGAACCCCAGTGGTGGAGTGCCCTGGGTTCAACCCTTAGGATTGCAAGACAAAAGCAAACAATAAGTAATTCCTATAGTTTGTCTTCCCCCTTTCTTGAATTATTTGATATATTTTCCATTTGGTCAGAATACCACGTTAAGTATTTTATTTCTCAGTTAAACTTTTGGAGAACCAAGTGTCTTATTTGCGTGTCCTTTGCTAATGGGACGTTTGGCTGGCTGTAAAACTCTGGGATCACAGTCAAAATCCTTTTGTATCAGAAAATACAAACGTTGCTTTATAGATTTCTGCCCTCTGGTGTTTTAGATGAGAAATTGTTTTTCCTTGGTGTCTCCTGTTTTTTGTTTACTGAGAGTACATTATCGTTTTCTTCCTGGGAGTCACGGAAAGCTATATAAGGAGCTGTCTTTTTACAATTATCTTCGAAGGTCCACTGATCATCTGAAGACTCACGTTTTCCTTCAGCTTAGGAAGACTGTCTACTTTTCAGTGTCTCGATATTTCTTATTGAGTTTTATAACCATCGTCATGTAGATACTAGAACTGCAAATCCATTTTTACCTCTTCTTTCCTTTTCTCCCCCATTAATCATCTTGCTTTGCCCTTGTTCCTTCAGATTTTTCCAAAGCTTCCTTGAATTGATTTTCTGATTCATCAACTAATTTGTTTCAGCAGACTCCTTTGTACTTTTCCAGGTTGAATTGTTTTCATTACCCCAGCAACCATGGGGGTTTTTTTTTGTTTTGTTTTAGTTTGTTAGTTTTTTAAGTTGCCAGAAGAGCTTAATGTTCTTAATTTTCCTTTTCAGCCCGTTCTTGTTATTCAACATAAGAGGTTGTTAAATCCTCCCTGAAGAACAAACTTGACATGTACAGAAATGTTTGTTTTTTCTGTTTTCTTGTCGCACTGGGGATTGAACCCAGGGCCTTTGTTTTTTCTTTTGAGATGGTCTTGCTAAATCATTAACATGTCCAGGCTGGGCTTGAACTTGGAATCTTCCTGCCTCAGCCTCCCAGACTCTTGGAATTATAGGTGTGCACCACCATGCCTGGCTTTCCCCAGTGTTAAGAGGAAAAAGTCTTTTCTCTACCCTCTTTAGGGTCTCCTGCTGGGGCCCTGACTCCTAGACTAACAAAAGATTATCCAAAGAAAAACAAGTTTATTAGGAGGTGCATTATATGTTTATACAGGTATGAAGAGGATGCAGGGAGGAGTCACCCAGAGTGTTGGTTGGAACTTCCACATCTGCAGCGTCTTGACAAAAGAAAAGGTTTTGAGGGCTGGGGGTATAGCTAAGTGGTAGAGCACTTGCCTAGTGTGCTTGAGGCCCTGGGCTCAGTATCAAGCACCATGAAAAGAAAATACAACGGGAAAGGAAGATATTCAGAGGAGTAACAAAATAAAGGATAGGATTTAGGCTTCCAAGGACTACGAGGAGGCTGTCAAGTAAGAGTTTTTGTGTAGGCCCATGTTGGCACCGACTGTCTGTCTTCTCTGTGGCCACAAACCTTCCCTGGGAGAGATTTCTGGCTGTCCTCATTTCTCAGGAGTTTCTGCTTTTGGTCAGATAGGGGCCACTCTGGGCAGGTTTTTTAAATTTTTCCCTGCAACTATTGATTCTCATTTGCCTGCAGCTCAAAACAATTAAATGCACAAGTGCCATATTTTAGAGTGTCGTGTTTTGGCTCCTAGCCGCAGAGACAAGAGGCGAGGCCGGTCCAGCCAGCATTCATGACCTCTGGGTACAACAGAAGCTTAATCCTGATGAGGTTCCTTAGCAATCCCGTGTACATGCCCATTCACGCCGTTTCACGATGTGCAAGTGGTTGCTGGAAAAATACATTATTTCTTTGCAAATGTGCAGTGCCACAAATAACCCATAACTTCCTTGACTTGGTTACAAGTCAGTAGTAAACCACTCTGCCCTTTGGGGCTGAGCCGACTTGGAGCGCACTCTGGGAGCCACCCAAGAGATGGCTTTAAACTCAGGACTCGGGCCGGATCTGTGTTCCCCACTCAGGCTGTTGGCATTTTAACCAACAAGCTCTTGTCGTTCTCACAGCCCACGTTCACGCCACACCCGCCACGTGGCATATTCTTTGCCAAGCGCTGGGGTGGAAATAAGCACAGCTCTGGCCCTCCGGGAAGTTGCAGTGAGCCTGGGACACATGCTGTCTGTTGGACCCACATTTCCACACCTGCCCTTAGGCTTTCCCTGGCCAGTGTTCCCTGGCATCCATCGTGTGTTTCGGTGACTGTTGCAGGGCGGAAGGAAGAAGGCAGGCAGGCAAAAAGCCAGTGACCTCAGGGAAGCCACCTGCCTGGCTTGGAGTGGCAGGGAGGTAGAGGTCACATAGAGAAAGAGAAGTAAGGCCACAGGTGGCTGCTCTCTGGAACTGCAGTATAGGGACGTCAAGGGGACAGAGGTCAGACTCCATCCAGCACTTTGCAGAATGTTTTATCAGAAAGCCTGAAGCCAGGAAAACATCGAGGGAGCAGAGTTCAGGGAGAAAACAAAAGACCTATTAAGTTTATGAAGTGTGATGAGGCCATAGGCAGAGAAGAGTTCCCAAGACCAGAGGCTGTAAGATTGGCAACAGGTGGCTCAAAGAATGGCTCAGGGCAGAAGCCGAGGAGGATGCATGGAGGCAACCGGCTGACAAGCCAGGGAGGGGCCTGGGCTAGGCTGGGGAAGGCAAGCTGGGGGAGTCCTGCTGTGGTCTCGAATCCTGGGGCCTGCCTACTCCCCCGCCCCATGCCGATCTCAGTAAATTGCATCTCTTTGGGGATCGATGATAGGATCGGGATTTCATCCTGGCCCTGGAGGAAAACTCCATGGCAGAAAAAAGGCTGCTGCCAGGAGTTGGGCAGCAGGACAGGATGACAATAAAATGACCCTTTCCCAGTGTTTCTTTTTTTGTGTGTGTGTGGTGCCGGGGGTTGAACTCAGGCCCTTGTGCTTACAAGGCAAGCACTCTAATCACTGAGCTAAATCCCCAGCCCCTTTTCCCAGTGTTTCTGTGAACTCCCCCAGAGAATTTAAACCAGGAGCAGCTGCTGCTTTTCCAGAAGAAACTTGGAGGTCAGTTTGGTAGAATAATGTGTGGATAAAAGGGGAACACCACCACCCTCGCGCCCCGCCCGCCCACGCCTAGTCCCCTGTGAGGTGTTAGCGAAAGAAGCAAGGACCTTCAAGTACCTGACCCAACTCCATATTGGGACAGACTATGTGTCACTGGGACAGGCTTCTCCGTATTTCTTGTGGCTGGCTTTGTGCTGAGGCCACCCTATTCACAGGGTGGTTTATAACCTTAAAGTTAGCCCTGGCTGGCTTGTCCCCTGCCTCAGCTTCCTGAGCACTGAGATTGTGGCATGCACCACCGAACCCACCTTATTTTCCATTCTTGAAACTTACTAATTAACCATGCTGTCCTGGTGTCCAGCATTTTCCATCAAACTATTCTGGAACTCTACATGTTCCTTCAGTCTAAAATTTCTATTTCACTGAAATTTTCTTGTGTTATTATTGCCCCTCCTCCTCCTTTGTTTCCCTTTTCTTTGGTTTTTCTTGGTTTACCACCACTAGTATTAGAATTTTTAGTTCATTAATTGTAAATGTTTCAGATAATTCCTCTAACAACATTCCTACAATTGGAGGGGAACTTAATTGCTTAATAAATGACCAAGATCTTGAACTCCTGGAAACATTCAAAGCTATGTTAAAAAAAACAAAAACAAAAAACACAACTACATACATTTTTATAAAAGTACTTAAGAATACCAGAATTGTTTGTGGTACATAAGGACACGCTGTCCCCAGATCTTAACATTTAATGGTTAACCTTAGTTGTTTAACTGTGAAAAAAATTCCTGCTCCCACAGAATTTACAATTTGGACGTATTCTGCCAAAAAGGGTAGAGTTGCTGAGGTATTTCAAGATAGGTACTGGTAAATAGCAGAGCTGCCTGTTTTCAGCACGTGCTACTTAAATAATAGGGTTATTTTACCTTAATTGTCAATTTTTTTTTATTCATGGCTTTAGCTTTGAATAACTGTTTTGGCTTTCCTATTTTATTCACTAGAAATTCTCTTTTCCCATTTTATTTACTAGAAATTGATCGGATTTAGATAAAAATAGCTCAATAACCACTGTATTTTTTCCAGTACTATGGACTGAATCCACAATTTGCTCTGAGCTACATCCCTGGCCCTTTTTATTTTTAGACAGAGGCTTGCTAAGTTACCCAGCCTAAGCTTAAACTTGTGATCCTCCTGTCTAAACCTCCCGCAATGCTGGGATTGCAGCCTTGGACCATCACGTGTGGTTATCACCGTGATAAACTTTGACCTATTTCTTGCAACCTTTACTGCGTGTAAATTCGAGTGTTCCTGTTTGCCCATATTCAATGCTGTCTCATTACAGCGCATCCTTCATTGTAAGTCAGTGAACATCCCCAGATAAGTTATCTTTACCCCACAACTTGAATCCCCTCCACTAACGTACATCGTGTGTGACACTTTTCATTGTGCCCAGTTTTTTAATTTCTATCTTGTAGGGTGCTAGCGATGGAAACCAGGGCCTCACACATGGCTAGGCAAGCGCTCCTCCACTGGGCTACAGCCCCAGCCTCGTGATCTTTCTTTAGGTAGATTCAGAGTCTTTCTCTTCCTCATTTTGGGGGAGGACATGATGAAATAAGCAGCACTTCCTGTCAGACCTCTTTCCTCACTCCTGCTGACTCCTGGTATCTTTCCCTCTAAGACTTCAGCTTCCTCCATCTCCTTTCCTGCTTCTGAAATCTTTTCTCCTTCCTGATGCCTAAAAGCATGAATCCCTTATAGTTAAATGGTTTTGGACTACTGAATAAATTGGCCGCTGGGTCCCTTTCATTGCTCTGTAGTTATCTGAATTTCCAAAAGAACTGATCCTTTTCTACTTCACTCAAATGAAAGCTCCAAGTTACTGCAGAGAGGTGGAGATTTGGGAGAGGAGAGCGTTTTCAAACTGCCATTCAGGTGAACCAGGCCCTGCCTCGCAATCCTGCTTCAATGCCACCTCCCCACCCTCCCACCACCCTTTTTTCAGACAAGGTCTCGCTGTGTAGTTCAGGCTGGCCTCGAACTCGAACCAGTCCCTTCTGCCTCACCACCTGAGAGCTGAGATTACAGGTGTGCGCCACCGCACCTGGCTTCCCCAGCCCTGTTTTCACAGCCTTCCCGCTTGGTGGACTTCTTAGCTCCCTTTTCCTTCTATGGCAGAAATGACTGGCTACTCTGACTCTGGGAGGAGGGCAGGCCGGCCTGGGGTGGCCAGTCCACTCCTGGAAGGGGATAGTCCTAGGACACACTTGGTAGTTCACTCTCTTGCTGTATGAGGAAAAAAAATGCAAAGGAAACACTCAAAAAAAAAAAAAATTCTGAAAAGAAGGGCTCTGCAGAGCGAGCGGAGGTCAGCCAAAGCAGGAAAGGAAGACCCGTAAAGCCAGCAACCACGAGCTTCGTGGCCACCGTCTTTTATACCCGCTCTGTCGTCAGCTTCCTTCTCTCAAAGCATTGGCCCATCAAAAACCCGAGTGAGCTCGTGCCGGAAGCCTGGTGCCAGATGCAGGGCGTGGCTCAGTCTCCTGAAGGTCCTGTGCCGGAAGAGCGTTAAGCCGGGATTCCCAGATTGGTATCAGGTGCGGGGCTCAAGGGCCGCTGCTCTGCACCTGTGGCTAACAAGTCTCCACAGCTGACGGGTCCTGCCAGTGGCCCAGCCACACCACCATGCCCTGGTGGCCTGCCTCGCTGCCTCTGCCACGGGTAGCTACTGAATGGTCTCATTTCATGGCTCAGGAATGAGCCCCTGGGACTGAGCTGAGCACGTCACACCCACCAGTGGTCTTCATCTTTCCAGTAGTCTCTGAGAGAAGGAAGCACTGTTATTCCCATTTTACAGTGGGTTGTAGATGAAGACTTGGAGAAATTGCTGAAGGGCTCAGCTAGAAATTGGTAGAGCTCAGATACAGGCCAGGCTTTGTCTCCTCGAGAACCTGTATCTTTTCTGCTGTCCACGCCCACGGTCTCTGGTGGGCCAATGTAGACCCCTCAGCCTTAGAATGGGGAGCCTGAGACCCCAGGAAGCATGCTTAGGCTTCTATTAAGATACCACTGAGGGAGGCTGAGACAAGAAGCTTTGCAAGTTTGAGTCCCATCTGGGCAATTTAGCAAGAACCTGTCACAAAATAAAAAATAAATTGAAAAAAAAAGGCTGGGGATGTAGTTCAGTGGTAGAGTACTCCTGGGTTTGATCCCTACTATTGGGGGGGGAATAAAATCACTGATGTGGAAAATTTAGTGAATGTTTATAAAGGGATAAGCAGAATTCTACGTTTCAAGGAGGAAGAACAAGCTTGGTTGCATTGCTAGAAAGGATGTCCTTTGAGTGACCACTCTGCCTGCTAATGTCCCAGTTCCTTTGCTTAGAATTGTTTACAGAAACTTTTGGAAGCTCTAAATTGGTGAAAGGAGGGAGGAAGAACAGCAGGAAACAATTACTACACTGCTATAGACTTTTCCTTCTTGCTATCTCTGTGATCATCTAATTTCCTTGTTGCTTCATTTTTGTGGTGCTGGGCATTGAGCGCAGGACCTTGGAAGGCAAGTGTTCTCCCACTGAGTTACACCCCACCACCACTTGATGAATGTCTGAAGCAAAATGAATCACACCTGGTATTGTATCATTTGCCTTTGTTGTGTAATAGTCATTTTTGGCTTTGCAAAAAAGCGAATTTTTAGGCACTGGCATCTATGCATTATGTGATTTCTCCCATTTCTTTGGAAATCATAAGTTGTTTTGTTTTTGTTTCTGTTTTGCAGTACTGGGGACTGAACCTAGGACATTTACATGGAGAATTACATCCCCAGGGTTTTTTAAAATTCTTTTTTACTTTGAGACAGGATCTCACGAAGTTGCCTAGGCTGGGCTTGAACTTGTGATCTTCCTGCCTCAGCCTCCCAGAGTGCAGAGCTCACAGACCAGCGCCACCACTCCCCCATCTTGCACCTCAGTCTTATCAGAGGGCTGGGGGCTGTAGAGGTTCGGAGACCTGCCAAGGGGCTGGGCCAACATAAGATCCCTGTCTGCTGAGCCCTATTTCTGCTCTAGCAGCCACCTGTATCAGCCTAGGCGCTGTCTCTGGATAATAAGCTTTTACTGCATAGATCAGGTTCCCTGAGGCTGGGGAACTCAATGCTCAGGACCCATTGGCAATGCCTGTCTTGCTTCCCCACACTCTTGGCTCTCCAGGAAACCTCTGCTGGCCTGGCACGGGTCTCCCGGGTTTGGTCAGGAGGGTCAAGTGATGGGACCTCACCCCTCGGGTGGCCTGGGAAGGTTGCCTGCTGGTGTGGTTGAAGACCAAGGCCTGGCACCCTAATTTGGGGATTGGGCTGGCCAGCAGGGGTGGATTATGGTTCCAGGCCAGGTGATCTCTGTAACTTAGGCCACAGTGGCCCCAGGTAAGACATTTCTCCTGGTCTCAAGCCTGCCTGCTTTTTCTTATCATTGCTGGTGAGAGTAAATTACTATAGCAATATTTCTGGTGAAATAACTAACATCACTTTCCTCCTAACATTTGAAGAAGTAACATTGCGATTTACAAGCATGGACTCCGAGCCTGGCTGCCTGAATTTTTATATTAGTTTCCCATGGCTGCTATAACAGAATTAAGGTTGTTACAAATTTAAGGGCATAGAATACTGCAGATCGAACATGTTTCTGGAGGGTGGGGCGAGACCAGGACTTGCTATATGTTCAGGCTGGCCTTGGACTCACTGTGTAGCCCAGGCTGGCCTCAAACTCCCTGCAATCCTCCTGCCTCAGCCTCCCGAGTGTGGGCATTCCAGATATGTACCACCACACCGACTTAACAGATGTGTTATCTTGGTTCTGTGGAAGTCAGGAATTTGAAATGATCCTGAGATCAAATCAAGATGCCAGGGGGGCTGTGTCCCTTTGGAAGAGTGCTCTGTGTTCTCCACTTCTAGAGGTTGCCCACATGCCTTGGTACAGGGTCCCTCCTGTCTTCAGAGCCAGCAATGTAGGATCACTGCAGCCTCTGCTCCCATCACACCTTCTCTCTCTTGCCTGCCTCACCCCTCTCTCCTGTGTGACACTCTTGGTACCCCAGTGGACCCATCCGGAGAGTCCAGGGTCATCCCTTCATATCAGATTTCTGAATTCAACCACACTGCCAAAGTCCCCTTTGCCTTGCATGGTAACATATTCACAGGGTTGATAGGAGGATGAATATAGCAAAGACTATGAAAGTGTCTTCTAGCTAAAAAAAAAAAGGAAATATGTATATAGATATATAAAATTCACAAGTTGTTTATATTTATGGTATATATGTGTATATATATATACAAAATTTATACATATATGCAATAATTATATATAGTTATGTATACATTGTGGAAGACTAAAACTATGGAACATATCCATTACCTTACATACTTATCCTTAATTAAAATATATTAAATACATAAAATATTAAAATAGAAATACACACTCTTTGATCTAGTAAACCTGTTATTTGTACTGTTTCATAGAAACCAAAGCATCCATCCATTAAGCTACCTAACATGGATGTTATTAAATCGTTGTCCATATTGTCAAAAAAAAAAAAAAAAAGGAAAGCAAGAAAGAACAAAAGGAAAAAGAAGGTACACAAATGGGCTATTACAAGATTGTCTGTCCATAGGACAACGATTGCATCAGTTACCCATCTGCAACATAACGTAGCTACTGAAAACATTGAATCTATGTCTGTGCACCTGGAGATATGTCCTGAATAGAAGTAAGATTAGAGGAGGAAGTCACACAGAAATGACATAGTTGGAACTCACTGGTTTTTTTTTTTTTTTAAAGATTTTAAACATCAACTCCCTGAATTAGAGGTCCCCAACCTTTTTGGCACCAGGAACCAATTTCAGAGAAGACAGTTTTTACACACGGGGGTTGGGCGAGGATGGTTTCAGGATGGTTCAAAGGTCCCGGCAGCCTAGATCCCTCGCACACACAGTTCTCAGTAGGGTCTGCACCCCCCGAGAATTTGATGCCACGCCGATCTGTCGGGCGGGTGCTCATGCGATGATGGAACAATGGGAGAGGCCGGAAACCCAGAAGAAGCCTCCTCGCTCCCTCACTCCTCGCTGTGCATACATGGGCCAAGGCCGGTCTGGAGTCTAGGGATTGAGAACACTGACCCTGAATGGTTTTGATATCTGGCCACTGACTTAATACGTGCATGCCACAGCTTCCCGTCTCTGAAAGGAGGGTAGTGATTCTTCTCACCCAGCGGACTCTGGGAAAGGTTGAGGGCGACCATGAATGCCCGTTCCACCAGGGCCTCCCTCAGGTGGGGGAGCCCGGAGGTGCAGAGAGGTGGTTACTTTGTGTTCGTTTCTGCATTGTCGCATGGTTGGAGAAATCGGCACTGTAGTAACCTTCTACACTCAGTTTCATTGATAGTTTGGGTGCAGTCACCATTAACCACGATCACAGAATTGGGGACAGCACGAATCTAGAAACGTCTTCCTAAGTTTGCCAATTTAGGAAGACAAATTCAGTAACGAAAATTGAAAGTAAAAAGGGGTAGGAGAGCCCTGATCCAGGCTTGCCCTCTGCATCCACAGCCTCTACTGCCGAGGCTGCTCCAAGCCTCTGTGCTGTGCCTGTGCGCTCCTGGACCGCGACCATGGCGACCTTAGGTGCGACATCAGCGCGGAGCTCCAGCAGCGGCAGTCGGATCTGGACGCGATGGCGCGTGCGCTGCAGGAGCAGGACGGCGCCTTCGGGGCGGTGCGCGCACAGGTGCGCTCCGCCATCCGCCAGCTGGGCCACGCGCGCGCGGACACGGAGGAGCAGATCCGCGCACACGTGCGCCAGGTGGTCGCTCACGTGCAGGCACGGGAGCGCGAGCTGCTGGAGGCTGTGCAAGCGCGGTACCAGCGCGACTACGACGGCATGGCTGGGCGCCTGGGCCGCCTGGACGCAGTGCTGCAGCGCATCCACGTGGGCAGCGCGCTGGTGCAGAGGATGAAGCGCTATGCCTCCGACCAGGAGATGCTGGACATGCACGGCTTCCTACGCGAGGCTCTGTGCCGCCTGCGCCAGGAGGAGCCGCAGCACCTGCAGGCCCCCGTGCGCACCGACAGCTTCGATGAGGTCAAAGTGCGCCTACAGGACCTCATCTCTTGCATCCCCCAGGGGACAGGTGAGCGCTGGAGTGTTCGTCATGTAGTGTTTATAGATACCTAGCCCGGCACGGTGGCAAGTGTCTGTAATCCCAGCATTGTCTGGGAGGCTGAGGCAGTAGGATCACAAGTTTGAGCCCAGCTTGGGCAACTTAGCGACTTAGCGTGACCCTGCCTCAAAATTTAAAAGGTAAAGGGCTGGGGATGTAGCTCAGCGTGAAGGCCCTGGATTTAATCCTCCTACCACAAAAAAAGTGGGTGGTGGTATATGCCTCTTATTTCCAGGACAATGAGCCCAGCGAGTTAAATAGCTTGCCCTGCATATTGTAACTGGGCAGTGGCAGAAAGGAGACTTATTTTATTCTGAAGCAGGCGAGGTTTAGATTATGCTTAATAAAAATGAATCGGTAACAGCACTCTGGAGCCCCTGCCTTGGAGTCTGTGAGCAGGAATGGCTTTAGGGCTGTCCCCATCTTTCCCCGCTGGTGGCTCAGAGGTGGAGAGAGGTACACTTGGGTTCGTGCTGTGCAATGTCACCCTCTCTCCCTTCCTTATGGCTGGCCCCTCCTTCTGCCCTGGGGAGATTTCCTTCCAACTGCCAGCCTCTGTGGATGCCCTGAAGAAAGTGCATCCGGGGGAAGCAACAAACACCTCCTCCAGGTCCCTTTCCCAGGCCAGGACGCCCCTGTCTGAGGTGTCCCTGAACTGCGTGTCCCTTCTCTGTGTTCTCCAGATGCGGCTGTATCCAGGAGAGCCAGCCCAGAGGCCTCCAGCACCCCCAGTGACTCCTCTGTCGCTGACCAGGTGAGAGTTATGCGGTGGGAAGGGGAGGTGGGGTGATGCGAGAGAGTTGGGAGCCCCACGTCACCGTGTCTGCAGGGAGCATGCCTGGGGAGGGACACCAAGTGGCTGGACAGGAGCTTTCATGGGAAGGACTAAAAGAAGGTATTAAGAAGGGATCAGCTGGCTGTTGCTGGGTTCCTGAATGTTGAAGCGGATGGACCATGAGCCAGCTTCAGGAGAAGCAAGGCCCAGAGATAGACAGGTGGCAAAGGAAGTGCTCCCTGGCGTGGCCGTGATGGCTGCCGTGCACGACCTCCCCTGTCCCTCAGCCCCACACCAAGGTGTGACCGTTTCCTGGAGCTGCCGCAGGTGGACTTTCTCCTCTTCTTTTCCCACACGTGGTTCGGGGACTGGAACAGAGAATAGGACCAGGAACCAGTCTTCCTTCCAGCGGCCTGGGTTCTGCGTACTCCAGGCCGTCAGACACCACAGTTTCTTTGCATCTTGTTTTGGCATGCTCCCTGCGGTGCCTGTAACCTGTGGGCACCTCACATTCACAGTCCTCTGGGGACAGGAAGCTCGTTCTCTCTGCAGACAGCCGCTTCCATATCTGGGCTGCTGTGACTCTGGAAGGGCTGCCCTGGGGGACGCAGTGGGGCTCACAGGCAGGGCTCCCCTCCAGTAGAGTGAGCTCACACTTCCTCCCTGCCCCTGGCAGCTGGTGCCCTCCCCAGCCTGGTCCCTGTGGTGGTGTGTGCTGCCTGTCAAGGATCTGGGCCCAGGAACAAGCAGTCCTCCCTGAAGAGGAGGCAGGGTGGGAAGCCTTCTCAGTCTTGTAACGGTGTGACGCACAATGGTGTGGCCTGTGGCTGTGGGCAGCGGTGGTGAAGAGAGGCTTCCTGGAGGAGTCAGAGAATTTTAGAGCCAGGAGACAGCACGGAATCCTCTTTTATAGAGGATAAAGCTAAGGCCCAGAGAGAAGCTATGGCTTGCTGAAGGCCACACACAGCAAGCCAGAGGCAGGACTAATACCAAAAGTCCATTTCTGTTCTTTGTATTCGCAATGTATTTGCAGTGCATTGTGCGCACTGAATGTTCCCCTCCTTTTTTATTTGTCCGTGTTTGTGATACGTAGTAAACACATTCACCGCTGGTGCATATGGGTGTCAAATCTTGATCCTTTCACTTCCTGCTCCCCTCCCCTCTCTGCCATCTCCCCACATTGTCAGGTCCCCTTTTCATCCTTTCAAAGAATCAACTCTTTGATTCATTGACCCTTTGTATCATTATTATTATTATTATTACTATTATGCTGATGATGATTTCTAGCTTCATGGTGCTATGATCCAGTTGTATTCAGGCAATTATTTCAGTTCTTTTGTAGTTATTTAAGCATGCTTTGTGGCCTAAGTGATGGTCTATTTCAGAAAAAGTTCCATGTATTTCTGCAAGACACGTGTATTCTGCTGTTGTTGGATGAAATCCTTTGTAGACATCTCTTAAGTCCCTCTGTTCGATGGTACAGTTTAACTCCGATGTTTCTTTGTTGCCTTTTTGGTCTGGTTGACCTGTCTGATTGGGAGAATGAGGTATCAGAGTCTGCTGCTGTACCTCTGTTGGTGTCCGGCTGGTCTCTTAAGTCTGGTAGTTTTTGTTTTTTGAAGTTGGGTGCACCAACATTCGATGCTTTGATATTTGCAGTTGTTAACTCTTTCTGTTGAACTGTTCCTTTACCAGTGTGTAGTGGCCATCCTTGTCTCTGCCTGTCACTTTTGGCTTAAAGTCTGCCGAGTCTGAAAATAAGGCTCCTGATTTCAGGGTCTGAGGGAATAGTGTATCATTTCCATCCTTTCACTTCATCCTTCCATCCATTTCCAAGGATGTGGACTTCTTTTTGAATAAGTTGTATCTCCTGTACGTAGTATTTGGTTGCATGTTTTTTTCTGATTCTGTCTTCCAGTCTGCGTCTTTTGATTGGGGAGTTGAGACTGTTGACATTGAGTTATTATAAGGTATTTATTGAATCTTGTCAGTGCATTATTTCTGCAGCGCTTAGATCTTATGAAGGTCTTGGGTTCAAGTCTCAGTACCACACAGAGAAATATATAAAGCATAATATATAAATTCAGTACTTGGGATAAAATCCAGGGCCTCATGCTAGACAAAGGCTGTACCACTGAGCTACGCTCCCCGCCCTAAGTACAGGTTTTTGTCTGAGTGTCTCTCTGGGGTACATGCTGAGGAGTAGAATTGCTGGGCCATATGGTAATGCTTTATTTCACCTGACGAGGACCTGTCTGCCCATTTCATTGTGGGGTAGGTATATGAAGCTCTTAGCACTGAGTCCAGCATGGAGTTGTCATAAAACAGCATTTATCTCCGTCTTCATCATCATCACCAGCATTAATGGCGCCTTCCAAGTGATAGGTACTCTTCCAAACATTGTGCCTGTGTTGAACCCATGTCATTCACACTGCTGGATGAGGGAGGTGTTGTAATTCTCATTTTACAGAAGTAGGCTGAGGCCGAAGAGTCTGGAAGAATTGGCCCAGTCTGTGACATAGCTATCCAGGGAGTTAAGTGTGCAGGGGCAGGGTGAGCCTGGTGCTGGGACTTTTCTCACTGCTGGAATTTTGTGTTGCTGGGGAAACTGTGATCCTTAGCAGCAAGCATCTTGTCCTGGGTGCACTTGCTGTGCTGGCTCTTGGGCGTGTATGTCTTGAGGAGGAGCCAGGCAGTGTGGATCCTGAGGTATCTAGACACAGGAGAACTGACATATGGTTGGACACGACCCCAGGGTCTGGAGGAGGTGACATCATGGCAGTTTCAGGGGAGGCCCCTTGTCCCCAGTGAGTGCCAAGCGTGGGACCAGAGAGCTCATACCTGAGAGTCGCCGTAGGCCTAGGGTTCAAGGGTTGTTACTGACTCTTGTTTCCCAACTTCACAGCCTGGCAACGCACAGAAGGCACAGGCCCAGGCCCTGGGGCCATCTGAGACCCGGTCAGTGGCCGTGGTGCAGTTGGTGCCCAGAGCACACCCTGGGCTGTGCAGAAGCCCCTCGTCTGGAGAGGTAAGGTCCTGCTGGCCACTCCTCCCTGCCCGAGCCCGGCTCCACCCAGGCAGGGAGCAGAGGGAAGAGTCCTGGCCATCACCAGCTCTTCATGAGGAAGGATCTGCTTGATGCCCAGTCTGTCCTCTCCTTTATTCTTGACTATAGTGTCAGGAAGCGAACGTGTGCAGCTTCCAGCCCAACTGGCCCTCAGGGGCTGGCAGGGGCTGGCGACCAGCCCCAGGACCAGTGTGCATGGCAGCCTGGGAAGCTTCCTGTGTGTGAGGCACGGTCTGAATGGCAGAGAACAGAGGAGAGGGCGGAGGAACAGAGATGTGACCACAGCACTGAGTCTGGTGGCACAAGCCTGTAATCCTGGCCACTGGAGACACCTGACAGGCTCTGTGACTCCTTGCCATGCAGATCTCCAACACAACTGCCCCCCAGAAGAGAAAGTCCTGCCAGACACAGTGCTCCAGGAAGCTCATCAAGTTGGAGTCAGAAGAGGATGAGGAGGTACCCCTGGCCCCCAGCCCCACCGAGCAGCCCAGGCCCAGCACTTCCAGGGCAGTTTCGCCCCCTCACCTGGATGGGCCTACCCAGCCTGAGAGCCCCACCGGGGGAAAAGAGGCCTCGCAGCCCAACAGCACCCAAGTGGCCAGCATCGCTGGAGAGGCAGGTAGGGTGGGGATGGGGCAGCCAGGGCATGGTGAGGCCCTCTCTGCATTCTGATGCCCCGGGGAGCCCAGAGCCCACAAGGTCGCCTTGTGGGTCCTGCTTTGAGCCACCAAAGAAGAGGGAGGGACAGCCCATGGCTTTCCAAGAATTGAAGTCTATACCAGCTACCGCGTGCCCTGCTCAATTCCAACTTGGGGAAACTGAGGGACTGAGACTAGTTCCTTGAGTCCCTTCCCCGACATGTTTTCAGGGCCCAACCCAAGCCTCGGCACAGGCAGCTTCCGTACAGGAGAAGTTTGGTGGGCGTCTGACACTCCCAGAGAGAGGGCTGTGTGAAGTCCACATGCACATTTCCCCAATTCTGCAAATGCCACCCACCTCGATATCTCTTTTGTCTTCACTACTATCTTTTATGGACCCTGCCAGACAAGGGGATTAGGTCCTTAGCAAGTAGTACAGGTCAACTAGCTTGGAACTAGAGGACCTGTCTTTGGGTTCCTAACTCTGGCCACGCAGGGGCCCTGCCTGCTAGTCCTCACGCACTGGGCCGAGAACAAACCAGTGTTCTTCTTTAGAATTGCAAAAGGTTCCAGCCAGGGTTGATGCCGCATACCTGTAATCCCAGCACTCTGGGAGGCTGAGGCAGTAGGATCATAAGTTGGAGTCCAGTTTGGGCAACTTAGTGGTTTAGTGAGACCCTGTCTCAAAATAAAAAATAAGAAGGGTTAAGTTTGATCTCAGTACCAAAAAAAAGTTCCCAACTCAGGACGATTGTCAGGCTCCTTGTACAGGAAGCAAATTCTCAACTCATGGCCAGTAGCTTTAAAAATATCGATGGATGAGGCACAACTGGAAATGATAGAAATTCATTTGTGAGAAACCCAAGCCTAGATCAGATCCCCTGGCACACACAGTGCAAGGTCACATTGCCCCTGGCAGAACAGCATCGTTCCCCAGCCTGCTGGCCTGCAGGGACCCCCTGCCCCGACCCGTGACCCTCCTACCTGCCCTATGACCCCTCCACTCCAGCCAGCACATCCTCCGCGTGTGCACCCAGACAGGCCTAACGCCACCCCCACTCTCCATTCCAGATGAGCAGGTCGTGGTGATCAGCAGCTCCGAAGGCTCCGATGCTGAGAACTCGGTGAGTGGCCCAGAAAGCTGGCCCAACACTCCTGTCACCTCCCATTCCAGGTCCCAAGGGTCACAGCCACGGGTGACTCTTAGACTCACCTTCCGTGTGGGAAATTTTCCAGCTAGGCAGTGAGACCTAACCTACCCTGAGGAGTCTCCCCAAGTGCCAGCTGCACCGGCACCACCCTGCCCTCTTCCCGTGCAAGGACAGGCACCTTTGATGGCCAGATGTGCTCTTCTGACATGCCCGGTAGCATGCTTCCTTCCGGAGCCCACGGTCCTCTGCAGTGTCCGAGGCCTTTGCACCTTCCACATGCATTTCCTGTCCCCTAAATCCTCCATAAGGAGGGCTGAATGAGAATTTGTTTCCCCTTATCACAGTCAGTGAGGGCTGGTAGAGGGAAGGTTGCAAGGTCACGGGGACCAGACTAGCAAGATTGGCTGTATGTAAGAGAGAACTTTAAAGCCATCCTGTGATGATGAAGCGCGTGGCCTTGTGGGTAGTGACCCTTCTGTCCCTGGTGGTGTGTTATCAGAGGCTGGGCTGTCCCCTGTCCAGGGAAAGGGATGGGGTGGCCCAAGGTCCTTCCCAGCACTCAGTCTGAGGTTCAGTGTTGGAAGTGCCTGGAACCACTGGAGACCACTGAACCACCCTCCTCATCAGCCCACTCCCTGCCTCAGAGAGCACAGGGGGCCTTCTGTCAGCCCCTGGGCACATGCCACCCTCCGGCCTGGCCTCCTCAGCATCCTGCCCAGACTGCTGCGGCCCCCGGCACTGAGTGTCCCCGCCAGCCTCCTGATCGCCAGGAGCTCACCACCGTCCTCCGAGGGATCCGCACTCGCTTGCGCAGGGCACAAAGAGCTATCAGGCTTCACCTCATGCTCCGCCAGTATGAGGCTACAGTACGGACTTTGTCACCCCACGTGGCCGAGGCCACCACCCCTGTCACCACAGTGCCTCCCAGCCATCCTCCCAACATCCAGGAGCTTGCTGGCCGCCTGCGGGTGTTCCTCGGCCTGCCCCGCGGGGCCCTCAGGGCAGTGCCACCCCGAGGCCGTGCTCTCCGGGGCTCCCCCCAATAAGCCAAAGGCCTTGACAGTTTTATTGGCCTCCCTTTCACCTTCACTACCTCCCAGCTTAATGCCACCCAGGGGATGCAGGGAGGCCCAGCACTCCCAACTCCAGGGGCAGGAGTTCCGCGCCAGGGATTTGGCCAGAGCCCCTGAGGAGAACCCCCAAGTCCCAGTCCCGGTGGATTTCCCTCCAACTGCATCTCCACCCTCACACGAGCCCAAGAGACCCCTCACCAGCCTGGGCGAGGCTCCCCTCGGTCAGGCCTCTGAGTCCCAAGGGCTTCCTCCCTCCCTTGTAGCTACTGCCCCACCTTGTGGCCAGACCCCCTAGCCTGGGCTCCAGCCACGTGGGTCTTGGGTACGGCTGAGGTTCAGGCCTCTTTGCCCAAGAAGGAAGCTTCTCTCGCCCCTTGTACACTCCATCTTCCCAGCCCCTGTTCCCACCCAAGACTTTCCCTGGCCCCTGCCAGGATCCTGGCCCATGTGGCTATCCCAAGCCCTGGCAGACATGCTGCCCAATAAATACTTGCTGAATGATCACCGTTGCGAGCCCTTATTCCATGCCTAGCAGGTTGCACCAAGGCTCAGTTCCCCTTGAGGACACCAGGTCTCTGCTTCCTCCCGCACTCACAAGCATCCAAGGCCGGGAGGTGGGCAAGGCCCTACGATCTGGCGAGGCCCTTGTGCCTCTGAGGCCCAGCTCTTGGGGTCTCCTCACCCCCCCCATCTGTTTATTTTGGAGGCCCACCCACCTCCTTTCAGGGCAGGCAGACATGAGCACAGCCTCCCCACTCAGCCCCGCCTTTCTCCTGGGTGATGTTGACATCGCCCCCATGGCTTCCATTCCTTGACCTCCCAAGGATCATCATCCCATCCCACTTCAGCTGCCAATCCTTTGGCTACCTGTGCCTCACCATCACCAAATCTGCCCGAATCTAAATCGTTCTGCCTGGACTCTGAGCTCAGCCTTCTGTTCCTTAAGCCCCGGTCCTGTGTTGTCTCCCCGAGCCGGCGCTGTCCCAGTTTTGGTCATTCACATTCAGGCTTTCTGCTCCATCCCCACCCGGCCTCGGAATAGGCAGAGGCAACCCAGGAGGGACTCTGGAACCTGCCGTCTCTCTGCTGCCCCCTGGAGGCGAGATCTGTTGGAGAAAAGCCACCTGGAAGACAACTGCAAAGGACAGACTGCCCTGCCCTTCTGTGCTGTGTGCCGGCTCCCTGGCTCTCATCCGACCCTCTCCTCTGGTGACTGCGCCTTCTGCTTCAGGGAGAAGACAGGAGCCCCCTGTGGCATGGGAACGTGGACATCTGGCTGCCTGATTTTGGATTCACTTGTCCTCATCCAGCCCTTCTCCTGTCCCGTGCATTAGGTGGAAGGGACATCTACCTGCCCTGGCACTCAGCCCAGTGTCTTAGCACAGCCCTCGCCCTCTGGGACCCTCTGTCTCTCTGTCTTCATCTCTCCTGCGTCTTCTAATGCTTCCACTTTCTTCTCAACTGAACACCCTGCAAGATGTCGCCATCTTCACCTACACCTGCACCCTCTCTCTGTTGATGCTTCATGCTGCTCCTTCCTCGCCACACCTACTTCTGCCCCTCCAGCTGCACACCCCTGATGCCCACTCGGTCCTGGGCATCCTTGGCTGCACTCTGGATCCTCCCTTCATGCCTCTTCACCGCTTTGGTCCTGGTGCTGTACTCTCTGGTCCGTGAGTTCTCCCTACCCCAGCCACGCCCTTGCCACAGTTACTGTCCCACTGCTGCCTGCCTGACCGGTGTGGCTGTGGCCTTCCCACAGGCCCATGTACCTCGGCCTGAGCCCCTCTTCCTCCTTCTCTGAGAATGGCTGCACCATCCGTGCAGTTACAGAGGCTGAGCCCCAAGCCTCCCATCCCCTTCCTAGTCCCCACATCCAGCTGATCTGGGAGCATCTTTTCATGGCCTGCATCCTCTGGCACCTGGGCACTCCCCATCCGTGACTGTTCTACAGCTAAAGCTGCCATTGACTGGGGAAGCAAAGTGGAGAAAAGATGAGGTTCCTGGAGCCTCATCAGACATCGAGAGAGTGGCGCTGGGGAGCAGGGTGGGGCACAGAGGGCAAAAGGGGGACAGGTCCAATCCCCAGCCGTCAGCAAGGAGTCCAGAGGGAATGTGGAGTTAATCACAGGACAGGATTAGTGCATTTTGGGTTATGGAAAAGCATGCAAGTAGAAGCTTTCTCTCGCTTTAGTAAAAGGGCAGACTTGAGGTGGGAGAGAGCAGAGCCCACTGCTTCTGTGTGTATAGAGGTGCATGGGAACAATTAACTATCACCAGAGGCCCAAACTTACAAATAGAGTGTTTAAAAACAAGTAGTCGGGTCTCCTTGGTAAATTGCTCACCCACCTTCAGAGTCCCTTCAGACTGCTGGTCCCCTTAGAGAACTCACAGCACTCCCAGGCTGGGGGACCAGGTGCTCCAGGCCACCTGGCCCTGTGTGTTCCCTGCCCTTGGGCTTCGGCAAGCCTCAGGGTGAGTGAGAGCTGGTAGGAGGCTGGTCTGCTCAAGCAGCACCTCTTCCCAGTGGCCTAGGGCATGGAGGGGCTGTGGCATGGGCTTCCTCTGTGTCTGTGCTGTCTCTGCCTGTCTGGGCTCGGGGAGAGACTTGGAGCAAGAAGGGGTGCCGTGTGGCACCGTGGGAGTCAGGGTGAAGGGCGAGTCCCAGGCTTGCTTCTGGAGTCCCTGGAGTGAGGACCGTGTTTACGAGTTAGCATCCGGGGTGGGTCAGCAGCACCTCTAACAGGGTCTCTGTGAGGATGCAAAGCTGAAGAAGACAGGTGCTCTCACCGCCTGAGCTGTGAAGATACCCAGAGCTTTGGCAGCAGCAGGACCCAGTAGACACAGGAGAGGTCCCTGCCGAGGGGACAGCCTGGGCCACAGGTGGCAGTGGTGACCAGCCAGGGCATGGCGCTGGTGAGTGTCCATATCAGAGAGTGTCAAGGTGCTTGGCAGAGAAGGTGGGGCACTGTGCCACCTCCAAGGGACCACAGAGGGCACAGGCTGGACAGTATACATGTGACCTGTCTCCCAGGCCTTTGCGACTTTGCAGAAGCTGGGGGTTTTGTGTCTGCAAGAACCAGAAATGCCCATCTTGTTCGCTGAGGCCTGGGAACCGAGAGGGCTCTCAGGAGCTTGGAGACTCACTGCGCATCACTGTCACAAGCTAGATACGGTCAGGAGGTGGATGCTGACCACCAAAGAGGTCTGTCTGGCTGATGACCAAATGTGGGACTAATCCCAGGGAGGACAGTGGTTCCCGGTCTGCCCAGGCCCTGGGGAGTTTCAGCAACTGAGCATTCCCGGGTCCCACACCCAGTGATTCTGATTCAGTCGGTCTATAACACAGGCTCAGATTCCAGGGTTTTTTAGTGCTACTGATGCCCAGCTGTGTGGATGAGGCTTGAATGGAGGTGATGTTGCCTGTGGGGCGTGATACAGCAGGGGACAAGAGAGCCTGGATCCCCAGGTAAACCTCCGAGGCGCACGCTTGGGGCCACCGTCGGGCCTGCCGTTTTGAGCTGGGCCATAGCTGACTGGCTTGAGCCATGGGGTCTGTGATGAGATGAGTGAGGCAGACACAGCTGGTCAGGCTGATCCCATGTGTGTCATTAGCTCAACACCTGGATCCCGCAAGGCTCCATCTGAGCACAGTTTACATTCAGACAAGCACAGCCAGGGCCCCAGTCTAACGGAGTGAACCATTCCAGCGTTTAGTCGCCTCTCTCAGACTATCGAAGAGGACTCAGCTCAAAACCCACACCAGGGCTTCTTCAATTTCAAGCCCCGCCTCCAGGTTCTCAGCATTTTCTGCTCCATTGATCCTCAGACCTTTTCTTCCTCCTCCCTTTTCTCCTCCTTCATCCATGGGCCTCCATCTTTCTGCACCCATTGCTTTCTTCCCCTTCCCTGTCCTTCTGAACAAATCTCTTAGCCTTGTCCCCACGTTGTCCTCATCTGTGTTCTACTCCCAGCCACGCTGATCCACAGAATAAGGCTTGGGGTGAAGTGGGAGTCTCTCTAGAGGGCAGAGAGGGAAAGGTGCCAATACCTGGGCTTCTGTGTGCCCACTGCCCTCCCTCCTGGTAGCGCTGGCATTTTAGAAAAGTCTTGCTTCAGTGTTCTGGGACTTTGCGGCTGTGTTGTTGGGATTTAAGGGGAGAGGGAATTATGGGTTCATAGCTGTCTGGATTAAAGGCAAAGTGTTCTGTGATCCAGCCCCTTGGGGTGGCCATCCTTTATGGCAGTCCCCAAAGGCAAGAGAGATGGTGGATAAAGAGAGGTCGGGCTGTGAGATCCTGCGCTTCCTTCTTGGGTAAGCTCAGGAAAAGGGGTATCCCATCCATGAGCAACCCCCACGGTGCCTTTAGGGAAGGAAGCCTCATCTCCACAGCCCCAAGATAATAGGAAGCTCTAAAAGCGAGGCTCTGATAGTTGCCATATATGTGACCTGGTGTGAAGATGCAGGAAATGGCTGTGATGGTTTATATCTGGACGACCCCCTCAAGCGTCATGCACTCAGGTGGGCTTAGGGGGGTTGACTGGATCATGGATGCATGATAATAATAGATGAATTAGTCCACTGATGAATTTAGAGCTGACTTGCTGTTAGGAGGTAGATCTGGTCAGAAGCTATAGGTCGCCGGGGGTCTGGCCTGGAAAGGTTTATCCCCCTCTGCAGCTCCTCCCTTCTCCCTCCACTTCCTGTCCCCCATGCCATGAGCAGCCCTCCTGTGCCAGGCCCCTGCGTCCTGCCACCCTGCCTTGGAGCCAGCCGACAATGAACTGAAACCTCTACAAACTGTGAACTACAATAAACCTCTTCTCCTCTAAGTCATGGGTGTTGGGTATTGTGTCTCAGCAGGGAGAAAGTGACTAAGACAATGACCTAGAGATGCAGCTGTGTGGCTCCTGGGGGAGCTGTATTCTTGGAAATGCAGGTTTCACAGTGGGAAGATGGCTCTGGGGCTGGTAAGGACCCTGCCAGATGGAAAAAGCCAGGAGGAAGCACTCAGGGCCACAAAGGAGCTTTCAGCACTAATGTCTGGAGCAGAAAGAAGGAAAAAGGGAAAGCCCCGTGTGCCACGTTGATGGGCAGCAGGATGGAGCCGCAGCCCGGGGAGAGGGGGCCAGGCTGTTGCCAAGGAGGAGCAGTGGCCAGGGAGGACCCGGCCGGCAGCCCAGCCCCTTCCATGGCCCAAATGTGGGAGCACCCGGAGGCTGCAGATGGAAGACCGCTCGCGTCCCTCGAAGGGAAGGGGGCAGAAGCCGTGGTGCTGCAGCCAGCAACCGGGAAGATGTCTCAGGAGAGGCTGTATGTGGAAGAGACACTCAGAGAGAGCTGGAAAATCAGCCTGGACAGCGCAGCAGAGTGAAGGGTGCGGAGGTGCAGGGCGCATTCAGCAAGCCCAGCTCTAGACAGCTCTGTCCTCGATGTCTGATTCTATCAGTCACATGGAGGAAGTTGGTGAGCCTGGCACAGACTCTGAAATCCGAATAGAGGAAAATCCTCCCCATTTAAACCTGCTCATGGGCAGTGATGACGCTCCTCCTGGCTGAAGATTTGTGGAAAACATATTTCACCCCTGACAGTGGACGGCCTGTTGGGTATGTGGATTGCCTCCCAGGACAGGGGCATCCCTGACTCTCTGCGTGCTTGTCAGATGCTCTGCCCGCTGCGTATTCCTGACTTCTGGGGATGTCTCAAAGAGAGGCTCTGCCAGCTTCCTTCCGCTCCCTGCCTGGGGCCTCTCGGGCAGCCGGCGTTGGTGGTGGAGCACCGGGTCTCGGGTGGGTGCTGAGCTCTGAGCTCCCCCACTGCCCTCTCTCTGCCAGGAACTGGAGCATCCACCCTGAGGTGGCATCCCGGAGGCTGAGCTGTCCTCCTTCTGCCCTTTGTGCAAGGTGCTGGGACCTCAGCTGGGTTTGGGGCCAAGGAAAACCAGGTCCCTGGCCCTTTTCAGAAACATTACCTGGGGCTGCAGATGAGGCTGCAGTTCGCGACATTTCAACCAAGTTCCCAAGTTCACGATGTTTCTACCAAGTGCCCTTCAGTGACTGGCCCCTTCCCTGAATCTCTGCAAACAGCACAGCTCGTCCATGCACACACTCATTCATATCTTCATGCTTTAACACACTCGTGCACCGGCACGCTTGATGCTCACATGCACTGCCACCCTCATGTATCCACGCACACTCACACTTCCCTTTATGACCTCACCCCTCACACTACCCCCTCACACATGTGATCCTTACGTGTGACGCACACCGTTCATACCCGTTCACACAACACATTCTCATGCACACATTTCCCCATGATCTGCCATCTCCATGTACATGCAAATGCTCCTGGCTGAGCTGGTTTGCTCATGCACTCACTCATGCATACTAACTGCCAGGCGCATGCCCACCTTGCCGTCCACTCCCGCAGGCCCTGGATGCCCTGACCTGTTGGCTTTTCTGTGTTGCAGTCCTTCCAGGAACTGGACGACAGCAGCAGTGAGTCCAGCGACCTCCAGCTGGAGGGGCCCAGCTCCTGCCAGGTCCTGGACCAGCGCCTCGCCGACCCGCAGGCAGAAGACCGGCCCTTGGTGTTCTTTAACCTCAAGATTGACAATGAAAGTAGGTTCTCCCGGGGCCACCCTGTCCCTTTCTAGCTTGGTCTCTTAGTCCTCCAGTACAGGCAGAGCCACCTGCAAGGCCTGGGCCAGCCCTGAGCCCTGCCAGATGAGAGCCAGGCAGACAGCCCACTATGGCTGCCCTGGACCCGAAAGTGCATGGCTCAGTGGTCTGAACAGGGACGCCGGCCTCGATCAGGGCCTGGCTGTGGGAGGGAGGCGGGTGCCCTGTGCATTCACCTCTGACCAGACTTCCCTTGAGCAGAGAGCCCAGGAGACAAGCTATGACCAGAAACTGTGGCGGGCTCCTTGCCGAGACCAGTCATTCAGCAAGGCTGTGGCCCTGAGTACAGGGCTGACCCGCAAGGGTGTGCATAGGAAGCCAACAGAGCCAGGGCCATGGGGAGAGGTGGCTGTCCCTGCCCCCTGCCCCCGGCACTTGCCCTAGGCCTGCAGTGCCCCCCTGCAGCAGGACCCCTGGCCCTGGTCTGGAGTGTGGGCCTGACATCGAGGCGAGCCCCACCAGCCAGAAGCAGCAGCAGGTATTCATGCGGCCCTAAGGGATTGGGCTAGGAAGACGCAATCTCTGTTCTGTGGTACAGGGGACAGCTGAGAGAAGACAGGAGCAGCTTGGCTCCCACGGGCTTGGCAAACACCGGGGTGAGTGGGATGGAGGGGAGCTAGACCCCAGCTAGTGGGCAAGGCGTGTGAAGGACAGTCTGGCTTTGGAGCTTTGGAGCCGGGTCACAGCTGTTTGGAGGCTGCTGCCTGATTCTGCCAGCAGGGCCCGAGGGCAGGATCTCAAGGGGTGGGTCAGATGTGCCCTCCACTGCACTGCTGGTGTCCCCAGGCCTCACCATGCCCTTCTCTCCTGCCCAGCTCAGAAGATTAGCCAGCTGGCAGCCGTGAACCAGGAAAGCAAGTTCCGAGTAGTCATCCAGCCAGAGGCCTTCAATAGCGTCTACACCAAGGCGGTCTCCCTGGAGACAGGGCTGCGGCACTTTCTCAGCTTCCTGAGGTCCATGCCCCGCCCCATTTTGGCCTGCTATAAACTGTGGGGGCCCAGCCTCCCCAACTTCTTCCAGGCTTTGGAGGACATTAATAGGCTCTGGGAGTTCCAGGAGGCCATCTCGGGCTTCCTGGCTGTTGTACCCCTCATGCAGGAACGCGTGCCCGAGGCCAGGAGCTTCAAACTCAAGAACCTGGCCAAGACCTACCTGGCGAGGAACATGAGCGAGCGCAGCGCCCTGGCCACCGTGCTGGCCATGCGCGACCTGTGCCGCCTGCTCGAGGTCTCGCCAGGCCCACAGCTGGCCCAGCATGTCTACTCCTTCAGCAGCCTGCAGTGTTTCTGTTCTCTGCAGCCCCTGGTGCGGGCAGCTGTACTGCCCCAGGCTGAGGCCCGGCTCCTGGCCCTGCACAGAGTGAGTTTCCTGGAGCTGCTCACTGCGCACCGCTGTGACCGGCAGCACGGCCTGAAGAAGTACGGCCGCTACCTAAACCCACAGAGCGACTCATCCCCTGCACAACCCTTACGCCAACTGCAAGCCTTGAGGACCTACCTGGACGGACTGCTGGAGGAGCCGGCCTAGGCCCGGGGGCTGGGGGGAGGCGTCTCACGCACTCTTACTGCCCCTGAGGAGACAGAAGACTCCCTGAGCCAGGCCCCACACACCCCGGCATTCCCAGGGCCTGATCTGCAGCCCTCTGTAATCCTTTGTCCCAAAACCAGTTCCCTTGCTCTGGGACCAAATTCTTCTTCTCTGAAAATCCTGCAGAGGAGGCCAGGCACTCACCCCCAGGGGCACCGAGGCACCCCGTCCAGAACCCCGACCCCGGGAGGTGTGGAGTGAAGAAGGTGTGACCACGGGTCTCTGAGGTCCTGTGCTGCTCCCTCATCCCACCTCTTACTACTGTGTGTGGCCCTGCAGCTCCTCCCTAGCGCCCACATGCAGGGGTGTCCATGGCTCCCCAAAGTGCCTTGCACACCAAGCTTCCCCCCGTGCGTGTGGGTTCTCCCAGCCCGCGCCTCTGAATCTACTCTCTGTTCGTGATCTTTCTGGAGCATATTCATCCAAAGGGGTGTCAGAGCTGTGTGCCATCCCTGTCTCCACCCGCACTGTCCGTCCCTTCAAAGTTCACTCCTTCGTCCCAGCCACGAAAATGCCTTTTCCTTCCCACAGCTTCGCTCTTGAGTCCTCAGCTTGCAGACCCCTCCCAGCCCCGTGCCCACCCTCGACCTCCCAAGTGATGTCCCCATGGATGGCCTGCAGCATTGGCACCCCTGGATCCAGAGCCTCTGGTGGTGGGCCCGCTCAGGGCTGAGAGCCCAGGGGAAGCAGCATGGGGCAGCACAGAAAGCCTTCTCCCTATTCCTCCCCCCTCCAGAGTACTGGTGTCCCCATCTGTGGAAGGGGCTGACTGGCCTGTGCAGCTGCAGAGCTCCCACAGCCAGCTAGGCTTTTAGGCATGGATAACAGGCCTCTGAGTCAGCAGATGAGAAATGTCCTTATCTCAGAGCCACGCTGGGTGACACACACCTGTAATTCCAGCACATGAAAGGCTGAGGCAAGAGGATTTCCGGGACTTCGAGGCCAACCTGGGCTACATAGTGAGATCAAGGCCAGCTTGAACTACAGATAGGGACATCCTGTCTCAAAAACAAACAAGCAAGCAAGCAAACAAAAAAACAAAAAATTCTCATCCTGAATTTAGATCCCTTTCCAAATCTGTGGGCCCAGCCTGTGATCACTCCAGAGGTCAGCAGCAGAAGCAGGGCACTCAGGGCGGTCCCTTCCCCCATCCTCCCCTCTCCAGTTCCCAGAAAGCCCAGGCGCTCACCTTAATGGTGGGTGACCTTTGCTCTCAAACAGGTAAAGGCTGAGTACCCACACCCCACCCTGTCCAGTGGGTGCCTTGGAATCCTTTAGGATTTGCTCCCAGCTCGGGCATGCTAGGCACCCAAGGCGCAAACTCGGATGCCTTGAAAATCAGTTCCTGTTACAGCTTCCTGGCTCTGAGCAGGCAGTGGAAGAAAGCGTGCAGGACCCAGCCTGGACCTGCCAACTTCCTTGGCAGGTGGCAGGGCAGCACAGAGCCCCTCTTCATCTCTTGCCCTCCACCCTAGCCACTTCCAGCCCCATCATGCTGGCTGTTTTGAGATGCTGTGGATCACAGATGTTATAACAGAGGGGCACTCTGTGCTATCAGCACTGTTACAGCATTTAATAAAGATGGAATCTAGCCAGGCATGCTAATGCATGCCTGTGATCCCACTACTCAGGAGGCTGAAGCAGGAAGCTCAGTGTGAGTTCGAGGCTAGCTTGGGCTACATGGTGAGACCCTGTCTCAAAAAAAAAGTGACTCTTAAAAGCCTGATTCTTCAATCACGAACTCCATTCAGCCCAGCCCAGGGAGCCACTGAGATGCCTCTTGCCTGGACCGTCACCTATCCCGCACAGCTGAGCTTTGTGGGGTCCTTCCAAGCATGACAGAGCTGAAAGCTCCCTGTTCAGTGTCTCCAGGATGTGGATCCCCTATTTCAAGTAGGGAGACCCAGGGCAGGCTCAGGTTGGGATCATTTCCAAAGGACAAAGAAAGCCAAAGGTGGAGAAAGAGACACCAGCTTCATGAATCCCCCCAGAGGCAGTAGGGAGCCCAAGACCAGGGTGTGCAGGAGCTTGGCCACCGGCCCCTGCTGGACAGCCCCACCCTTCTGCTGGGCCCCGAGAGTAACTGGTCGGGCAGGGGGGAGCCCAGGGCATGGCTGGTGTGTAGATGTCACAGACAGATCTTGCACAGCCACCCCAGGCACCCACTGTACAAGTACTGGAGTTCAGCCCTCACAGCCTGCAGCCGTGGTCTGTCACATTTGATTCCCCAACCCCCCAGTTCTCCCTCTGTAAAATGGGTCAATGAGGATCATTTGTCTTTCATAGGATCTTTGTGTAAACCGATCAGAAAATGTGTTTGTGAAAATAGCTTTTTAATATGTACAGAATCACACAAATATAAGATCTTCCTTCACATACAACTAAGACGGCAGTGTGGTAGCTTTGTAAATGATAGGCCTCACCTCAAAGGGAAAGGGAGAGGATGTCATGGGCTTCGCTCTGGGGAATAAAGCTTGGGACTAGGATGGAGGAGACAGCTGTGGGGTCCTGGGCTCAGTGGGCACCGAGAAGAGCAGGGTACCCAGTGTGGAGTGGCAGAGCCATGGGTGGCTCTATGTCACAGAGGGGACAGCCCTGGAGCAGAGGCCAGCCTTCCTGTGGCCAGCACCCACTTAGGGGACACTCACATCTGAAGGTCACAACCTTGAACTCCAGCCCCCAGCCTTGCTCCTTCTTCCACCTGCAGGATGCCCAGTTGCTACTCTGGTGTCCTGCTCGACTAATTTCTCACGCTGCATCCTTCGTATTTCCACAGTGTACCTGCATCTCAGGCTCACCAAGTCTGGCTGGGGAACCCCAGCTGGGGCCGCTCCCAGACATGGCCAGCAGGGGGCGCCGAGGCCCATCGGCCTGCCTGAGGATGGGCTGGGCCGGCCAAGTGGGTGGAACCAGGTGCTGGCTGCTGGGGAGCTCAGTCCTTTCTACAGTGCCTCGCAGACTTCCCAGGCTATGGGAGAGAACGAGGAGTGCATAAAGTTGCACCTTGTATATTTATTTTAATTTCTATTTGAAACAGCGTAACCAACAATCAAAACCATGATTTCTGAGTTGCTCAGAATGACGCTAAGGTGAGAGTCTTCCTCCTTCTCTTTCCCCTCCTCCTCCTGCCCCTCCTCCTCTTCTTCTTCCTCTTTTTCCTTTTCCCCCTCCTTCCTCCTCCTTTCTCTTCTTTCTCTTTCCTCTCCTCTTCCTCCTCCTTCCTCTTCCTCTCCTCCTTCTCCTTTTTTTTGGTACAGGTGATGCCACCAAGGGGCACACTACCTAACCAAGCTACATCCACAGCTCTCTTTATTTTTCATTTTGAGATGGTTTCAATAAGTGGCACAGGAGGAACTCAAGCTTGTGATCCTCCTACCTTGGCTTCCCTCAGTGCTGTGATTACAGGCATTCACCACCATGCCAGGCTTAACTTGGTGGGATTCTTTAAAGATCCACTTAGGACAAATATTAAGTAATGACATGTTCAGCAGGGACACAGGTATTGCAAAACCTGAGGCTGTGGAAGTGAGAAGCTAGTGTCTGGGAAATGCTGGGGTAATGGAGAGTTCAGAAGAGGGCTGTGGGGAGGGGTAGTGCTGGGGTTAGGGTCCGAGTTAGCCCAGGGGCAAGGAGTAAAGCAAGGGCGAGCACTAAGTCCAGGTGAGGACCCAAAGCAGGCGGCATGTAGATTGGATCTGATTCAGGGTCCCATTTGGGGGTTAGCAATCAGGAGTGAGCACCCACACCAGGAGGGTGAGCCCTGGGGCAACAAGTGAACAAATCCCTGCTGGCACAATGGGGAAAAAAACCATGAGCTGGACACTGTGACACCATTTAGTACTTGCCATCTCATTTAATCCTCCCGGCCACCGTGCACAGTCCCATGCTTGTTCTTGTCCTCCCAAGGCACACAAGGCCAGGGATCCCATCCAAGGTTGAGATGCTTGCCTGCGGCAGAGTTGGGATTGCTTTTGATAATGTTTCAAATTTTTATTTAAAAACGTTAATTTTAATTATGTTCCTATTTTATTAATTCATGTTAATATGGTGAATTTATTTTGGGAAGTTGGTACGTGTACTTGAACATACCAATTTCTTTTTTATTTTATTGTTACTGGTTTACATTTGCACAAGAAAAGTTAGTGTGTGCACATAGCACGTCTTAATTTTAATGTCCCCTTCCTGGCCCTTCCCTCCATCTCTTCAGTGTTCGGATTTGTCCACAGGGAGGCCAGGAGTCTGTGTCTACATTGGCACAGAACTACAGGGTGTAGCGGGTGCTACAGGGCACCTGGCCCTGGGGAGGGCACAGGTTTCCTGGTTTCTCCTTCCTGGTCTGCCAGCTGATGGGAAAGGCAGGTCCCCCAAAGCCACCCCACCCCAGCCTTCTAGTCCTTGTACTTGAAGTGTATCCTACTTGTAAGGTTTCTTTTAGGCCAATGTTTCTTAACTTTTTTTTTTCATTACTTCTCCCCTCAGAAGCATTTTTATAAGTTTTTCTCTAATTTTATTTTCCTCCCAGTGAAATTTGAGTACCAGAGATATTCTGCAGATTCCTTAGGCTTTTCTAGGTGCAAGATCACAGCATGTTAACACGGAAACCTTTCTTCTGTGCACAGACAGGTGCGGGGCCAGGCTGAGCCTGGGCTGGGGACAGAGAGGACAGTGCTATTCTTTGTTTTCATCTCTGAATCCAACGTCACCTCCAGACCCACAGGACCTGGATACAGCAGATCCCCATGGGGACTGTTGAGAGAATGATCTAGGGTTCCTGTGGACTCCCCACATCCTCAAATATCTATAAATAAACAACAGGAAGTTTGGATGACTCCAGCCACCTTTCCAACATGCATTTGTTGTCAAGGGAAAGATAAAGGTCTTTGTTCTTGGCTCTAGGAACTTCTTAAACTCAGCCCTAAGGAATTCTCCCAGAGACCAGCTGCTTGGACTATGTTAAAGTCAGCTTGTAAATATCATAAATATCCCAAACTTGGTAGCTCCACAGAATACAAAGCTACCTAGCTAATCACGACATCCAGAGCTGCTCATCTGATTGCAGGACACTGTGGTCAAAGCAGACTGATGCCAAGCGTCTAGGGTGCAGCCAGAAGCTGAGGGGCTCACAGCTACATCCCCAGGTGGAACAGGGGATGTAGCCAAACCAGCTCAGTCACCAGCTGAGGAGGAGTGGGACGGGGTGAGGCTAGGCCCACGGTGGTGCTCTTGAGGTGTGCGTGGTAGGGAGAACTTGCATTTCGGAGGACCTAGGTTGGAATTCCAGCTCTGCTGTGTGACCTTGGACAAACTACTTAGCCTCTGTGGCCTCATATGCAAATCGGGGGTGATAACACTCAAAAATGGAGAGGATTAAATTCGATAACATATGTAAAGTTCTAAACTTAGCAAATCAGCCATGCAATAAAAATAGTAACTCAACATCTAACACCCTAGAGGAAAGACTGCGCTTCATGCTCCTTCCCTTCCTGCCCCTCCTCCTTTCTCCTTCCTCCTCCGCCCGGCTCTTCCTTCCCTCCCTTCGCCTCCTCTCCCCACTCTCTCCTCTCCTCATTCCAGTCTATTTAGGTTCCAGGTGACACTGTCCCCAACTACATCTTCTAGTCCCTCTGTTCCCACCTCTCCAATCCTTCTTGACTGCGTCGTTTACCAGACAGGGTCACCCCTCGGTTGCAGGCTGGCGGGATTTATAGCTGTCCCCTCCTCCTCGCCCCCCTATCTGGCCACCAGACAGCCCTCTGCTCGAAGGTCACTTTCTCACAACACGGCAGACTTGTGGGTTGGATTGAGGGGGCCCTGGGAGGAGCAAATAAATATATCAAGTTTCCAGCTGGGCCTGGAGATAAGGATGCAGGGAGTTGAGGACTCAGGGAGACGAGGCAGAAGCGTTCACAGAGGCTGGTTCCCGGCACAGCCTGCGTGGGACTCTTAAAAGCAAAGAAGACATCAAAGGGGCCCAATGCTAGTCTCCTGGGAGGCTCTGTGCCGAGGGGTCCTGCTCAGTTTGCATGCGGTAGGACAGGACTGAGGAGGGAGACTGGGACATGCCCAAGCCTGGGATGAGGCGCCCGGGCAGGAGGGACGTTTAGCGTAATAGAGCCGGAGGGGTAACTGAGGCTCAGATGGAAGAGAGGTTTTTTTCCGAAGTCTAAGAAGAACGTCCGTGGAAATGTAGGTTCGGCAGCAAGCCCCTGACCTGCTCTGGAACACTTTACAGTGGATCTCGCCTGGCTGTCTCAAGCCGTTAGAACAACTCTTGCCGGGGCGTGGGATTGGCAACGCCCCTGCAACCTGCCAAGCCCTCCGCTGGGGAGGGTTCTCCTAAGTGCAGATCTTGGCCCAGCCAGCTGCCTAGAGTCCACATCCTGTTCCAGATACTCCAGTTCAGGGGTGTAATCTGTCTCTGCCAGACATGGGCAGGGGTCTACTTCCAGTGCCTGTGAACCCAGGGGCTGGTATAAGGGACCCCAAGTCGGGGGACCTGCCCGTTGCCACTGGAGAGGCCTCATCTGCCAAATCTCAAGGGCCCCTGACCAAGAGCTTCCCTGTGGCTGCCAAGTGGGGCACATCCCCGCCCTGCCGTGCCCCAGGAAGGAAAGTGTCACAGAAAAGCCCCATGCCAGGGGCACTTCACAGCCCCAGCTCCCCTCCATGAGGTGAAGGCAGAAGGACGGGGACTTCCTGGCTGTTATCATAGCTCTCTGTCCATCTCTTCTCTGAAGGGAGCGCCAGCCTCACGGCCTTCGCCACCTACCAGAGCGCAGAGAAAGGGGGCAGTGCCTGGGGGCCCCAGGATCTCCCAGGGTCACATTAGCCCCAGGACTCCCTGGGACTCTGCCCCAGATCACACCCTCCCTCCCGCTTCCTCTTCTTTGTCTCGCTGGTGTCTGCCAGGATATTTCCTTAATGAAACACTTCCATGCAAAACCTTGCTTCAGCTCTACTCCTGGGAAACCATTTCTCACCCCCCTTTTTAAAAAGGCTTTAAAATTTTGAAACAGGGTCTTGCTAAGTTCCTAGGTTGACCAGACTGCACTTGAACGTGCAGTCCTCCTGCCTCAGCCTCCCAGTGCTGGAACTACAAGTGTGCACCACTGTGCTTGGCCCTACAGGAACTTTGAAGCCAGGGGATGGAGGAGGAAGAGACCTCCAGGCCCTGCTCTAGGGGTCTGCTAGCTGCAAGAGTCTCTTAGTCTGGGTTTGTTGGAGTCCCTCTTGGGGTCATCTGAGGCACCAGGAGAACAGAGGGAGGCAGGACAGAGGGAAGGGCAGCCTTGGTGCCCTTCTTTGCTCCAGGTCCCAAGTGCTAGAGCTCAGTGACCAGATTTCAGTCCTCCTATGGGAAGAGCTTGGGATGTGTTTGGAAGCGGGAGCCCTTTCCAAGCTCAGAGCAGCCTGCAGCCATTCTAGAGGGAACTAGCTCCTGGAGCCCAAGGATGTAGGTGACCTCAAGAGATGAAGTGGGGTGCAGCATGACAGGAGGGGGACAGACACAGCCTAGAGCACGAGGGGAGCAGTGGCCCCAGAGAGCCTAAGAAGCCCAGTCGCCCTAAGCCACAGCACCCAGCAACCAGGGTCTGGAGGGGGCAGCCTTGGTAGGAACTAGGTCACCTGTAGTCCAGTGTCCTGGTGTTACTGGGTTGGGAGTTTTGTCTGGGTCCTTGAGGTCCTAAACGAAGAATTGAGCAGGACACCCAAGAGTTGTCACAGGATCAATGATTTATGTGTGATCTTTCTGCCTCAGCCTCCCAGAGTGTCAGGCATGCGCTGCTGTGCCTGTCTTGAGAATTCATTTGAAAGAGAAAAGAGGAGATCTACCCTGCAGGGTAGGAGTGACCAGTGAGAAGACTTCACAACCCCAAGGGGTGCTTGGTGCCGAGGGCTTTATCCTTAGGTTTTGGGGTGGGGTTGAGGGGTGGGTCTGAGGTACAACTCCTGCCAGTGAGTGGCTTGACTCCGCCACTCTACTGGGCTGTGGAGTTTTTGACCTTTTATGGTCCTTGAAGGAAGCATCAGGTTGGCCAAAGACCACGATGTGGGTGGGGTCAAATCTGCATAGTCAATGACATGGTAATTATGGTTGGGGTCTCCAGGGGTTGCAGAAGACCCGTGGGTACAGGCACAGGGGTCACTGTGTATAAGCTCAGTTACCTGGGTACCTGTTTCCACTGGTCCTGGGCTAAGGTTTAACTCAGAAGATGGATCTAGCCCAGAAAGCTGCTCAGAGGCAGGCAGACCCTCCCGCTTTCCCAGCCCTGTTTGTAACCACCTCTTGCCTCACCGGTATAACGGGAGTGGAGACTTCATGGAGTGGAGAGGGGAGGCTGAGGAGCCCTCAGTGGGAGGGAAGCTGGCTCAAGGCCTGGAGCTCTGTTAGCCTTCTGTTGCTAGGCAAGATACCTGACGAGGTCTGCTTAAAGGAGGAGGGTATATTTGGCCCCACGGTTTCAGAGGTTTTCATTCACACTAGGCTGGTTCCACGCTGTGGACTGAGGTCAAGGAGCAACATCATGGCAGAAGGGCACAGAGGGCAAAACTGTTCACTTCATGGGAGCAGGAGTAGAGAGAGAGAGAGGAGGAACCAGAGAGGAAGGGGTCAGGGACAAGAGGGCCTGCAAGACCACACCCTCATGAACTACTCCCTTCAACCAGGGCCGACCTCCTGCTTCTATCACCTCCCCAACACGCCATCAATTATAAATCCATCAGTGGATTGATCCAGCCAGGCCTGGTGGGGCACACCTGTAATTGTAGCGCTCAGGGATCCTGAGGCAGGAGGATCCTAAATTCAAGAACAGCACAGGCAATTTAGTGACTTAGTCAAATCCTGTCTCAAAAATAAAAGATAAAAGAGGGCTGGGGATGGAGCTCAGTGCAAAGGCCTTGGATTCAATCCTCAGTATCAAAATAATAATAATCCACTGATGAAGTTAGAACCCTCATGAGTCAGTCACTCCAAAGCCCATCACGGGCATACAAGCCTTCAACTCAGTGGGCCTTTTGGGGACATTTTAGGTCACGGGCGAAACGATGTCTAAGCCTATGTGGTCTCCTTGTATCACACTGCTTCCGTGTCCTGTGGGAGACCAAGTAGCTTCCTTCCTCCGGGCTCTAGCTGACAGACCGCACCTCCTTTCCCTGCTTGGGATGGGAAGTCACATCATGCAGGAATATCTTTCAGCTCACAAACACGGCCTGCTCACAAATACCCAACTAATGACTGTGGCTTCTGCCATTCCCAAAATAGCGTTGCATCCCAGCCCAGGCATCTCCAAGAACAGACTGGAGTCCTTTCAAGAATTCTGTGAAAGCGGAGGATCCTCTGGGGTGTGTGCCAGCAAAAAGAGTTCCCTGAAAACCGCCCTGGCCCCGACCCCAGCCTGAGCCTGCCTGCTCTTGTCTCCACACCAGGAAGTAGAGCATCTGGCTCATTATATTATGGTCACTCTCACTGCAACTTGTTTTTGTTGTTGTTGTTGTTGTTTTGTTTCGTGTGTTTGAGATGGGAATCTCGCTATGTAATCCAGGTTGGCCTTAAACTATGTAGCCCAGGCTGGCCTCAAATTCATGGCAATTGGCCAGGGATTTAGCTCAGTGATTAGAGTGCTTGCCTTGCAAGCACAAGGCCCTGAGTTCGATCCCCGGCACCACAAAAAAAAAAAAAAAAAAAAATTTATGGCAATTTTCCTGCCTCAACCTCCCAAGGGCTGTGATGACAGGAGTGTGCCACCATGCCCAGCTTCGATTCATTTCCACATGTTAGAATACTCTGAATATGCGTTCCCCAACCTGCTGTCAGAAGGGGATCCTGCTTGCGGTGATTCTTGCGATGGAATCTTCAGTATCCATTGTAGGCCAAGTTAGTCTAAGCTGCTTAATTCCATCCCCTTGACCAGCGACTGGTTCAGAGATCTGGTGTCCTAAGCCAGTAAGGGTCAATAAGTCCCCAGGAGAGGATATGGCATCAGGAAACAGAATCCGTCTCTCCATCCCGCTAGCCTGTTAATGATAAGCATGTTACACTACTGCTGCTGAATTTGTCCAACGGCATCAAGGGACACAAGTCTTAAGTTGTCATCACCCTAATCAAAGGGTGACAGAGAAGGCAGGCATGATGGCATATGCTTGTAATCCTAGCACTCTGAGAGGGTGAGGCGGGAGGATTCCAAGTTCCAGTCCGGTTTGGGCAACTTAGGGCATTAGTGTGACTCTGTCTCAAAAAAAAAAAAAAAAAAAATCATAAAAAAAGGCTGGCAATGTAGCTCGGTGTGAAGGCCTTGAGTTCAACGCCCAGTACTTTTTAAAAAAAACAACAGAGAGAAAAAGACCGCATCTGGGGCTGTTGTTGTCACCACGCCACCAAATTGTCCCGCCCTGAAGCCAGCCTGGCAGAATCCTGCAGGTGAGGCACTCACTCACTAGCTCACTGCTCTCCACTCTTTGAGTGGGGTTTTGCTATTTGCAGGTAGAAACAGGATGCCCAACCCCCCAGGCCTCCCACAATGCTCTGTCCCAACTCTTTAGTGTGCTAAGTCTTGCCGGGTTGGGGATGGCAGCCTCAGGACCACTCCTCTGGGGCCCCAGGCTGGCTGGTCAGGGGTGCACCCGCGAGCTGTTGCCCATGCACAGAGGAGCCCCTCATCTTCCTGCCCAGGGCCCCAGCTTCCACCAGAGGAGTGAGCACAGACAGCACAATCACACAAGCTGCCATTGGAAGAGCTGTCGTTAATTCTGATGGCAATAAACGGCCTTGCCCGCGCATTCAGCTAATTTCACAGGAGCCCGGGAAGGAAGGTCGCAGCCTGTATCCAGGGTTATTAATATCACGCCACATCAGAACCGTTCAGCAGATTCCTCCCGGTCGCCTCCGGCAACTGGCCACAGGTTGCTGCTTCCCTCTGAAATCAACAGTCTTCCTTTGCAGAGGCAGATGTGGAGGTTTTGTTTTGTCTTTCCCTAGGAGATAATTAAAGTCGAGAGCCCAATAAATACTTAAACAGAACGTGGTTTTAATTAAAAACCTTCCACCAAGTCTGCAGCTGCAGGTCCTCTTCCAGAGCAAGTGTGTAGGCGACAAGTTTAAGTATCTGAAACTAGAGACCTTTACAAACAATAACTGTAATTATTTATTTTTACTTTTTTTTTTCCCAAGACAAGGTCTCCCTGTGTAGTTCAGCTGACCTTGAACGCACTATGTAGCCCAGGCTGCCCTTGAACTCTCAGCCTCAGCCTCCCTAGTCCGGGGATCACAGGTGTACAACACCACGCCCACCAACTATTAGTATTTATTAATAGTAATTCTGGCTGCTGCCTATCTCAACTGTGTTTGTGTGTGCAGGGGGCAGCGAATACAGATGTCTGGGGCCAGAGCCGAGGTCCTTGCTACGAAGTGCCACACGAAGTGCCTTGCATACCTTGACTGACTAAATCCTCACAAGGACCTCAAACGTAGACTCTCTAACTTACGTCCTTTCTTCTTGACGCACAGAGAGGTTGAGTAATTTGGCCAGAGTTGCACAGCTGGTACATGACGGAGCCCGATCCTAGAAGCTGTCCTAATCAAGTCATAGTGCGGAGGGTACAGAGCGTTTTCTCCTAAGGAGCCTTCAGGGGGCGGTCGTGAGTGCTCCGAGCTAGTAATACCAGAAACTACATCCCTGTGATATGAGGCGAGGGGAGGGAAGGTTGCGGACCCTGGAGCGCACCTGCCCGGTCCCCACCCTCCTCTGCGCCCGGAAGGCGGCGCCCAGCAGGGGGCGCGAGCGGACCGGGGCCGGGCTAGGGACCTGAGAGCGCACGGAGCCCAGGACACAGCAAGTTCCATCCTGCAGATTTCAACACTTCGCACCTTCCAGGCCCTCCGCGTCCACATGGTTGAAGTCAGAAGTCAATGGCGAAAAGCGGCCCTGGGTTCCGGCTCTCGGCCCCCGGATCCGTCTGGAGTCAGGATCCCAAGCCCTGAGAAAAGCTTACTCCAGATTCGCCAGCTTCTGAATCCGTGGCCCTGTGCTCGCGCCCCTTGGCACTTTGGATCCCCGCCTTCCCGTCCCGGCGTCCACACAGCTGATTAGATGCCTGTTTCTTTAACGATCGAGGCTCAGGCGGAGGCGGGGGTGGGTCCTCTTCCCGGGCCTGCAGCGACTTGTGAACCTCGCCCGCAGCCCAGCGGCTCCTGCGCGCGGGGGGATGCGCGCTGTCTTCCAGCTCAGCTCGCAGGTGGAACTTGGGGTCGCGGCTCCGGCCCCGCGGGACGGGCACAGGGCTCTGCAGGTCAAAGTCGGGGGTGAGAGGTGTCTGTCCCCCAGGGCAGGATCGGGGAACAAAAGCGCCTGCTAGAGAGAGAGAGAGCCGCCCATGGCTGCGGGGATCCCCGCCCGCGCCAGTGCCTGGGAGGCCACCTCCCTCCTGCGCCTGAGGCGCCCTCTTCTCCTCCGGATTCCCAGCTCCGCGTCCCTAGCGAGAGCGAGAAAAAGGCGGCGGGGAGACGCAAAGAGGCTCCCCGGACGCTGGCAGAGAGGGTCCCCGTGGTCCTGGGAGCTTTGAACTAAGAGCCCTTCTCCATCCAGTCCTCAGACAGATTCTGTATTCCCGTCTGTCTTTCCAACATGTCCCTCGGTCAGCTGAATTCCCGCAGAAGGCAAAAAGAACCAGATAGAGGTGAAAACCAGAGATAGGGTCCACTAGCCCTGAATTTCCCGGCCATATCCTCCCGATCTGTCCTCATGCCTTGAGTCCAACTCCAGCCCCCAAAAGTCCTGGTCCCATTGCCAGGGACCTGCCCCCTTGGATCCCTCTTGTTGGTGGAAGTTCCCAGGATCACCAGGACGTGATAACCCAGCCAGGATGTATCGGTGCCCGCCACCCTGGCCCGCTCTGCAGACAAAGGTGTCCGAGCCTGGCCAGCCACATCGCCACACCCTGGCCCAGCCAGGCCCAAACCTCAGGACTCATACCTAAATTAGGGACTGCCCCAGGGTCCCTAGGCTGGGAAGTCCCATGCTCTCTCTCCTCAGTCCTTCTCCAAAACACATTCCCTCCAAAGGGGCCCCTGCGGCCTCCCCTGGGGTTGGCTTGTGAGGGGACCCAAACCTGAACAGGTTAGTGTAGTTCTGGGTTCTCAGCTTGGCTGACTGAGATGTGCTGGTCCCAGCTTGCCAGGTCTCTTGCAGCCACCGAAGAGACAGGACAGAGGGAGGGACTGAGAGTGTCCCTCTCGATCTGTTCATATTTAATTTACAAAGGAGCCACAGAACCCCAGCCAGCCGGGTGGTCTCTTTAGATGCAGCATGCTACGCCCCCTCCCTCTCACCCACCCACTCCTCCTTGGCTTATTAAAATGCGCAACACTCAAATCAGGGTATTGATCTCTGCAGAGACCCCAAATGCATGGCATCGACCTCCCAAGTGAGCCTCCACTGGCCTGAGTGTGGACTAGGGGGGTCACAGGCGCCCCGGAGAGCCCAGTGTCTACAAAAAGGACAAGGGGCTGGTTCTCCAAGAGCCCAACCCCTTTCTGGTTCTGACTGGCTAGCAGCTCTGTCTCCTGGGCTGTCACAGGCAGTACCAAGGCCTAAAGGGTTTTCAACCAAATGCCTCGACATCCCTGTGTCTCCGCCTCCCTGTTGCTAAAAGAAGTGTCAGGGTTTTGCCAGATAGGGAAAGTCAGGAACAGCCAGTCCCTAGTCTGCTGAGGCCAGCTGTTGTGTGAGAGTGTGAGACAGCGGGGCGGTGGCGTGCCACTGTGGCTTGGGGGACAGAGTGTGTGTGTGTGTGTGTGTGTGTGTGTGTGTGTGTGACAGTACGTGTGCTAGAGAGGCTGTAAAGATACTGGTGGGTGTGTGTTGGGGGGTGGAAGTGTTCAAATCTTACTCCCCCGCCCACAGTGCTCAAGAGGAGCAGGCGTTTTGTAACCATCTCTGTCCCTGCCACTGTCCCTTGCTGCTTCAGTGCCCCATTCGCTGGGAGCTGGTAGGACCTGACATTGGGGTGCTTGGATGAGAGAGAGCCCCACCCCACCCCGCGGCCGTGCTGCAAGCGCTGGCTTTGCCACAAAAGACCAGTCGTAAAGAATTCCGGCTGGGCAGGGCTGCGGTGGGCTGGGGAGAGAGGGGCGGCTCTTCCCGGAACGCCCTGCAGGGCTGAGCGTTTTCATCGGGGAGGGAGGTGGAGAGCGGGGTTTGTATCTGCCCAGATCCAGGCAAAAATGGTAGGGAGGGCGAGGCGCTCTGCTAACACTATCAATTATGCATAGTGTTGAACGTGGCTTGGGGAGGAGGCGGCTAGCAGGGGGTGCGGAGGGAACGGTGCGGTGCGCGCGAGCCAGGCTGCGCAGCCCCTCCGGTCCACTGGAGGTCTTTCTGTGCCACCCGCTGCATTTGCAAAAAGTGTTTCAAGGCAGAGACACGCCCCCCCTTCCGTCGTGCGCGTTGCCTGCCCCCAAATTCCTCAAAGATGTTTTGTCTCACGTGTTGCGGGGCGTAAAAGCGGCTCGCATTCAATTAGCAGCGAAGCTCGCGGGAGCTGGAGGGACGGGCGCGCGAGGGTGAGTGCGCGTGGACGGGTGTGCGGTGCGAAACGCGCGGAGTGAGCGTGCCGGCGAAGGTGGTCTGGTGAAAATGCGTGTGAACGTAGCGAGAGCGCGACACATTGACGCGATTATTTCAGGATGATGGATAATGCTAACATGTGAAGGTCGATTGTGTAGAGTGCGTCTGTGCGTGTGCGAATGCTTTTGAGCATGCGGGGGGTGGTCTGTGTGAAGAGGGACCATGACAGTGTCCGCGGCTATGTAAATGTAGGGGGACGTGGGTTTTAGGGGTGCGGTGGGCTGGGAAGAGCCGAGCTCAGGGCGGCAGGTGTGTGGCGCCCCTTGCGATCGACGCCTCTCGGGAGGGTCTCTACTACGTCTTTAACAAACGTGGACGCTGGAGGAGGTGGGAGAGGCTGTGCGCGTTCCCGCGGAGCCCGGGGGCGCGCGAGGACTCTAACCTGCGGCCGGAGAGAAGTGGGGCAAAGCGACGCAAGGAAAGACTGAAGTGGGACTTCGAGGCCAGGGGAGTCCTCGAACTTACAGTCTCTTTTTTTGCGCCCCCGCCCCGCGGCTCTCCCTGCAGCCGAAGCAACAGATGCGTGAAGCGCCCTTGGGCTGTCAGAGACTGGAGAAGGGGCTTCCGCCCGAAGGCTGCGTACTGGGCATCAGCGAGTATCGGGTGAGCGCTTCAATGGGGTGGGGGTGGGGCGGGTTCAGCCTCCAGCAAACCGCCCTGCCTTCGGGGAGGAACTGGGAAGGGAGGAGCCCTCCCCAGGCAGCAAAGGCAGAGAAACACAGGATTCCACAGACAGGGTTGGGAGGGGCTCTGCCAAAATTGAAAAGAGGGAGGGAGTCTATGTAAATGTGTTTGTGCGACTGGGGAGGAGGTTTGTGGAGTCCCTCGGGTGTTCCGGAGTGATGGAGACAGGTGCAGAATCCTGAACCTTCTCCAGCTTCAGTAGCTAATAGCTGTCCCCCAACCTGTCTGTTGGGACCTCTCTATGCCCCGCACCCTGGGAGCAGCCAGGGCTCTGTGGGACCCCAGGGGGAAGCTTTGGTGACTGTCCCCACAACACACCTTGTCCGGTCATGAGTGATGGTTTTTCTCCTCAGAGTGGCCCTGGCTTTTTCCTGGGGACAGGTGACTTCAGTGCAGGCAGAGAAGGGTTTGCAGGTGGGGACAGGCCTCTGTTTTGCTCCCCTGCTCTGATTTCAGGCTCAGAGGAGGGCTGTGCGCACGGAAAGTAGCTCCTATGCCCCTGTGCATGGGTGGCTTCTCACCGGGAACGGCAAGGTGCTCTGTACCACGCTGGAGAGCGCAGTACCAGGGCTGGGTTCAGTTCTGAGAACAATGGGGTTGCGGGAGTACGCTGAGTAGGTGTCTGGGTGCCTGTGTGTCTGTGTCCGTGAAACGCACCTCGAACCTCCTGAGGGAGCAGCAGGGCCTGTAGGTAGGGGCTGTTGGCTGTGCCAGAGCTTCCGTTTGTGTTGTTGTGTGCCTGGGTGGGACAAAGGGTTCCAGAGAGGACAGCCAGCCATGGATAAAAACATCCTTTCTGTGTATTCATCTAAATGAAGACAGAAACACAGGTCAGTGCGGAGCCCACTGCAGATCAACCGAATGGGGAGCCGATGGAGGGGCAGCTACAGGGTGGGGGGTAGGTAGGACAAAAAGCAGGGGCCGTGCGCTTTGGAAAGGGAAGGCAAGTCCCTGAGGGAGCAGCCATAGACCTTGAGTTCCAGTCGCGTCCAAGAGAAGTTCTTGGGCACAGAGGAGGTAACTGGCGCAGGCGCCAAGCTGGAGTTCTATAGGTCACCTTCTCTGCCCCTCTCTTCCTTTGTAGGAGCGGAGATGGCGCCTCTTCGAGCGGTGTGGTTGACCTGGGCGCTGCTAGGAGTGGCCCGAGCGTGCCCCGAACCATGCGCCTGCGTGGACAAGTACGCGCACCAGTTTGCGGACTGCGCCTACAAGGAGCTGCGCGAGGTGCCTGAGGGACTGCCCGCCAACGTGACCACGCTGAGCCTGTCCGCCAACAAGATCACTGTGCTAAGGCGGGGGGCCTTCGCCAACGTCACGCAGGTCACGTCGCTGTGGCTGGCGCACAGTGAGGTTCGCACGGTGGAGCCGGGGGCCCTGGCGGTGCTGAGTCAGCTGAAGAACCTTGACCTGAGCCACAATCTTATCTCCAACTTCCCTTGGAGCGACCTACGTAACCTGAGCGCGCTCCAGCTGCTCAAAATGAACCACAACCGCCTGGCCTCCCTGCCCCGGGATGCGCTCGGGGCGCTGCCGGACCTGCGCTCGCTGCGCATCAACAATAACCGGCTGCGCACTTTGGAGCCCGGCACCTTCGACGCGCTTAGTGCGCTGTCGCACCTGCAGCTGTACCACAATCCTTTCCACTGCGGCTGCGGCCTGGTGTGGCTGCAGGTCTGGGCCGCCAGCACTCGGGTCTCGCTGCCCGAGCCCGACTCCATCGCCTGCGCTTCTCCTCCTGCTCTGAAAGGGGTGCCGGTGCACCGCCTGCCGGTCCTCCCGTGCGCGCCGCCCAGTGTGCGGCTGAGCGCCGACCCCCCACTCGAGGAGCCCGGCCCCCCTCTGCGCGCCGGCTTGGCGTTCACATTGCACTGCGTCGCTGAAGGCCACCCCACTCCCCGCGTGCAGTGGCAACTTCAGATCCCGGGTGGCACCGTGGTCTTAGAGGCACCGGTCCAGAATAAGGAAGACGATGCAGATGGAGGAGAGGATGAAGAGGAGGGAGATGAGGAAGTGGCCACGCAGACGGAGGCCCCAACCCCGACTCCAGCACCTGCGTGGCCTGTGCCCCCGGCCACCCCGCGTTTCTTGGCCCTGGCAAATGGTTCTTTATTGGTCCCCGTCCTGAGTGCCAAGGAGGCGGGCATCTACACATGCCGTGCCCACAATGAGCTGGGCACCAACTCGACGTCAGTACGCGTGGCAGTGGCTGCCGCTGGGCCCCCCAAACACACTCCTGGCGTGGGAGGAGACCTCGACGGGCAGGCCCCGACCTCTGAGCGCAAGGTCACCGCCAAAGGCCGGGGCAACAGCGTTCTGCCCTCCAAACCTGAGGGCAAAGACAAAGGCCAGAGCCCAGCGCGAATCAGCATCCTGGGGGCGACCCACGAAGAGCTAGAGGAGGAAGCAGATGCGGGAAACGAGGTGGAAGACCAGATCCCAGTGAACCCAGCCGAGGAGCAACACTGTGGCCACGGGGACCCTTCTCGGTACGTGTCCAACCACGCGTTCAACCAGAGCTCGGAACTCAAGCCGCACGTCTTCGAGCTGGGCGTCATCGCCCTGGACGTGGCGGAGCGCGAGGCACGGGTGCAGCTGACTCCCTTGGCTGCGCGCTGGGGCCCCGGGCCGGGCGGGGCTGCTGGAGCTGGGCGGCCCGGGAGGAGGCCCCTGCGCCTGCTCTACCTGTGTCCGGCCGGGGGCGGTGCGGCCGTGCAGTGGTCGCGCGTGGAGGAGGGCGTCAACGCGTACTGGTTCCGCGGCCTGCGGCCCGGCACCAACTACTCCGTGTGTTTGGCGCTGGCTGGGGAGGCCTGCCACGTGCAAGTGGTATTCGCCACCAAAAAGGAGCTGCCCTCACTGCTGGTCATCGTGGCGGTGAGCGTATTTCTGCTGGTGCTGGCCACCGTGCCCCTGCTGGGGGCCGCCTGCTGCCACCTGCTTGCCAAACACCCAGGCAAGCCCTACCGCCTGATCCTGCGGCCGCAGGCTCCCGACCCCATGGAGAAGCGCATCGCTGCCGACTTCGACCCTCGCGCCTCCTACCTGGAGTCGGAGAAGAGCTACCCAGCGGGGAGCGGAGAGGGCTGCGAGGAGCCGGAGGAGGCACCAGGGGAGGGAATCGACGAGGACGCAGAGCAGGGGGACCCGCACGGGGACCTTCAGCGGGAGGAGAGCCTAGCCGCCTGCTCCCTGGCGGAATCGCAGTCCAAGGCCAACCAGGAGGAGTTCGAGGCGGGCTCTGAGTACAGCGACCGGCTGCCGTTGGGCGCCGAGGCGGTCAACCTGGCTCAGGAGATCAACGGCAACTACAGGCAGACAGCGGGGTGACCTCCAGCGCGCCCAGCCCGCCCGCCCCACCCCACTTCGGGGGCCTGGCAGCAGAAGCCCAGGGCTGGCAGAATTTATGCTCCCCATTTCCTGCCCCAGCCTTCACTTACTCCACCCCCGTGCCCCTCCCCAACTACAGCCACTGGGAACTTGTCGTAGGAAGTGGGCAGAATTCCCTCCTCCCTGGCCACCCGTGAGCGTCTTTCTCTTGATGGGCTGAGTCCTTGTTTTTCCCAAGCACACGGTCCTGCTTCGGCCTCCCCACACAAAGCACCACTGGCTGGAGGAGAGGCACAGTCTATATAGCCCTCCATTCTTATAGTTATTAAAATCTTTGCCCACTTGTTCCCCCTGGAGTCAGGGGGAGACTTTGGAAATGTCTGGTGGTAACTGTGGTTCCCGGCCTTGTAAGGAGGGTGTGGGTTTTACCTCGACCCCTACTCCACCTTTTCTGGGCTGCACACACCGGAAGCTGGCTACTTTTTAGTTTCAAACCCCTCTACGGACAGGAAACCAAATCCTTCTGCCAAACTCCCATCCACACCCCAACCCCACTTCTGCCTAGCTGGAACCCAATCGGGTGCCCAGGGCGCCTCTGACTTTTGTGTTCTAATTTTCCTATTTCGTTGTTTTCAAAAAACAGTGACATTTTGGGTCTGGTGCTAATATCCCCTTCCCAACCTCTGGAAGACTGCGCGTTGTCAAGGGGCGAGGGAAAGGATCCGTTTTCTCCCGCCCCTCTCCTAACTAAAAGCGCCCTGGGCCGCACTCCTCCGTTCTGCAGAGGGTCCCGGGCTGGGTCCCCAGCCAGTGTCGTCGTCCGTGTCCTGCGGGGAGCCGAAGGACGCACGCAACAGCTGCTTCTAGAGCTCACCCGGGCGCGCGTCCCCAGGCAGAGAACGCGGGGCGCAGGATTCCGATGGAGGCTCTGGGGCCGCCTCCTCGGGGGCTGGAGCCCTGGAGCGCACAAAGCCTGCGCTCGGCTGCGACGGGGACTGGAAAGCTGCTCTGTCCCCGCCCCGCCCCTCCCTTCGCGAGAATAGTGCTTGCCGCGCGTCGTTCTAGCCGAGCGTGGTCTGTAGAAGTCTGTGTCCTGTACCGTGTAGTTGGGGGTGGGGGGCGGGAGGCAGGGCGCGGGGAGGGAGGGGAAAAGGGGCGCGGGTCTGGGCGGGGTTCGTTACTGGGTTTTGCAGGAAGGCGTCACGGGTGGGTTTCAGGCCTCGAGAGCAGTTCTCTGGGCCAAGCGTAGCACAAGCGTGGCCCGGGGCGGAGTAATCCCTCGGAGCCCGCGTCCTTTTCTAAATGCGTCTGTATGTAGACTGTCAATAAAACAATCGATTTGAACTGGGCTCGGTGACTTTTGTAGGGGGTGACTTTTATAGGGGGGCAGAAGGAGAGATGAGGGAGGAGAGCACGGGAAAAAGGAGCCTCCCGTTGATCCTTTGTGTGATTCCGTGTTCGTCTACGCGCCGTGTGATTTTGCCAGATGTTTGCACCTGGCCCTGAACTTGTGTTTTCCGAGTCAGGGGTGGAGGGGTGAAAGCTCCCGGCGTGTGAGGAGACCGGAAGTGAGTGAACAAGGCGAATGTCTGCAGGCCCCGACCACCGTGTGTGGATGCGCGCTTGCACGTGAGTGTGCGCACCAGTCCCCTGTGGGGGTGCAGCTGTGGACCACCGCTGAAAACTCTAGGAAGCTGGAGACACGGCAGAGGGGATTCACAGGGACGGGGCTGCTGTGGTTGGCCCTGGAGCGGTCATAAATAACACAAATTTCAGTGCAGGCAAAAGACAGAGAGCAGAAAAAGATGAAACTCTAGGACACAAATTCCATAGAAGGACCTGGCTCCTTACCCCGCGGCTGTGTTTTGAGGTGGGTGGAGAGTGCTCCTTGGATGATGCAGAGACAGCTGCCGGGGATCTTGGAGGAGGTGCAGGAGGGGCAGGGAGTCAGGGCTGACAGGACCCTGATCTTAAAGTCCTAGAAATGGGTAAGGAGGGAAATGGGGAGCCAAGAGTGGACTCCCTGTTCCAGACCAGCCTTAGGTGCTGCTGTTGGGCTGCTCTTGTTTTCAGCTGAATCCCCCCAAGCGGTAGGAAGTGCCCAGAAAGGGGGTGAAAAGGAGAGAAACAGAAATGAAGGGGACAGATGAGGATTCCATGCTGACCCTCCCTCCCTCCTGTTTCCCTCTTTTTTCCTCCCTCACTCCATCTGTGAGTAGCAGGTCTTCCTCACTGGCCCAGGTCAGACACCAGGATCTTGTTCTCTCTCCAGGCTTGTCTCCTGGCTGAGACTGTGACACTCACTTCTCAGACCTGTAACTGTTTTAGAAAAATATTCCATTCAAGGGTCACAGCCTAAGTGCTGCCCACTGCCTGGGTCCCCATGCAAGCCCCGCCCCTACAGCCCACCCATCCCCACAAACACCCTCCTTTAGGAAGAGCATTCCTTCCTTCAGTCTGACAGTACTCAGCAGGGTGGGCCAACCTAATCTTCCTTAGTCCCTTCCTGTCTGCAGGATTGGGGGCCCTCCTGAAACCACCCCCCTGGGAATCCTGGATGCCTCCTGGGAAAGGGGCAGGGAAACTGAGAGTTCAGCCCCTGCTTTCTCTGGGCTGGAGCTTCCTAAGAGGAACTGGCGTTGCTGGGCCAGACTTTGTGCTCCCTGGGCGAGGCCAGGCCTAAAACCCTGGACAGGAAGGGGCAGGTGCTGGAGGCCAAGGGCAGGGTTCCGAGACCCAGCCCTCTCTGCTTTCTGAGCACAGGTTGCACGCAATGATCCTGAGCCTTTAGTTTTTCATCTTTTACAATTTTCTTCATTCATCCCCCCCACCCCTTTTTCTTCTGTTCTCTTTCCAGTGCTCCAATGCAGTGACCCACTTGAGGTTTAGTTCTTTGCTATGGTGTCGCTATCAGGGGTGTGTGACCCTGGTTTGTACTTATCCAGAGCCAGGGAGCTCAGGATTTACTCTCTCACCCTAGGAGCCAGGCTGAGCACTTTCAAATGTGCCTCTCCCTGCCGCCACCCAGAGACTTGGAGGTGTCTTCCCACCTCCATCCCTTATTCCAGGACTCCCCAGCTTTGCATTCAGTGCACCTCCTTTGAGCACCGACTGTGTGCTTCAGTGCTCTGCCAGCTTAGTTTCCCCGAGGACACCTGGTCATAAACTTGCTTGGTTACCACATAGGGGTTGAAGAGGGCGTCCTTGTACATGTGTGCACATGTGTGCATGTTCGCCTGTCTCTGATGTGTACTGGGGGGCCTGGAAATGGTCAGAAAATGCGATATGACAGCAGTAGCCTCGGAACCCACAGCAGTTCATCAGGAGCAGTAATTGTTTGAGGGACATAAACCAGGTGCCCAGGATGTAGCTTTGGACCCGTCTGAGGGAAGGTGATTGGAAAAAAGCCCCACGCCCCACACAGAAACACCTCCTAAAGATCAGCAGTGAGGAGGAGACCATCAGACAAAGTCCACTAACACAAAGGAACAAAGAACAGCAGGGCTTCTCTGAGAAAGGAGCAGCTGGTGTGGGGTCTTCTGCTTCCAGATGGGTGTCAGGAGCAGAGCTCTCCACCCATGACTGCCCTGCGAGACCCACAACTATAGCTAACATCACCAAAGGTCAGGCGAGGCCATGAATATTTGGGCTCTTACTCACAGAGGGTGATGCAGATCCCAGTTTCCTCCCTGGCTTTCAAGAAGTTGCTTTTTGGTAAGCAAAGGGAGGAGGGTAGCATCCAGGACCTCCTCACTCTGCATCTGCTGACACCAGAGCGCCAGTTAGGCGCTTCCCAGGGAAGACTTCCCAGGGAAAGAGGGACTGTGCTGTGTGAATGCTGAGCGAGGGGAACTGGGGGACCTGGTCTTTTTAGGACAAAAAACAACATACTCGATGGAAAGCCAAGCTTATGTGTGAATGCATAAGGAAGGCTCAAGGTCCAGGCTGTAAATTGCCACTTTTGGCCTAACAAACACCTTTACCTTACGCGTGTGCCACATAAAGACCTTGACCAGGGAAACTCTGCTAGAAAACAGGACATGGGGCAAGCAGAGGCATTTCAGTTGTAAAATATCAATTAACTGATTGCATTTGAAACACACCCACCCACAACTATATGTTCACTGATGAGAATTTCCCTTAGGGCTCAAGAGGAATAAAGTTATATTGAAAATTAAAGACCTATTGTGACTAGCATAGATGTTGGATTAGAAAACGTCTTGCAATATTAGCCTTTAGCTCAAAATGTAACAAATGTGGGGGTTGGGGATTTAGCTCAGTGGTAGAGTGCTTGCCTAGCAAGCACAAGTCCTGAGTTTGATCCCCGGCACCCCCCTCAAACTTAACCAATGTTCCATAAGAGACTTGTTATGGTTTTTATTTTTTAAAAGCCATTTAAAGACCCTATGCTGGGCAGAAAAAAAACCAACTTGTTGGGTTAAATTAGTTGGAAAGACTTTGTATGGTCCTTTGGTGAAATAAGTAATTGTAAGATAATACAGCTTTAAAAATTGGGCTAATTGTGTCGGCTTTGTTTGGACGTGTAAGTTGAATAATTAAATTTAAGTCCACAAGGAATAAGGAGAATAAAAGCGTTTACATTTTTATCAACTGTTTATGGCTTCGGCATATTCTCTTGTGTATTAAGAGTTAATTTCATTTTGGCAAATTAGATCCATTTTCTCTTAGCAACACTAGCAAATCGGACCTCAAATTGAGTCTAAAAGCCATTGAAAGCATCCAGCCATTTGAGACAAAAACTGCCATGATCACAGAAATTAGAGCAGAACTTCATAAAAACTGATCAGTGGAATAGCAATGTATGTGTGGTGCCGGGGATCAAACCCAGCGCCTCATGAATATTCAGCAAGTGCTCTACCACTGAGTGACCTCCCTGGCCCCTCAAATGCTTTTAAATAAAAGTGACTTATTATACACCTAGACTTTAAGTATTCTAATGATTGCCACTTACTATTAATATAAATAATGTAAATAATACCAATGACAGCCAACACTTCTTGAACTTTTTTTTTTTCAGTACTGGAGATTGAACCCAAGTCCTTTGAACTGAGCTGTATTCCAGATCATCTTTTGTTTTTTATTTTGAGAGTCTCGCTGTGTCACTAGGTTGCCTAAGGTAGTCTAGAACTTGCAGTCCTCCTGTCTCAGCCTCCCAGAATGCTGGGATTATAGGCATTCGCCACCAGGGCCTGCTCTGAACTCAAAGGAGCCTTCCAAAATGCTGAAAATGATTCAGCTCTTTATTTGAAAGGTGGCCACCTGGCTGTAGGCACATGTAAAAAGTTACTCAAAATCTGTGCCCTTTATTTTGTTATACCGCAATTTTTTCTAAATGGAAAAATAATCCCTTATTGGGGAATAAGGCAACAGAGTTGCCAATGGGCACATTAGAGAACTGAGCTGTCTTGAGACAGTAGCCAGTAGCCACATGTGGTTGCTCAACTTTTAACTAATTAAAATTATGTACAATTTCAAACTTAGCCCCCAATCACACTGGCCGCATTCCAAGTGCTCAGTGTGCACACATGGCGGGGGCTGTTGTGTGTGGACAGCAGAGACAGAGACCGTTGCTACCATCGCAGGGAGTTCTGTTGTAGAAAATTGGGACACACAGAAATGCACTGAAAAAACAACTTATCATTTACAATCCCCCGTCCATTGAAAACCATAATTAGCATTTTATATTTTTGCCCAAATAATTTTCATTACATTACACGAGTGACATTCTTGTCCTAAAAGAATTGAAAAGAATTAGCAACACAGTGAAACTCCCCTTGACCACCATCTGCAATTCCAGAGCTCTCCCCAGGAGCAATTAGAAAACTGTGCTTACTAGATTACCATGGAGTAAACCATACATCTTTTCAGGCTTTTTTTTTTTTTGCATGTGCCTATAAACACACATGTCCCACCATGGAAATGCACAATGGTGTCATTAATGCCCTCTCAGCTCGGGAGTTTCTGCCTGCTCAGTTCAGTCTCCCAAGGGCCCCCAGAGGGTGTTATCCCCACCACCCACGCCCACCAGGTGCCTATGGTTCTTCGGATTCTGGGATATTGTGGGAGGGGATGTCACCTGGGAAAGCTCAGATGGTAACCAAGCGCAGAAGCCATAGGTGCTGCCCCTGTGGGTGATCCCAGAGCGAGATGCTGACCGCGGCCCAGGGCCAGCCCAAAGGTGATGCTAGCCAGCTAGGGCGGGCTGGGCAGACCAGCAGGCGCATCTAGGTCTCCTCTGCTGCTCTCCTGACCCCCACCCCGGAGTGTGGAACTCTTCCATGAAGCCGCCCGGGATCCCACCGGACCCCCCACGACAGCCATTGTCTCTGGTGGTCCTGAGGGCACGCGAGTGCTGATCACACGTACACTTCGTGTTTACATTTGGGGACAGTTCTTAACTCATGAATTTTTAAACTTTCTTCAGTGTAATATGTGCATTTATAGCTATTAATGTCCCCTTAAGTACCACTTCAACGGGCTCCCCCAAGTTTGGATAAGTAGTGTTTGCACTGTCGTTTAGTTTTAAATATTTTATTTCCACAAGCTTTGCTCTTGGGCTCATGAATAATTCAGACATATGCTTTTAGATTTTCAGATGGATATGGGTTTTTTCCCCTGCTACTTTTGTTGTTTTTGATACTATTTTCATTGCATGGTTGTTAGAAAACAGGAACTATTATGCTAATTATTTGGTGATACTAGAACTTGTTCTGAAGATAGTATATAGTCAATTTTTGTAACTGTTCATATTAGTTTAAAAAGAACATTCTTGAATTGTTGAGTTTACAACTTTTGTAGGTTCATTACATCAAGTTTGTTAATTTCATTTTATTATTTATTTGATACAAGGTCTCGCTCTGTAGGGCCCACCATGTATTCCAAGGTGGTCCCAAACTCATGGCAATCCTCCTGCCTCAGCCTCCCAAGTGCTGGGAGTACAGGTGTGCACTACCACACTGGTTTAAGTTTGTTAATTTTAATGATCCCATATTCTCTATTTTCTCGCTTAATTTTTGGTCCACTTGCTGTATTAATTTTGAGAAAGGCATGTTAAAATATCCAGATTGTAGACTTCTCCATCTTTCCTTGTAATTTTGTTCACTTTGGCATATTTTATTTTATTATAATATATGAGGTGGGTGTGTGGTGGTTGTGAGAGAGAGGGAGAGAAGCAAGCATTGTAACATTGGCTACATTCCCAGCCCTTTTGTAAAATTTTGTTTTGAGACAGGGTTTTGATCAATTGCCCAAGCTGTTTTGAACTTGCAGTCTTCCTGCTTCAGCCTCCCAAGTAGCTGGGATTATAGGAGTGCATCCCCAAGCCTGACTGTAAAATTCAGAGATCACATCACAAGGTGTATTCTTCTTAAGTACAGCATACAAAACAAATTTTCACAAAGAGAAAACATCTGCACCACATCATATCAACAAAAGGAAAATTAATGGCACCCAGCCGCTTCTTTCTGTAACCCCCCTCACCCTTGCCCTGACTTCTAGCATTGTAGATTTGTTTGCCTGTATTTTAATTTCATGTCACGGAATTACATGGTGCATACTCTTTGTGTTTAGCTTCTGCTGCTCACTGTTATGTTTGTGAGTTTCATCCATGTGAGTGCACACAGACGGCTCGTCTTGTGGCTCTAGGGCCCCATTGCACCAGACGCCACACATCCCTCTTCCTGCTGGGACGGACATTGGTGCTATTCCCGTGTGGGGGCATAATAGATCTTGCTGTTATTTATACGGTCCCACAGGTCTCTGGGGGGACTTCTGCATTTCAGTAGGAGTGGAATTTGGAGGCTATACAATATGTTTATGTTCAGCTCTGGTAGATTCTGCCAAAGAGTTTTATTCCACGTGTACCCATTCACACTTGTGGCAGCCACTGCATTCTTGTCTGACAAACTTGGTGCCGTCCAGCTTTGATCAGGGCATTCCGTTGTGTGGGGCCTGGGACTGTGTTGTGGTTTCTCTGGCATGTCCTGGCAACGAATGAAGTGAACACCATTGCTCACTCCTCATTTGTGTGTCCTCTTGTACAGCGTCCTCCTATTTTTATGGGGTTGTCTCTTTCTTACCGATTTGTAGGAATTCCTTACATATTCCAGACGTGAATCATTTTTATTTACAATGTCTTTTCTCTCTCTTTGGCATCTCCTTTCATACCTTCAATTTTTTAAAAACGAAGAGCTGTTTTTAATTTTAATGTATTCCAGTTTATCAATTTTGTCTCTACAATTAGAAATTTTTGGACCACATTTAAGAAATATTTGCCTACCTTAAGTTCATGAAAATAAGTTCTCCTATGTTTTCTCCCAAAAGTGTTACTTTATATTCTGATTTACAGTCCCCTGGAAGTTACTTTTGTGTGTGGAATTCAGGCAAAACTCATTTTTTTTTTTCCATATCTGTATCCAATTGACCCAAAACCTTTTATTACAAAGATGATCCCCCACCCACTCCGGCCTTGCCACCTTTGTCATTAGTTAGGTGACTTCATTTTCATCAGATCTCTTTCTCTGACTGTCTTTTCTGCAACCCTCTTCTATTTTTTAGAGCCTCGTGATTACATGGAGTCCATCAGATAATTCAGGATAATCTTCCCATTTGAAAGTCAGCTGACCAACACCTTAATTCTGTCTGTAACCTTAATTCCTTATGCCATGTAACCTTCCATATTCACAGATTCTGTGGATTAAGACATATCTTTGGAGGGCTTAGACCATCTACAACAACGAGTGCCCCAGTTTCCCTGCATCTTCCCAGCATTTGATGTTATCGCCATTTTTTGTATTAGTCATTCCAGTACGTGTGTGATGGCATCTCACTGTGGTTTTAATTTCCTCTTCCCTAGCTGCTAATGATGTTAAATGTGGTTGTGCTTGTTTGCATTAGCAAAATATCTTTCATACTTTCTGATCACTTTCTTTCTTTCTTTCTTTCTTTTTTTTGCTGGGGATCAAACTCAGGGCCTTGTGACTGCAAGACAAGCACTCTAACCACTGAGCTAAATCCCCAGCCCCTCTGATCACTTTCTAGTTGGGTTGTTTGTGGTTTTTTTTTTACATATAGGAATACATGCTTTCTAGTTATATGGGTAAAATGTTTTAGATTACTTTTAAGACCAAAGTACTTAGCTATTCTCAGACAATCCATTTCCTTAGTTATTTTCTGTCTACCTGATTTGTAGCCCCTGGAACATGTGCTAAAACCTCTCGCTTTGATTGCAAATTTGCTTTCTCTTTACATTTCTGTCAAAGCTGCATTAATAGATATGTGAATACTTATGTCAATTATGTCTTCTTGGTGGCCTTTACTCTGAGGACATTCCCTCCTACTTCTTATTCATGTCTTTTGACTTTAATTTATTTTTCTAATGTTAATATTGCAACTCCTACTTTCTTTTTTTTTATAAGCCTAAGACTCTTTTTCCCTCGTTAAATTTTATTTTTAATCAAACAGTTCTCCAAAGGTTATAATAATAATAAATAGCACTGTGCTTGACCTCTGATTCTAGTTTCCTAGGGTGACCACTTTCAACTTTTCCCATTTCTTCTGCTATTTCCTACTATATTAAAAATAACATGCTTTATTGTTATTTTTTCAATTTTCTGTGTGACATATTGACTTCCTGTGGAGGTTGAAGAGTTAGCACTCACACACACACACACACACACACAAACACATACACACACAATACTCTATGCCTCCCTTCATCCTTTCAGTGCAATTAAACTGCAATTTTTGCTTAAATCAATGTTTTCATTATGATAATTATGCAAACATTATTCATAGCTGGTCCATGTATTGAATTACCTTCCCACTTCTCCTCTTGTAGAACCTTTTGTTCTCCCTGGAGTTGATAATTACCTTGTTTTTCTTGTCTGATTATTTTATTTATTCCTATTACTGTATTTCAAAACTTGTTGCAGAAATGTACATTTCCCCTTGATATGTTTAAATAATTAGATGTTTGACCATTTTCTTTTCTTCCCTTTGAGACTCCCCTTAGCTCCCCAAGAAGCTGCTTGCTCTCCAGGCCTGCGGCACAGCTGTCAGCTCCCCAAGAAGCTGTTTGCTCTCCAGGCCTGCGGCACAGCTGTCAGCCCTGGATGGCCCTGGCCACCATCCCCTGACCCGAGTCCTGCATCCTATGTCTTCCTCTACTTGCTTTATTCCCTCTTTTTGATGGAGCACTTTCTGTAGAGAAACAGATGAGGATCCTGATTTTGTGAGACCTGAAATGTATACAACGATGTAAAAAGTCATGAGTAAAAAATTATGCATCACGGAAAAGATTTCTTTAGTGTGAGAAAAGAAATGACAATGAATTTCAATTTTTGAGAATTAGGACAATGAAGACAAACCACAAAGATCTAGGAAACAAGTCTAACATTAAACTGTATGACATACCTGTACGATAATTTTCTTCTGAACTTTTTTAGTTGTATCTCTGATAGCCTCAGGGTCAGCTGAGATTCAGATCCCACTAGAAGAACATTTATATCTATCTATCTATCTGTGTATCTATCTATCCATCTATGGATTTGTTACAGGGCTTTGACTGCACCCAGTTCTAGAAGCTGATTAAGCCTGCTTCCTAAAGCCAATTCCTTTGCCTCTGATGCTGGTGCTCAATGTTCACAGGGCAAGGTGGATGGAAAGGAAGATGGATAGTAAAATATAGGCAAGCAAGGGCAAGCTGGAACCCAAGGACATGAACTGGGGCCAGGAGGACCGACCAAAGCTGTCTCCATCCATGGTGATGTGGGTGTCTTGCAGGAGATGCTGGTGCTGACCTCACAGAGGTAAACACACACCCGGCTCAGGTCTGATAGAGGCTGGAGGAGGATCTGGGAAGAAGGAGGAACATTTGCACGCTGGCTGCTGCTGCTCACCCAGGAGCAGAGCTGGTCAGTGAGAGACCGAATGGCTGCTACGCCTCTTCCACCGTTTGCATTCCCTTAAAAAATGTCTCTTGTGGCCACTTGAAGTAGAATTATTCCAGAAAGGAAGTTCCGAGAACAGTGCAGCCCAGCCAAGTGGACACATGACAGAGCCAGTATGCTGTTTCTTAATGGTAATGCTTTTGTAGCATTTTCCATAGAGAAAATAAAAAGATAACTCTGGCTTTTCTCTAATACATTTGGTCAAAATTCATTTTTATTATTTCTAGTTGCAATTCATAAAACACTGGACATCACACAATGGACTTGAAGTTTATAATATAGTTGCAGTTTTTGGGTCCCACAGATGTAGGGATTCTGATAAATTCTATTTCATATGATTCTATCTCAGAAAAAATTGTCCTCACAATAATTCGTCTGAGCATAGAATTTGAGATTTGAGGTCATTTTCCCTTGTGAATTTGGAGATACTGGTCCACTGTGCAATACAGAAGATGTTCTGACACAGACCACTGGCTTTGACTAGTCTTCAAGGAGTTATGAACACATTCCTGTGTACAACTACTCATGGGAAGAATTTTCCTCTGACTAGCTCTTGGCTAACTACATCCTACCCACATATATTGCCAAACGCCATACTACTAGGGTGGCCACAAATTTAAGATCCTCCTATAATAGACCTCTAAATAGCTGAGATACAGGTGTGCACCACAGCACCCAGTCCAAATATCATGTTTACAAAAGGATCACTTACCACCACACTCAAGAAAACTGAGATGGGGCTGGGGATTTAGCTCAGTGATTAGAGTGCTTGCCTTGTAAGCACAAGGGCCTGAGTTCGATCCTCTGCACCACTAAAAAAAAAAAAAAAAACTGAGATGTCCAGGTCAACAGCAATCGCCAACTGCCAGACACGTATGGAAGACATCCGGGTCTTTGCAGTCAGCTGAGGAGCCAGCAGCCACAAGTATCCCAGCAAGACCAGCAGAACTGTCCAGACTGCCAACCCACTGGATTGCAAAAAATGATAAACAAATCATTTTTGTCTAAAATCCAAAAGTTCTGGAATGTCTTGCCACATAGCACTAGAAAACAGAACACTTGTGAATGGCATCTATCTGGATCTTCAAAAACCCAGTCAGCATACCTTTCTTCAAATGGATAACAAGGGATTCACAGTGTATTGCAGTGAATGATATCTTTGGATCAATTTCTGACATTTTACTTTGTGTCTCCTGTCTACTGTCCTCCCCTGCTTTTTGCTTTTGCAGTACAGGTCACACTTAAGCTATCGTAAGTTTCCTTTTACGGGCAGCACGTTACAAATCCTATTTCTGGTCTCCTGGCCTTTCTTATTTCTGAAACAAAGGGATATATCTGAACCTGTTTCCTCACTTTTTTGTCTGCCTATTGAGTATGGTTTGGGCTTAATTAGGTTGAATTTTACCCATCAGAAGGGAATTACTGCGAGTGGCCTAGAAAATTCTAAAATATAGAGGAAAGCAATCAAAATCACTGCAGGAAGGGTGCCCTATGGGCCTGTCTGTGTGCGGATGTGTGAATGGATGGTAATTGTCACTGAACACTACTTATGAGCAGAGCCCAGGACTTCCCAGCCACCCATCTGGCTTTGCTTGTCTCTCACCCTCTCCTCTGTCCATCAAACTTCGGCCCGGCCTCCGTGTCCAAGGCCTCCAGGCTCTGCTTTGTTCAAAGCTGCGTAAGCACACACACAAAAATGTGGGATATGACCCCTTATCAGCTCCTCCTGCGAACTGCCTGACCAAGGCAGACACTTCCTGTCAGATCCTTCTGGGCCCCTCCTCTTGCTGGCTCAGCTCCCCTCCTCCTTCACCCTAGAAAAGAAAACCCCTTTTCTGGGTTATCATAACTTCCCCCCATAGCCCATGCTGCGTTTCCCAGAGGCGGCGTGCAGGTTTATCTTTGCTCTTAGCCTCTTTTTCTCTTTACCTGGCCCATTCTGGCCCTGAAGAGCCAGTTTCTCCCCCACTCTTTACTTTTGTTGTTTTGAATAAACTTTGCCACTGCTTTAAAAAAAAAAAAAAAAGGAAACCCCTTTTCTGTTTGATTGTCAGGTGCTTACGTATTTCTGAGAATGGACGTTTCTCCACATTGCAGTGGTCTTTGTTTCTCTTTAATGTCTCCTCCTATCAAAGTGTGGATTGGTTTGTACGTGACAAATGGCATATAGTCACTGTCCTCTGAGAATGAAAGCCTGGAGAACACAGAAACCCGAGGGTCTACTCTTTATAGTCAGGAATACTGCACTCTCATCTTCCTTTCCGGAATTAGGCTGTGCTTGGGGTATAGTGAGGTGTGAATAGGGTGTGGCTTGACCTGACTGGGAAGATGGACATGACCTAAAGGAGTGACCTTGAACGAACGTCAGCCTGGGGCACAAAATCCAAACGCCCTCTTCTCACAGGATCAGAAAAGTCTCTCCTGAATTGAGATGGAATAAATGGAAAAAATACCACGAGCTCTCTCTCTTGCCCCTGTTGCCCTCTGCTCTCTAACCCATGCTCTACCTTAGCTCGCTCCCTAGCCCCCTTCCCTTTTCAGATCCCTAGTTGCCTATTTCATTCACATGCCAGAACCAGTTTCCTTTTGTTACTTAAATAAATTTCCTTACAGTCCTAAATTCGTCCTTTCAAATCTTTGCCTGCGATGAACAAGAATCTGGAACTTAATGGGACCCCCTGCACAACCAGAGCACAAACAGACTCTGGGTCTCTCTGCCCGATAACAATAGTAGGTGCTCTGTATGTGTTTTATGAATGAATGAATGAATGAATGAATGAATGAATGAATGGTTACACTTTTAAGAGACAGAGAAGGAAGCTGAAAAATGCTTAGTTTCTCCTTGTTCCCAGCTGCAACCCCCAGGAAGTCTTCAAACACAGCCTGCTGCTGTGGAAATGAATACAGACACAGGGTAGGCAGAGGGAAATGACTTTTCTGAGGGAGCTGTACCATTCTGAAGCAGATCTCTAACAGGTCTTGCTCCTGCAGGAGCTGGTGATTGGGTGACAGTAATCGAGGTCACATGGCCAAATGTGACCGTCACATGAAGCTAAAATAACTGGTTGAAGATGCAAACAGTATTGCCAGCTACTTGCCATCCCTGACAGGCCCTGCCTTGCCCTCTTCATGTTTACATTTTCCAGCTTCTTGCCAGCGGATGTGCCCATGCGTCTCAGCCACCACCCAGCCACCACTCTGCCACTGAGGCAGGGGGCTCATCTGTGAGCCCCAGCTACTCTTTTTTTTTTTTTTTTTTGGTGGTGCTGGGGATCGAACTCAGGCCCTTGTGCTTACAAGGCAAGCACTCTAATCACTGAGCTAAATCCCCAGCCCCCTAGCCCCAGCTACTCTTGACAAAGCCGGGTCAACTAAACTCCTCACTCTTCTCCCAGAATCTGCAGCTAGGGCTGCTCCCCACCCTCTGGGGTGCTTTGCTAGTCTTGTTTGTCTTCGTGTTGCTCTTGACCATCTCTCATCTATTTCTGCATCCGTATCTGTCCTCTGGCAGGTCCAGCATCTCCACCAGGTTCCTGGTGTCTGTAACTCTGAGAGGCAAGGAGAAGTGACATCGCCCTGCAGAACCAGCCTCCCCTGTGGCAAAAAAATAGACTCAACAAAAGCAATGTGGGCACATACAAAAGTCCCCAGTCCCTGAGTTTTCCTTATCTGGTAATTTGGTCCTCATGAAAAAGTTTTGCAAACATTTATGCATCTTGAAATATTTTTATGGTCTGGTTCTCCTAAACACTATAGGTTTTCTTTTTCCCCCTTAGGAAATCATTTAAATCCATTTTTAGTGGCTTTTTCCTTCTGCTTGTAATAGAACAAGCTAGGGCAGATGTAATTATTCAACAATAAAAAGCATATCTCCTCTGCCCTGGGTGCCCTCTGAGGCTCAGGGTCCAGGCTAAGGGTTACAGATGTCCTTCTATTGTCACTAACCTGTGGCTTGGCGGCCCAGCCCTCTGACTTTTCTAGGGATCTTTTCCTCAAAGCTGACCGCTGCCTGACCCTTCCCAGACTGGCAAAGCATGTTCCTGTTTGGAGTGCAGTGTGAGGTTGAAGGGAACAGAGTCTCATCCACAGGTAACTGATGACAAAAGTATATCCAGCCCATGTCCTCAACCTGGTCCCTGTTCTAAGGAGACTGCTTCTGAGGTACTGCGTCTATCCACCTCCCCCACCCCCCACTCCTTGCAGAGCTGCAGGCATTATGCCAGCGAGATATTCATGCCACTCACAGAGCCCAGCACTCTGTCACATGTAAGGCCCAGCACAGGAACAATGATTACAGTGTCACCTCCCACCTTCCCATCTGCATGGTTGAACAGCTGTGCATCAGTCTAGAAAAGTCACCCTGAAAACCTGTTCTAGTTTCAAGAGATGACACATTCTTCTGCTGTCCTGGTAGTGGGAGAAACGTGTCCTGGGCTGTGTGCCACAGCCCTGTGTGGGTGGGAGAGACTTGTGCTCCAATGTGGGCCCTGGATCTCAGAGATTAGGGATGAGACAGGTCTTTCTAAATCAGTCCAGTGGGCAGCCAATCACATTTCTTTATCTTTCACAAAGATGCTAATCCCCAGCCGAAAAGAGCAGCCCTGGAATAGGGCTGGGAATATTGCTCATTATCTTGCAGGCTCCTTGATGCTCTGTGGAGTCAAGGAAAGTTGCATTTCCTGACTCAGAGGCTGCACCTCAAAGATCTTTCCAGGGAGGAAATAAGGTTGGATAGCAGATGACTGCACCCTTTACAGTATAGAGCTGACTCTGAGCTATTCCAGCAGCCACGCGTTCTGCAGTCCATCGAGCAATGTGTTGAATTAAGGCAACAAAACACATCCTCTCTAGCACTTAGGTATTTCGACTTGGAAAAACGGAGTTCCACATTGTTTTCCTGATTTTTGTGAAGATCTTAATGAAATCACAGGATACACAAAACAAAAGATTGTTGACATCTTGCCAAACTCAAACTAGACTTTGCTCTTCTATCTGCATTTCTGGCAAATGGTGCAAACGTAAACTTTGGAAAATTCCTTTCAGTTGGATAAACGTCTCACCAAAGAAAAATGTTAAGATTCTTACAGCTTTTACATAACACTGCATAGAAGAGGTGTGATATGCTTCCTTGCGATACTGACACTTTCATAAAGAAATTTGTGATCTCTTCTCCATGTCTTCTAGCGTGCAGAATACTTTGATGACATTTTTGATTTATGAAAGTGGGAGGAGATGGCCTTCTCAGACATATGCCTACAAGATGTCATGTTAAAATGCTGAACTACCATAAAGTCACATTTTTAAAGTGTGGGATAAGAGAAATGTTCTTTCTCTAATTTGGAAATACATCGAGGATGAGAATGGAGAAAAAAATTATTATAAAATAGACGTGTACATATGTTATGCTGAGCAAGGTTGTGCTACTTGAGAGAAAAAGGCAGGAGGATCCCAAGTTCAAGACCAGTTTGTCTCAAAATAAAAAGGACTGGGGAGGTTGGGGATTTTGCTCAGTGGTAGAGCACTTGCCTAGCAAGCACAAGGCCCTGAGTTCGATCCCCAGCAGCCCTCCAAAAAAAAAAAAAAAGGGGGATGGGGGATATAACTCCATGGTGAAGTGCTTGCCCTACCATGCATGAAAATTGCCCTGGGGCCCTTGTACTATCCCAAGAAAATGGTGTGCTGTTTCTTCAAAACTGCTTTGTAATCTTTGAAAAGGCTGGAGAAAAGGATGAACTAAGTGCCCAGTTTGTTTGTTTCTTTTTTTTTTTTCCATTTAGATGTGGGTTGTGACAAGAAAACTCATCTGGTGGGAAAAAAAATGATTCATTTCTTGGAAATAAGACTTCTTTGGAATTAAAAAAATACTATCATCACAAAAAGATACTCGAGTTAAAACAGGACTTTCTCGATTTCTTTACTAAAACCGTACCTCCTTTAGAATCCAGTTTCAGTTTCACAAGTTCAGTTTACCTCTGTGCTTTGCATTCATTTTCCCAAGAAAAGAGGCTTGCCTTAGTTGACATCACTGTCCTCTGAAGTGTTTTAGGGGAATAGGCAGTTTATACATGGACAGTCATGTGATGGACATACGGATGTAAAAGACCTAATCAACGATAGCTGGTTTGCAGAACAAGGCTGAACCAGAGCAATCATTTGGCTCCAAGAGGAAGGACAAGTATGGAGAAGCAGAGATTAATTCCCACAAGTCTAAAACCCTGCTGTTGGTAGTAAAGAAAACCCTAAGTAGTCCATGCTCAGAGACTTCTCTTGGAGGACATGAGCTTGGTGTAGCCACATGGATGGGGCGCAGGAGTCAATGCACTGTGGGTCTGAGGACAGAGCGGGAGGTCAGAATGAATTTTACATTTGTTTCTCTTTGGTTTTCCCACTGCATGAAAGAAAAGACAGATGTCCTCAATGCCACAGGACATTAGAGAAGTAATATTAGAAAAGGAAGCTGTAAGAGTAGAAATCTCCTGGGACAGAAGGAAACACACTATTATTATTTTTTATTAAATCTATGTAATAGTTATTGAAGCAATCCTGTTGTATTTATGTTTTCCTTTTTAGAAACATAGATACACATTTTAGCTACATATTCTTATAAATCTTAATATATAATAGTCTATAAAATTTAAATATGAGTAAGGAGATGTTTAAAAGTTAAATCGCTGCTGCAAAGGACAGAAACTATCAAAATACTATTATATTTTTCTCACACACATTATTTTATTAGTTCTGCTGACTACTACTCATTGCCACCAAGTAGTCCTATTATTGTTTTGTCTAAAAAATAGAATTCAAATAAAAGAAAAGTAAACAATATAGAATATATGATTTCAAAACAGCATCTGTTTTTCATATTTTTACAGTACTACTTTAAAAATAGCAGCCCATTAGGGCTGCTACAGTTATTTATTACATACTGTATTTTTGTGGATTTTTACTGGTGTGGCTTGGCAGGGCTGTGTTCTGGGCTGTCATTCTCAAAATTGGTGACGCCCCTGTCGCCCAGCATTGTGTTTCTGAGAACCCTCCTGTACGTGTGGCAGATACTTTTTGTTGCCGAGTAGTCCCTATCATATGGGAACACCTCCGGGTCTGTTCCTAACTGGTAGACACTGTGCTCTTTCCAGCTTGGGGTGATTAAGCACGTGCTGTTATAAACCTGCAGGTTTTTATGGAAACATGTGTTTTGCTTTTCTTGAGTAACTACCTAAAAGCAGCATTCATGGATACTGTGGCAAGCGAGTCGCTTTGTAAGAGCCTCCCCTCTTATTTCCCAAACTGGCCAAAACATTCTGCGTTCCCGTGTGGATACATGGGCTGCTCTGCATGCTAGCTGGCACTTGGTCCTCTCCGAGTTTAATTTTTTCCCCATTTCTAGCCTTTCTGGTTTCGTGGTGTCTCATAACCTCGCAGCCATTCTGATGGGTGCTCACAGCTGCCTTGTGTAGCGCTGAAGAGAAGGAAAACATAAAGGGAGGGAATTCCTTCCATGAAATTGAAGACTGGGAACAGGTGTGGAAAGGGCCTGGGGAATGTGCATGACGTTGAGCATATTTTGGGTGAAGGATCAGCACTGGTCAAGCAGGGTGTGTGTGTGTCAGAGGCAGCCAGACTCCTCCTTCCCTCAGGACTCAAGAGAGCCCCAACATCCTGTTGTTGTGTTTCAGAGGGGAAGGGCAGGGAGTTCATTCCTGGAAGATGGTGCCCATGTCCCTGGCTGTCACTGGTCCAGTCCCCCTGGTGTGCCGCCCCCAGTCCCCCAGTAGAAGCCATGAGGCTGTGCAGAATGAATGAAACATGGAGGGCTGAGTCTGGTCTGTTTCAGGTCCTCCCGGTACCGTCCCTTCTGTCACTCAGCAGTGGTGACTGCTATCTGCCAATCTGGGAAAGCCCCCTCGGCCCACCCCAGCCACCGCATGCCCCTCTTCCCTGGTCATTTCCCCTCCCTCCTCCTCACGACCCTCCCTGCCCCCCATTTTCTATCCGTTCACCTGAACCAGATGCCAAATTCACAAGTGCTAACTCTCACCCTGTCTTTGTCACATCCAAGCACTGGTCCACACTCCCTGACACCCGCAAGAGAGAAGCTGCCGGGCTGGTCCCATCCTCATACACTCCTGATTCCACTGGCCCTCTAAAGACCCTGGGATGTTGATCAAATTCTACTTTTGTGTCTCTGACCTTGCCCTTTCCTGCTGAAGCCGACCCCATCCTGTCTCCCTCATCAGAACAGGAGAACTAAAGGGCAAAACATGAGACTGAGAGAGACATGGGTTTGAATTCTGCTCCTCTATTTCTTAATCATGGTGCAATGACAAGTACCTTAACCTGAGCCTCAATATTCCTTTCTCTAGAATGGGCAAAAAAATCATCTACCTTGTAGTGTGGTTATGAGCAACCCCATCAGACCTAAAGAAAGGCAGGTAGGATTTGGGGTGATTTCCACATTTAGTACAAAAGAAACAAAGGTTAATAAGGGGGTACAATTATTTTCTAATCCTCTTCTATCTCAAAAACTGGAGCATATTTCTCTAAGGACATTGAAGGAACTGCTTGGGTAGAGATGGTGTTTCTAGGGTGGGTGATACTGCCTCAGCCTAGTGGCTCACCGGAGACCAAGGGCACAGTGACAGGGGACATGAGGAAACAGCTGGGCAAGGGGAACCATTCATTCTCAACTGTGGACATTTGGGACCATCCCATAGCTGGGCATCATGAAGAAGGAAGACAAAGACAAGCAAACAGAATATGGTCTCCCAGCAGGGGCTGCTGAAGACACAGTCATGCATCTAGTGATGGTTGGAATTCACTGTGGTTTGAAAGATGGTGTGGCCTCCAAAGTCCACACTGAAATTTAACCTCCAGTGCAACAATAGTCAGAGAGCAGCTGTGGGGAAGCCCGGGTGAATAGGATCAGGTGCCTCTACAGAAGGCACCAGAAAACTGAGCCTGCTGGTGCCTTGACCTTGGACTTGTCAGCTTCCAGCATGTGAGAAAATAAATGTCTAGTCTTTACAAATTCCCCACTCCCGGGTGCTTTGCTGGGGAGGCACAAATGGTCTGTGACAGAGATGCTCTAAGAAAAGGACGCTCCCAACTTTTCCAAAGTGCACGGGCTCCCTTGGAGCAGAAAGATCCCAGCATCACTGGGATTCTAGAACGAGAATGATGAACACGTATCAGGCAGGAGAGGAAGTCCCGCGTGGGTTCTAATTGGATGCCTTCTACAGCCCCCAGCCTCGTTGTGGGTTCCACAACTGAGCCCTTTGGGAATTCAAAGGGCTCCCATTTGCTTGAAAAGCCAAAGTAAACAGAAGCAACTCATTTGTCAATAAGGCAAGCAATTAAGGAAAGTAGTGCTTGTAATGCCAGGTGATGTCAGCACACATGGAGGTGTTCACAAAGCCAGGTTATTTTTAGTATTTGATGGAGGCACATTATTCTTTTGACAAGAAGAATAAAGAAAGCAATTAGAAACTCCAGGAAAATCAAAAGCTGTACAAAGAAATGAAAAGCCATAGCTCCAAGATAAAGCAAATGAAACGTGGCTTTCCTTTGAGCAATTGATGGAGCATAAGAAAAGTGAATACATTTGACCTTGGTGCTAAGAACCCCTTCTGAACGGGCTGGGCATCCTGACACTAGATCAGGAGTGAGGGAAATGTAATCCTCGGGATATTCCTTGGCTTAGCAGTGGCCGTGAGCTAATATTGGCTTATTGATTTTTTTTCTTAACTTTTACAGTCAATCTATGGACAAAACGCAACCATCATCATTATGACTTTAGAACCATATCTGAATATTATCATCTTGTAAAATGCAAAAAAAGACGATGGAAGACTTAGGTTGAGCAGTACCAGAATGGAGAGTATGAGGAGAGATGGAAGTGGTAAGCACCTGGTTTTCTACAGTGCAGAGCCATGAGATTATTATCTCCACTGCACAGAGCAGGAAGTGAGGTGTACTATTTAGGGCTCCAACGGACTCAGCAGATAACCAAGAATGTTTTAACTGGCAAAAACCCAAGAGGACTGAGGAGGGCTGAAAGGGAACCATGCAAGTGAACTGAAACCTTACTTTTCATAGGAGAGTGTGTTCGTTTTCTAGGCCTGCCATAATAAGGCAACAGAAACTAGGGACTTAAACCATAAAAAAGTGTACTCACAGCTCTGGGTCCGTCCCCTGCCTCTCCCCACCATCTGCCATCTTAGTGACAGTCTTGGGCGGGCCTTGGCTGGTAGACATGTCCCTCCAATATCTTCCTGCCCTTTTTGGATCCCTTCCTTGTTGTCTTCAGATTATTGTCTGTGTCCAATTGCCCGATATGCACAAGGATGTCAAGAACTCTAAATTTAATCTTGGTGGCCATGAAGGTACATTTGGCAAGGTAGAAGACTAGAACATATTAAACATCTTACAGAGTTGTCTCAAAAATAAACTTATAAATAAAGGGCTGGGGATGTAGGTCCATGGTAGAGCACTTGCCTAGCATGTGCAAGCCCCTGGGCTCTATAGTACTGGAAAAAGTGAAAACAGCTTATAGGATGAATAACTTTGAAATATTTAGATAGAGGGGGAGTGGCCTCCCACTGTACTGTTGCTTCCCCAGGACTTCCAAGTGTTCTGAGCGGGCTGAGGCGTATGACGACGGCAGAAGAAACACACAAACCACCTGAAGTAGCCACCTCCGGGGAGGGGGAGGGAAGGGAAAATTGAGAGAAAGAGGACAGTACTGTTAGTTAGAGCCTCTGTGTGAATCCCATCTTCCCTTTACCATGCATGCTCTCCTATGGTAAAACTCAGGAAAACTATTCAAGCTCCTACCTCCCCTCTGGGCTCTTCCTGACCCCCAGCTCCTGCCTCCCTTCTCTGAGCCTCTACAGCTCGAGCTGTGCAGCATGCTCTCCTGCCCCAAGGCTGCCCTCTGCAGCCAGCACCACCTCCCCAGGCCGCCTGGCTACCTGCCTTCTCTCCTTGGTGCCCCCTTGAGGTGGTCAGCCCTGCCCTCCTCACAGCCAGAGGTCTCCACCAGAGTCCCCCACCTTGGGGCTCCACCTGCACCTCCAGGTCCCCCCCAGGGTTGCGGCAGCCAAGCCCTGGCTGCAGCCCAGGGCTGGGGCTGGGGCTGGGGCTGGGGCAGTGTTGCATGGAGACAGCTCAACAGCCAGAACTGTTAATGAGAAGCAGGTGTCTCTGAGCCACAGCTCCATTGTCCGAAAGTGGCTGGCCTTCCTCTACTGTCCCACATAAGGCTTTTCCCATCACAGCTCTCTCTACATTTCAGACACCCCTCACACTTGCATTCTCTCTCTCTCGCCACCTAGCTTGGCCCACTGCCTGGATTTCTGTTCCCCCCCGGGGTAAATGGCCTGTGGCTTCTCACCCATTCCACACCCTTCCTTGTCCATAGATTCAACGGCCCCTCCTCCACAAGCCCAGAAGACTGCGCAGGAAGTGATGCCAGGAGCAGCTGGGGGCCGAGGTCATTCTTCAGTCACTTCACAACTGTGTATCAAGCATCCACCAAGCAGCAGGCCCTGCACAAGAGCCCAGGGGACAGCAGGGTCAGCACCAGGTCCCCACCTCACATTTAGATTGGGGAAACAGACCAGAAACACACTGATACGTCGGGGGAAGGGTATGGGAGAAGGACAGACAGATAAGTCAGGGTGACAAGAAACATCTGTACAGACTGGCCTTACAATTGCTCAATTCAGTGGAAATCCTGACTCAGCAAGTCCCCCAGACAATGTTGGGTGCCAACAGTGGACACTGCCAGCAGCTAGCCGCCATCATCCTGTGCCAGTTTGTGCTGCGCACCTTAGGTCAATTCTGCCAGGTGCTGGTCTCTGCTCCTGATCTTTGTTGGCTGCTGGCCTCTGAGCTCTTCAGTGCTAACAGCCCCTAGGTGTTTGTTGCTCTTTCTTTTGAACTGACCATTCTGCTCACAATACTCAGATAAGACTCTCCAGTAGATTTACAGGACTTTTGGAGCCCACACTGCTCGGAAAATAAATCAAGAGCTGGTTTACAAGACCACCAAAGTAAGTCTTTAACAGGGCCTCTGGCGCAGCACTGCAGAGTCAGTACACTGGAGTGAGACTAAGCTGGGAGCTGTGGCAAGTGCTGCTTATATAGCAGCTGCAGGCCTGTGATTGGTCCAAGAGAAGTGCAGGCCTGTGATTGGAGCAGGGCTCCAGGACAACCTGTGAGGAGGCGGGGCTGAAACCAAGGAATCTTCTGGAAGGCTGGCTGAGGAGGTGTAGGGTTCTAAAACACCCTATGAGGAGGTGGGGCTGAAACCAGGGAATCTTCTGGAAGGCTGTCTGGGGGCAGGGGGTGTTAACAATGGGCCCAGATCTTCCTTTCTCCTCCTTCCTCGACCAGTGCTGCCTATGATTCTGCTTCCCCTCTCTTGTTCCAGGTTTCTGACCATTCTGCCTTTCTGTTTCTCTCCAGTTTTGTCTCTGCCAGGCTCTGTGCCTCTCCTCCATTTTCTGTTCAGGACTTTTTGCTAAATTTACCTTCCAAGAAAAGCTGACATGGCGGCCAGCAGCCCTGAGCCTCCCCGGGGTGGGGGTGTCCTGGCAGGGCCGTGGCAGCTGGCAGAGGGTGCAGGTCCCCTGCTGGGGTGACCAGTCTGCCTGGGACAGTTCAGATGTCAGCATCGAAAGCCACAGGGCCAGGCAAACCAGTGTGTTGGTGTGTCACTCTATCAGCTGTCCAAGGACCCAGGAGCAAGGCCAAGGAGCCCACGGGGAGCTCTGGCCGGGAGAGGATGGGGAGTCAGGTGCCTGGCTGCCCCCTAGTCCACTGTGTTGTGTCTCGGGAGCTGGGGACCGAAGGGGGTGAGCAGAGGGGCTGCCCAGGAGGTAACAAGTCCTCGTCCTTGTCCCATCATGAGACCCCTTGGAAGGTTGGATGGTCTCTAGCTACAGTCCACTTGGCCCTGGTGACCCTTTTTTCACTGTCCTTCCTGGGGGCAGCGAGGAGTCACCCTGCAGGCAGTGGCAAGCGTAGGCCAACAGGAACCACCACCACCATCGACCGACACATGCCCCTCGCTCAGAGACATGCACAAGATGGGTTGTCCCTGTTGCTTCTCCCGCCCTTGGCCTTGGCTGTTCCAAAGTGGGATTCTGAGGATGCACTGGTGTGTGGCTGCCATCCGAGGCACAAGGGGGCCAGGGACAGCTGGTGACACATTCCCCTGCCCAGCAGAGCGAGGTCTCTGGTATGGCATGCAACTTCTCTAAATGCCCTTCATGGAGGGGCCTCGTGACTCTGGGTACGTCCCCTCCCCACCTGTGGCACAAGAGGAAGAACAGGTGGGCGCTAAGCACTTTCCTTTCTGGTGCCGGATGACCGTCCACCTGGCCCACTCATTCCACTGAGGACATGTTATCGAGTCTCTTCTCTGTGCCAGAGATGGACAGGACAAGGCCTTGCCCTCCCCACAGATGGGTCACACTTTCAACAGGAAAGCATAAGCCACTGCCGATGCTAGGGAGGGCAAAGAAGGGAATTCAGCAGGCCTGCGCAAGCCACTGGGCATCTCCAGCAGGATCCTCAGAGGAGGTGATTTCTGTGGTCATGCCTGCCACACACCTTCCTCTGTCAGGAAGCCCCCCACCCATTGACTCTGATGTCACCAGTTTTCTCCTCTGCTCTGTTGGACCCTGGATATGCGTGCTTCCAGCCTCTGGTGCAGGACTTTGCCAGAGACTCCCTGGCACAATAGAACGAGGCAAGAGAAAGCTTCCTCCACAGGGCTAGCTGTCTGATTGGGATGCTAATCACAGCCCCAGCCTGTGCCCTGGTGTCTGCAGGCAGCACGCTGGGACTTCTGCAGACTTGCTTGGTGACGGGGAAGGGACAGGAGGGGCTGGGGGCTCCTCACGCTTTCAGCTGAAGACAATAGTGTTAGCCCTTGATCCTGCCAAGAGGTAAGGTGAGTCATGAGCACAATTCAGACAGAAGACTCAGGACCCTTGGGCGAGGCCTACAGAGGGGACAGGAACAAGTTCACCATGGATGACAGGGTCATCCAGCCCCAGACTCCCTCATCTTTCAGTTTCTCTTCCAGCTCTTTTGGGCTGTGTGTGTGTGTGTGTGTGTGTGTGTGTGTGTGTGTGTGTACTGGGGACTGAACCCAGCGTTTTTGCACTGAGCTATCTATATCCTTAGTACTCTTTTTATTTTTTGAGACAGACTCTCACTAAGTCATTAAGTTGCCCAGGCTGTGCTCAAACTTGCCATCCTCTTGCCTCAGCCTCCCAGAGTGCTTCAATTACAGGTGTGTGCCACCACACCCAGCTGTTTTGGGCCTCTTTGTCCCTCTACCCCCCCCACCCCCTGTGCCCTCCTGTTTGGGGAAAAATGTCAGTCTCACTCCCACTAGCCATGGACACCCCTCACATGGGGAACAGTGAGCCCAGAGGGACCGGCGGGATTTCATGCGCTGTGCCACAGACCATATTCCCAGGGGAGGCCCCACGGCTGCTGCCAAATGGCCGTCCTGGGCCAGGGAGCTGCCCTGTGAGCCTGGGGTCCCTGAAATGCAGCTGGGGACACTGGTGCCCCCAGTTCCTGCCCAAGTATTTGATCAGGGGCTCTGAGCCTGGATTCCTGGAGCTCCTTTCTTCCTCCCTCCCAGCCCAGTGGGGGCCAGCTCCACCCGGACAGAATGTGCGGCTGGATATGTTTTCCTAGTGAAACTCGCCCAGCACTTTGGCTTCTCGCCCAGGGGCTGGGGCCTGGCAGCGGCTTCGTGCACTCCATCCTTCTCGGCCTTTCTTAGAGACAACACACACAAACACAGACACACAGGGTACCACAGAGACACATAAAACACACACACATACATGCATAAACATGCACACGCAAACATACACTACCTTCCACACACAAACTCACATGTACCAACAGAGACGCACAGGCTGTCACACCCACAAAACACACACAGAAGACACACATTCCCAGGCACATACAGAGGGTCACGCTCACCCCCAAACACACACATACCACAACTTCAACGTTCAAATACACAAATTCTCTCTCTCACACATTCTTGTTCCTGCATCTGCACTAACACACACGCGTACACAGAGAAATGCCCGCACAGATGCTGGGAGGAAAAGCAGCTTTCTCACTGTGGCAGCCGTGAGGGTAGAAGATTCCCACTTTGCTTGAGATCCGATTTCTCACCCTCCCCCCTCAAAACCCTCAGCCTCCTCTCTTCTTGGGTTCTGTCCAGGCAGTACTATGTCTTTAAGGAAGTTGATGCTGGAGAGAGAGAGAGAGAGAAAACACAACCCTAAAATATTTGGCCTCTTCCCCTCAGTTAAGTTTCTGGTGTCACTTAGGAAACAGTCCCTCTTGCAGAGCAAGGATCCTGTGTGTGCTCTGGGAGGAGGGCAGGTGGGCTCCGGCCCCCTCCTGCAGGCTCCCCACAGTCCCAGGCCCTATCCTGCCAGGGGACACAAATCGTCCCTTTCCCAGCACCTAGCCCTCCGCTCTGCTAACTTGGTCCTTTGTTATTTTCTGGTTCTGCCTTGGAAGAGCCTCGCCTGCCTGCCTGTTGAGGGAGAGTGGTTTGAAGGTAAGCTGGGAAGGAGAGCGCCAGCCAGAGGGTGGAGGCTGCGGCCTGTGGGACTCAGAGGCCACTTTCCCTTTGGCACATCTGAGGTGCTGGGGACAGTCCTTTGCTGGGATGCATCCCAAGAGCTGCTGGTTCTTGAACAGCCCAGACCCCCAAATTCCCAGCTGCATTTGGGCAGAGCCTCCAGCCTCGCCCAAATCAGTCGAGAGGTCCTGGCAGAGGTTTATTTAGGCAGTTGCCTGGCGCAGTTCAACGGAGCAGGCCTGGGTGTGAGTCTGCAGAAGGGGCCTGGTGTCCGCTGTGGTCACAGCAGGAAGAGAGGGGGTGGCATGTGCTGCACAAGAGGCCTTGTGTGGGCCAGGGCAGAGCAAACCTACGGGAGTCTCGGGTGGGAGGGACCACGTACAGGATGTGGGAGGGCAGGAGGGAGGCTCTTCGATGTGCTGGTGGAGGGGGCGGCTGGAAAACAGATTTCAAGTCATAAAGTTTGCCAGGAACAGGCCGAGGCAGGGAGAGCTCTGTGCGGAGGAGAAGCTGGGGTCCTCTTCCATCCTGTCTCCACCCTGCCCAGCTGTGCAAGCTCGGCAAGTCTGGGTCCCTCTCCAGCCCTCAGTCTCGCCTTCTGCGGGGGTGGGGGTGGTCTAGAGGATGCTTGGCTTTCCTTTCATTTTGTGGGACCTCTCCCTGTGGGGAGGAGCTTGGGCGGGGACCCGGGGGGGGGGCCCTGGGACCGGTCCTGGGATCATCCTAGTGACACGTGCTCTTCTACAGGAGGGACGATGCTGGGGCTGGGCCTGCTCTGCTGGGCGCTGCTCCTGGGCCTGGCACGAGGTTGTCCCGAGCCCTGCGACTGCGGCGAGAAATACGGCTTCCAGATTGCCGACTGCGCCTACCGAGACCTGGAAGCTGTGCCTCCCGGTTTCCCGGCCAATGTGACCACACTGAGCCTGTCGGCCAACCGGCTACCAGGGCTGCCCGAGGACGCCTTCAGGGAGGTGCCACTGCTGCAGTCGCTGTGGCTGGCACACAATGAGATCCGCAAGGTGGCCGCAGGCGCCCTGGCCCCACTGGGCCACCTCAAGAGTCTGGACCTCAGCCACAACCTCATCTCGGACTTCGCTTGGAATGACCTGCACAACCTCAGTGCCCTGCAGCTCCTCAAGATGGACAGCAACGAGCTGACCTTTATCCCTCGCGATGCCTTCCGCAGCCTGCATGCCCTGCGCTCCCTACAGCTCAATCACAACCGCCTGCACACGCTGGCTGAGGGCACCTTCTCGCCACTCACCGCGCTGTCCCACCTGCAGATCAACGACAACCCCTTCGACTGCAACTGCGGCCTCGTGTGGCTCAAGACTTGGGCGCTGGCCACAGCCGTGTCCATCCCAGAGCAGGACAACGTGGCCTGCACATCTCCCCATGTGCTCAAGGGCACCCCACTGAGTCGCCTGCCACCTCTGCCCTGCTCTGCACCCTCCGTGCAGCTCAGCTACCAGCCCAGCCAGGACGGCGCTGAGCTGCGGCCCGGCTTCGTGCTGGCGCTGCACTGCGACGTGGACGGGCAGCCGGCCCCGCAGCTGCACTGGCACATCCAGACCCCTGGCGGCACCGTGGAGATCACCAGCCCCAATGTGGGAGCTGATGGCCGTGCCCTCCCTGGAGCCCCAGTGGTGCTCGGTGGCCGGCCGCGCTTCCAGGCCTTCGCCAACGGCAGCCTGCTCATCCCTGACTTCGGCAAGCTGGAGGAGGGCACCTACAGCTGCCTGGCCACCAATGAGCTGGGGGGTGCAGAGAGCTCAGTGAATGTGGCTCTGGCCACCACAGGCGAGGGCGGCGAGGACGTGCTGGGGCGCAGGTTCCACGGCAAGGCGGTGGAGGGCAAGGGCTGCTACACGGTTGACAATGAGGTGCAACCATCGGGGCCCGAGGACAACGTGGTCATCATTTACCTCAGCCGTGCCGGGAGCCCCGAGGCGGCCATGACAGGAGATGGGGCCACAGGGCCCCGGTGCCCTGGCCTGGTCCTGGTGCTGGCCCAGAGCCTGTCCCTCCTCCTCCTCAGCTCCCCCTTCTAGCCGAACCCTGGCCCAGCCTGAGGCTGGCACCGACTCTGCCTATGTTCCTCGTAAGTGCCAGGGGCTGGGAGTTGGCGACTTCACATTCTCCTACCTCCCTTCTAATCTTCCAGACATCCACCGCCCCAGCTCCTATACTTGCTCCAAGTGAGAGGCTGGGGTCGGGGGAGAGCTGGGTCCCAGCACCATCTTGGTGCCTGTTGCTGCTAACAGAGTCACTGGTGACCCCAGCAGGGGTGGCATGCTCACGGGGTGATGCCAAGCCACGGGGGTCCTAGGCGCTGTGACTGACAGTGAGGGCCGAACACTGGAGGCTGGGCTGCCAGGGCAGAGCCTGGAGCAGGAAGTGGGAAAGGAGGAAGGCAGGGGGAAGCAGGCGGTGGCTCTGCCACCCCTGGGCTCCCCGGCCTCCTGGTGTTCTCCACACTGGGCTCCAGAGCTCCTGTGCCTCCTCCCAGACAGGCCCAGCCTCCCTCGCCTCCCACCTCCCTCCCAGCCTGCACCCTCCGCCCTCTGCCCTGGATGCCTGCCCGCCCTTTCTTCCCTCCAGTTTGCATCTGCAGCCCAAACGCCAGCAAAGGGGCCAGGCTGGGGCGGCAGAGAATAAACAGCATTTCTCACACTCCCCTGTGTCTGCCCAGAGTTGTGTCTGGAAGGAGGAGTCCTGAACAAGGAACAGGATCTAGAGCTGGAGCGTCAGGGAGGCCACAGCTGTTACAACTGTCAGAGGCTAGCAGGCGGGAGTTTGGCAACCATTACAGGGGCCCTTTGGGGTCCCCAGGGCCCCTGTGCCGTGTTTGATGCCACCCATGGCTCCAGGAGGTGCTCTGGAAAGAAACAGGCAACGAATGGGTGGCCGAATTGTAGCCCCTGGCCACGTCCTATTTCCTGTTTCTGAGAGAACGTTAGGAATGGAGAGGGAAGAGACAGAAATTGGTGGGGCACAAGATGAAAGAGAGGTAATCCCAGAGGACAAGAGGACAGGCTGGAGGGACCCTAGGGGGCTCTCAGAACAGGGATACGGGGACACAGGTTTGCCCTGAGTCTCTGTGCCAGCTGAGAGCGATTCCCTCCCCCTTCATCTGCCCTTTCAAGACAGGGTGGGGGTGGGGCAGTACCTGAGGGGGCCCTGGGCCGCTGAGCTTGGCAAACTGCAGTCAAGAGACTGAGGAGCCTGGGGAGGCCGCTGTGACCAGGAACACTGGCCTCCCCCCACATCTTATCCTGCATCAACGTGCTCCTTAGGCTGGGCCAGCAGCCCGGTCCTGAGTGACCCCATATCTGCAGCCAAACAGAGCAGCTCCCACACGTTGTGCCACTTTGGGTAAGTCCTTGCCTGTCTCTGGGCTTGAGCTGGCTTGGAAATCAAATGACAGGGTGAGGTGGGGTGCAGCGTGAGGAGACCCTGAGGTCTCTGGCTCCTGGAGTAGGTGCGGACCCTAGGCTGAGTCAGGGCAGCAGGGGATATCATGCCCTGCTAAATTAGTGACTCCCCTGCTTTAAAGTTCCCCAGGGGGCTGGAGATTTAGCTCAGTGGTTAAAGTGCTTGCCTTGCAAGCACAAGGGCCCAAGTTCAATCCCCAGCACACACACACACACAAAAAGGCAATGTGTCCTTCACTGTAAAGTTCCCCATGGCTCCTGTTGCTCTTGGGGTGAAGCCTGAACCCCCAGATGGCCAGCTCAGCCCTTCCACTGTCCCCTCCCATGCTGTCTTCCCATAGTGCTCAGTGGCCCCCCCATTCTTCAGTGACACCGTTCCCTCAGTCTGTGCACCCTTTCCCTCATCTTCCTTTGATGGAATCAGGATCACCTCCTCCAGGGAACCTTCCAGGATGTGCTACTACCCCAGTATGGACCAGGATCCTGCAGCCCCAGGCATCCCATAAGCCAGCCGTGTCATACTCAATTGCCTAGTCATACTCAATTGCCTAGTCCTCACCAAGGGCACAGGGCGAGTCTGCATCCCCCTCCCTGTAGCCTTGTCAGTCATCAGAAAAGCATTGTCCACCGACCCAGATCTGTGTGGGGCCGCCCTTTCCCTGTGGCCCCAGCCCTGGGGAACCAGTCACAGCATCTCCCTTTTTCGCAGGTCCCCAGTTCCACCAGCTCCTGGCAGAGGAGGGACCCGTTTGGTCTCACCCCCACCTCCGCCCGCACACATGGTGTTCCTGAACTCATGCAGACTGGCTGTGAGTGGGTGTCTCAGTGCCCCCCTCCCCCTGCAAGGAGCACAGCTTCTGGAGAGAGGTTTATTACCAGAGCACACTCAGCCCTTTCAGCATGCCTAAGGCACAGGAATTACAAAGGCCTGGCTCTCGGGAGCAGAGCAGGCAGCTCAGCATCAAGGCTCCTTCAAGCTGAGTGCTGCTGGGGCCGGAGCCCAGGTCTTCCTCCTGGGCTGTCTTGGGGCCCAGAGGAGGGGAGGTTAGGGGCTGGGCTGTCCTGACCCTGATCACTGGCCCTGTCAGGGGGCCTCAGGGGTTCCAGGCAAGCAGGGGAGATGGGCACGTGCCCCCTGCCCCAGTGGCTCCTGGACCAAGGTTGAGCACCGGATACTGCCTCCATGCCCAGGCTGCTGTCCCTGGAGCCATGATGCTCAGTATGGGATGTTTTGGCCCAGCGTCTAAAACAGAGGGGCTGCCCACCTGGGGTGGGGTGGGAGGGCTGGGGAGGCGCGGGGTGAGGCGTCCCTCAGGCCTGAGTGCCATTGGCCCGCACCCCGACCAGGGCTGCCTTCCGGGTGGCCTTCAGGGCGGGGTTGTGCAGCAGCGTGTAGGCCACACCCCAGCGGGCCCAGCTCCGGCTGGTACGAGGCCCTGCTACCTTGGCCACAGGGTCCTTTGTCTGTAGTAACTGCATCCCTGAGACGGAAAGACCTTCCGTGAGTCGCTTAGCAAACACCCTGCCGAGCCTCCCCAGTCCCAGACTTGGGCAGAATCTCCAAGTTCTCACACAGTCAGGGTGGGGAGCCTAGGCTCCGGCTGCAGGCCCAGAAGGCACACATGGGGTTGTGAAGGGCTGCAGAGTCACCACAGGGAGGGGTGGGCTCTCTGGAGAAATGAGCTGGCTTAGTGCCCCTGCCTGCTGCCCACGTCCTGGGCAGTGGGGGATGAGGAGCACTCACACTCCCCAGGGAGGGGTGGGGCAGCAGAATGCCCTACAAGGCAGCCACTCTGTTCTTGGGACAGAAGGGACATGCCTGTGCCCCCTTCCCAGGAGAGGGCAGGGAGTCCGGGTTGCCCAACGCCAGAGGCCCATTCACCTTCTTCCTCCTGGCCCGTTCTGAGGCTGTCCTGGGTGGCTGCTGGGGACCGGGCTGGAGCCCGGGGACCCCGTGCTCCCAGGAGCAGGGCACAGAAGGCTGTCACAGCTGGATGCGACTCGCTGGCCTCCAGCTTCAGGAAGTTTCGGTAGGTGTGGTAGCCTGCAGCAGAGCAGGGGGGCGGTGCTGGGGCAGGAGCAGCACAGACGCCCTGACACACACACGGGGAATGTGCAAGCACCTGTGTCCGATACAGAGGCACGCTGGACCCGTGGCGCAGACCCTGCACGCACTGGAGCACAGCACACCTACAGCCCGCCCTGCTGCACGCAGCCTCAGGCACCTTCATGGGCATGTCAGCTCTCCAGCCCTGCCTAGGGACCTTACCAGGGTCGAGGGTGGCGGCTCTCGAGGGCAGGAGGCTGAGCTCCATCTGGCTGAGGTGGACGGTGTTGTAGAGAGCAGACAGCAGCACTCTCCAGGCAGCCACCACGGCACCCACCAGCATGTTGATGGGGAAGAGAAGAAAGGTGACCGCATAGAGTACTCGCCTGGGGGCAGGAGGAAGAGGCTGAGACAGGCTTCCCCAGGGCCAGTTGAGAACTGCGTGTTCACACGGCCATGCATGTATTGAGTACCTGCTGTTTATCAAGCACACCTTCTGTATACCTCACTCTAAGCCACCACCCACCACCCTGGGAGAGGGGAAACTGAGGCCCAGAAGCCCGAGTGACTTAGCCAAGGCTACCAAGCTCCTCAGTAGCAGAGCTGAGTTTGAAGACCATGTCCGCTCAGGTTTTCCTGTAGTCCCGGTGTCTCCCACCTCCTCCCTCCTCTGGGTACCCGACCCCAGCCCCTCCGGGGTTCCCCAACTTTGCCATCTGAACCTCCTTCCTGCACAGGGGAGAGGGTCAGGGTCAGGGTTAGGGGTGTAGATCAGCACAAAGGCCCTGGGTTCCCTCCCCAGCACCTTGCAAAAAAGAAAAGAAAAATGTAGGCTTGGCCACTGACCCTTTCCTCTGGGAAGAGCAGCTCTCTCTTCTACCCACCAGGCTCCTGACAGAGGTGGGGCGAAATGACAGTAGAGGGACATGGGGACAGACAGAGACACTGAAGAAGAGAGCGGGGGCGCAGGGGACTGCAAGTCCAGGGCCACCACACCTGTTGGTCACCTTGGGGCGTCCGCGATGAGTATCCAGGAAAACCCAGTGGGCCGCTGCATTCTGCAGGATCCCAGCCAGGACCAAGGTCAGCCAGAAGGGCCTGTGGGTGGGCAGGGGCGGCTGTGGTCAGCGGCTCCTGGGACAGGGTCCCCAGCCTCCTGCCCCATCCCCTCACCAGGAGGACTCCAGGGAGCGCAGGAGCAGGAGGTTTCTGCCGTGCAGTATGGGCATGAACACCAGGAAGGCGAGGGCCGTGGTCCCCAGGAAGAACACAGTCTGCTGCACTAGGAGCCCTGTGGGGACGGGGGTGGCAGGGGACAGACACAGGAGTTGGTCCCCACCCTGCCACCCCCAGGATCCAGAGCTTTGGATCTGGGCTGTCTGGCTTCAGATTCCTGTTCTGCCACTGCCTAGTGGTGCCACCTTGCACCAGTTACACTACCTCTCTGAGCTCCGCTTACCCTTCTGTGAAAGGGGACCCAGGACATCGGATCTGGGGCAGTGCTTGGAAAACCAAAGCACTGTGCAAATGTTATCTGCCCTGCTTGCTCCTGCATCCCCAGAGACTCCCTTGGGAATCAGTGGCCACTTTCCGGTGAGCCAGAGCAGGGAGCAGGCAGACGCTGGAGCTGTTGAGTGCACCAGCCACCCAATCAATGGGAGGTGGGGCAAAGAGCTCGGGGGGCACATGGTCTGTGAGACAAGGCAGCACAGCCTTCAGCCCCAGTGATGCCTCCACTCCCCATCACCCTTCTCCTCCCCCCAGCAAAGTGGAGACAGAGACACTGAAGGGAGGGACATGGGGGCCTCGGACTGCACGCTGACCCAGACCCCCCACACCCATGACACTGCAGTGCCAGAAGGAAAAATCAGAAGTTGCGCTGGGAGGGTCCTCCAAGGTAGTCTGGTCCGACTCTGTCAGGGCCAGGTCTCCTTTGCAGTCCCCAACAAGTCCATGTCTGCTTGCATAGTCTCAGTGATGGAGGCCTCACTACCTCGCAGGAGCAGGAATGTGCCACCCTGAATTCACCACCTCCAGATCTGGGCCACCCCTGTGCTCGATCCTGGGGGCAGCCAGGGCTCCTGCACCCCGGTCCATCCAGAGGGCAGGCAACTCAGGGTGGTGGGCAAGGAGCTCACCGAGACAGGTGAAGGTGGCCTGGTAGGCACAGAAGCTCATCCAGCAGAATACGGCTTTTCGGGATGGGTGAGTGCTCCGTACTGGGGGACCCAGGTCCAGGGCAGCCCCTCGGTGCAGAGCTTGAAGATTGGCCCTGGGGTGGGGCGAGGGTGGCAGGGGCCTCAGGGATGGTACACTGTCCCTAATCCCTCCCCAACCCAGCCCCTGGCTGTAGTCCAGGGCTAATCGCGACCACAGCCACAAGCAGGGAAGCTCAGAGCCATGGGATCCTGGGGGGGGGGGGGGGAGGAGGAGGAGGGAGGAGGAGGGAGGAGGAAGGAGAAGGAGGGGGCAGGACAACGAGGAGGACGAGGAGGAGGAGGAGGAGGAGGCGGCCACCCACTCAATCTGGGAGGCCTTCCTGGAAGAGGCAATGCTGGGCAGAGTCTTCATGGGATGGGGGTGGGGATGAAAAGGGGAGACAAAGCCAGGTGGAGGGCTCAACCCAAGCCAAGTCAGAACAGCACAGACCAGCAGTGACAATGGGGCTGACATGTAGCCACCAGGGCAGAGGCAAAGCAGGCAAGGCCTTGTCACTTACAGGTGGACACCAGGTACCCTGGGCACCTCCCTGCTTAACCCAGGGCTTCTCTGAGCCCCTGGGGTCCTCGCCTGGCCTCTCACCTGTGCGTGGCCAGTGAGCGGACCAGAAGCAGGATGGTGAGTGAGCAGGACAGGGCCAGAGCACAGACGAAGCACACTGCGGGGACAGGGCAGGGCTGGGGTCTCAGAGCCTCTCACGCTGCCCTGCCCGCCCGCCCTGGGACATAGGAAGCTCTGAGGCCTTCACAGCTGTGACCTGCAGCGAGGAATCCCAGGCCAGGCATCTGACCCCTGCTGCCCGTCCCTGCTTTTTGGTCCCAGAAGGCACTGCCTATACAGGCTCCATGTGCCCATGTGCTGGGCATGATGCCTGGCTGTCTGTCTCCCAGGACGAGGCCACCATCAAACCACACTGAGCATGCACTGGCCGAGCCTTGCCCGGGAACAGAATGGTGAGTGATGGGCTCACAAGACCCCTGGGCCTTAGGGCCTTTGGTCATCATCTGCCTACTTCCTGCTTCTCTCTCCATCTGTGGGCTGCAAACCTGGCACCCATAAAACTTTCCTGCTCTCTGTTGCCTCTGGGATCCTCTGGAGCTGCTTTCCCACACCCGCAGGGCCTCCAGGATAAGGGTGTGGTTTCAGTCTTGGTGAGACAGTGTCTTACTATTGTCAGGTGGCCTAAAAATCCATGGTGATTCTCCTGCCTCAGTGTCCCATGTGCTGGGATTACAGGTGTGCACCACCACATCTAGATGGTAGTGCCCATTTTGCAAAAAGACAGCCCTAAAACATCTGCTCCTTGGGCTAAGAGCAGACCCAAGGGTCCAAGCCCACTCTGACCACAGCTCCAGCCCCTTCTCTAAGCCCAGCCAGAGTCAGGAGCCCGGGGAAGGCCAGGGGCCAGGGAGGAGAAGCAGGTGCCAGCTCTACCCAATGCATCTCAGACTAGCAGGCTCATCAGGATGCCCTGCCACCACCCACGTCACCATCCCCTTCCTCCTCAGCTTTAGCCCCCATATCCATAGTCCCCTCTATGGATACACCTGGAGCAGCCGTCAGAGGCACTGGGCCTGGGGCTGGGGACAGCCCGAAAGGTAACTGCCCAGACATGGTCCCCTAGGTCCCAGGAACCTGGACTGGAAGCTCCAACTGCCCCAGTGCCGATGAAGCAGCAGAGCCCAGGGAGGGGAGGACTGTGCCCACAGACCCAGCACCCACAGCAGGGGACCACCCTCCACTCCCTGGCCCATGACAATCCTGGGGGACCCCAGGTGGCCTCACCTTCCAGGGCCCACAGATGGTGCCGCACCAGCTCCACCACCTCCTGCCGGTCCTCAGACAGCACCAGCCCAAAGCCAGCCAGCAGATAGGACACATCTGTGGTGATGCCCGCCCGCACCTTCTGCAGGGTGGGCACCACACTGGCCAGCAGCAGCAAGGCCACCTGTGGGAGCCCGAGGGCATCCTGTGTCAGAACAGTACGGCCACAGCCTGTGGCTCTCAGGGCATCCTGTGTGCCCTTTAGGGACTCCAGGTCCCAAAACCACAGGGTGCAGACAGAGACAGCATCAGCCCAAAGCGCTGGACAGGGCTTGGGCAGGCATTGCAGAGCTTCCCTCCACCCATCTGTCTGTCATCTACCTGCCATAGATTATCTATCCATCATCTATTGTCAGCTACCATTGATCGGCTGTCATCTATCTGAGGTGGGTTAGAGCCACCCCAGGCTTGGGGGCCGCAGGCAGGGACTCAGAGGTGGACGGCACTGTGGGGTGTAGGATGTACCTGGTAAGTGGCAGTGCCAGTCAGGGTGGCTGAGATCACCAGCTTCAAGGGTAGGCGGAATCCTGGCATCCCCAAAGAAAGGGGTGTGGTGAGGAGCAACACCAGGTGCAGCTCACCCCTCCCAAGGGGCCCAGGGCACGGCTGGGATGCCAGGCCGCCAGGGGCAGGCCAGGGCCTTCCACCGTCCTAAGCTGACAGTTGTCCCTCCTGGTGACAAGGAACTCATACCCGGCTGTGGGGTATAGACGTAGCGTCGGGAACAGTCCCAGGCCTGGGCTAGGAAGCCCTGCTTGGAGGTGTGGCAGGAGCTGCAGAAAGACCAGTAAGACGGGGTCACAGGGGAAGCCCCTGCCCCAGGCAAGCCGCCCCTCATCTGTCTCCGCCTGGCCACCACCAGCAGCCTCCTCTGGGCGCCTGGGCCTCACCAGCCTCCTGGCTGCTTCCGGCAAAGGAGGCTCCTCAGGTATTCTTTGGAGTCACCGCTCCACAGCCCCTGGGGACAGACAGGGGTAGGGCTGGAGACCTGCCTGAGCCATTCCTGGGCTCCAGGCACCCGCAGGGACCCTAAGCAGATCTCCGCAGGGACCTCTTGGCCATGCGGGGTGAGGGTGTGCAAGGCTGACCTTTGACCTATGCCCAGCCCATTGCCACAAATCTAAGACCCCTCAGCCTGCTCTCTGAGAACTCTCAGGTTGGGACATCCTGCCCAAGATGTCCTCAGCTCTGTCCTGCTTCCATCCCTCCTCGAACCCCTTCTCCCCAGGATGGGACTTGAGGAGTACATGTCCCAGGGCAGTGTTCCAGGGCAGGTCCCTGGCCTCTCCTCCTGCTGTAAGTCAGGGAGATCACAAGGGTGACCAGATTTGCCCAAGCTGCATTCTGGGCTTCATACCACCTGCAAAGTGGGCAAGCGGCCTGAGCTGCAATGCCGAGAATGCAGGCCATGGTCATCCATTGCCATGGAAACCCAGGCCCTGGGCAGGAGTAGGTCAGCTTGAGCTTGACTGAGTCCCTGTGGATTAGATCTCTTTGACCAAAGTCCAGAGAGGTCTTATCCCTTTCAGGAGGAGAGGTGAGGTGGGGGGTCCCAGAGAGGGACAAAGGATCCTGGAGGCAGTGACCAGCCTGGCACACGGCGTATCCATGTCTGGGGAAGCCCCACCCCTTCCTGAACCAGCTATGAAACTGGGGGGATGCAGGGCTCCCTAGAGGAACATGAGTGACAGGAGGACAGGAAGAGTGGCACTTGAAACTCAAGTCCTCGGCCCCTGTGTCCCTCACCTTTCTCGCCACCCCTTCTGCCCTTTGAGGGCCTCTGGGGAGGATCCCTCACCTTCCCCATTGGCCGGGAAGCCACTGGACCGCACTCACACCCACATGTCTGTGGCATATTTCCCGTGGCACGTTTCCGGCAGCAACGTCCAGATCTGTTGCCCTGATCATCACCCCACCCCAAGAAGCTCCCACAGGCCAAGCTGGTCACTCGGCCCCAAGTCCCAGCACTGAGTCCAGGGCCTGACATGTGTCAGGGCCCCACAGGACTTCCTATAAAACTGCAATATCTTTCAGGAATCCTCTCTCAGCTGGGCATAGTGGTGCATACCTATAATCCCAGCACTCAGGAGGCTGAGGTAGGAGGATGCCATGAGTTCCAGGCCAGCTTGAACTACATGGCAAGACCCTGTCTCAAAAAACCAAACCAAACCAAAAAAAACAACAACAACAACAACAACAACAAAAACCCTTCTCTCCCTATGATGGATCCATCCCTCCCTAGAATCAAAAATACTCGCCGAGTATCTATCACACACTAGGCACTGTGCCCTTCCCAGTGGCGCCAAAGTGGGCATGAACTGAGCAGACATGTAACCCTCTGTGCCCTCTGTCACACTCTGTCCTGCACCTGCAGTGCCTGCTTCTTATCCTCTCTCACTCCAGATCCTCCCTGGGTGCTGCTAAAGTCTACCTCCTCTGGGAAGCCTCCCTGGTCCTCCTGCACCTGCCATTATCCAGCTGCCTCCAACCTGCGACTGGGTCAGGATGCAGCTCTTCTGGGGAGCAGGACTACGCGTCCCCAAGAAGCTCAGCACAGCCATAGGCAGGGGCCGCAGACACAGGGGACCCCACCCAAGCTGTCCCCTTACCTCAGAGCCTGTCTGTGTCCCACAGCCGAAGCTCTGCACCAGCTGCACTGGGTACCAGAGGCTCAGGAAGCTGAGGCCCAGCAGAAGAGGCAGGGAGGCCAGGAGGGAGTAGTACTTGTAGATCTGGACAGACAGACAGGCAGACAGACAGATCTACCTCCAGCCTTCTCCCCCAGCTAGAACCAAATCCACCTCCCTTCCTACCTCATTCCCGAAGACCCCGGGAGGGATGGGAGAGCTGTGGGGTGCTTTCAGGTCTCTGACCCCATCCTGGGCCACCCCCACGAGTGTGCTTACTGGCCTTCTTCTGATACTCATGGACCCGGCAGAGCCAAAGGGAAGCAGCTACACAATTCCACCCCCATTTCCAGGTTCCATCACCCACTTTCCAGGTCCCTGTATCCCAGCATGTTAAGACACAGGTATCCCGGAAGGTAGATGGCAGCCTAATTCTGTGTAGATACAGTTTGCAACCTGGGCATCAGGTTCTGAGACTCCGGATTCTCCTCTGAGCCCCTCCCCGACTCCACACTGGACACTTTGTCTCTCTTCCCTTCCCACTCCAGCCTGACCAAGGGGAGGGAGGCTGGGGTCAGTGATGGGGGTCACGAACTTCCTCCTCCTCCTCTGTCCCCCTCCCCAGTTACCTTGTCCCCAGCCTCACCCCTACAGGAGCCGAGCTTGGCACTGCCTGTGCCTGGAAGCATGGAACCCATGCATAAGGGAGAACTCTGGCACATAAACAGAGTTAAAAGCAGCCATACAGGTCCAAGCAGGCTGCTCCCTGCACACCTCAGCCTTAGGCCACTGTGAGTCAGCGGTTACCTTGGGTGTCTTGGGACACTCAGCCCTCTGCCAGATGTGGACGCCCAAGTGTGCCCAGGATAGCACACTCCCCAGCAGGTGTGCAACTCTGTGCCTGGCTGTGGCACAGGCAGCCAAAGGATAGTATAGAGCAGGGTAGTAGAGCAGGGCCAGCATCTTCCAAGGCCCTGGGAGGTGAAATAGGCAGAGAGACACACGCTGAAGGGGCAGCCACTGGCTTCTCTCCTATCTCCTGTGTCCACCCCCCTTAGCGAGCTTGGTGGCCAAGAGCCCTGAGCTCAAACCCAGGCCCCAACTCAGATCAGCTCTGCGATCTTGGGCAAGTTACCTCTTGGAGTCTCAGCTTCCCCATCTGTAAGATGAAATAATAATTGCATTTTAGCAAGAATAAGACAAGATCTGAAACTGTAAAATGGGGGCCATCCACAGCTTTTGAGGTCATGCAGCCGAGCAGCTGTCCTCATCGTCACCCTCTTGAGCCCACCTGGCCACCCCAACACCCAGCCCCAGGCCACGGCTGCACTGTGTACCTGGGCCGGGCGTGGAGGTGAGGGGCAGGAAGGGCAGCGGGTCCTCGCTGGGGAGCAGAAGGCACAGAGTGCTGAAAAGGACCATGAAGACGGCAGCAGGCACGGCCCGGGGTCTGTGCCCAGCCAGGAAATCCACAGGGCTGGCATGGAAATGGGGACAGAGGGGATCATTAGCCCTTGTACCAGGTCACCCCAGGCTGTGTAGGAACTGCGGAGATGGAGAGAATCTGCCCCTCCATCATCCACTCATCTGGGGGCATTTGTGCAGCACTGCCTTCTCCTGGCTTCCTCCAGGCCAGTGCGTGGCAAAGGACAACACGAGCGCAGCGGGGACAAGCCCAAGCGGCAGTCCTACTCCCTCTCTCTCCAGGAAGCTCCAGGAAACGCGGCCTCCACACTACCCCGTTGTCTGTGTGGGCTGGCAGAGCTTCAGAGCGCTCGGAGCCACAACATCCTTGTGTAACAGCCACAGCCCCGCCTGGGCGGGGACCCGGGCCTGGCAGACAGCACACACGGCTGACCTAGCGTTGACCCCATCCTCCATGGCTCTGGTCCAGCTCTTCCTCAGGCTCCCTGTTCAGCCAGAGACACCCTGCTGGGTCCCCACAAAACCCAACCTGGTCTACACTTGGGCTCCACCACTACCTCCCTCAACCCTGTGGTGTCCCACACACCCACCTGCCCAGTCCCCTGTTCTCAGAGTCCCCTGTGCTGGGCTCGGGGTATAGAGCTGGAGGAGACAGTCCCACTACAGGGAAGGTCAGTCTCTTCCTCTCAAGTCGGGCAGGGTCCCCACACACCCTCAGGGAAAGGAGAGTCGGGACAGCATCAGGTGGTGGCTACAAGCAGGAAGGCAGGCAGTGGCGCCTGAGAGTTTGGAGTCAGGTTTCACCCATTCCTGAGCAGGTCCCTTCCCCACCCTGGGGCTCCTGACTACACCAGGTTTTGCTGGAGGTGGGGAGAGCCCCAAACGAGAGGTGGGATGTCACTGACTCAGAGTTGGCTGCTAATACCTGACATGCCCCACCTTCCCAGAGGGCCCCTGAGCAAGGGCTCCCAGGCCTAGCACCAACCTGGGCAGAGCAGGCCTTCCTCGCCCACAGCCAGGCCCGAGCCGGCAGCGTGACAGCAGCCAGGCCAGCAGCAGCAGGATGAACATCTGGAAGGAGAGGGGAGGAGAGATTGGGGGACCCAGGCCTCCCCCAGGGCCTTGGCTCTAGTCTGCCCCAGAGCACCCTGTATCTTCCCAGTGTACATGCTGTGCCATCTTGGGATGCCATTTAGACTTGGCTTGCACTGAGCTTGGATGCCCACCTTGGACCAGCCCCAATACCCACTCCCTGGAGGCCCCTGCACCAGTCCCTGTGCCCAGGTGGACTCACCGACAGCACAGCCAGGCAGGTGTGGCACAGAGCAGGTGGCACGCTGGGCTGGCAGGAGGGCACCTCCCTGTGGGGCAAAGGAAGGCTGGCTCAGCCTGGGGGCCTGGTGTTCTGCTGGGAATCGGGCCAAGGCTCTGGGGCTAGAGACTGGAGGCTCCCGAGGAAGCCATCCTGATCAGCCAGACCATCTCATCTAGCTTACCGGATGCCCCTGTCCTTCAGGGCCACTTCACTCATCCCACCCCAGAAGACCTGGTCATTCCTGTTCAGAGCTCGCTGCTAACAGAGGTCCAGCAAATCCCCTTGGATTTGTCCTCTGCTTGGTCCTAGAATTTGCTCCCTACTTATTGGTCTCTCAGAGTGGGTGCCTTTTGAGGATCTGGTTCCCCAAGAGAGAACCTCACCTTCTAAGGGCCCCTCGGCCTGCATCTCCTCATACAACCATGGAGGGACCAGGTCCTGCTCAGCCCTGTCCTCCCAGACCCAGCCAGGCAGGGACCTGGCATGCTGTCCCCAGGGCCATTTCCCCAAGGCCTCTGCCCCAAATCAGAAGCCATGTCCTAAGCATCCTCTCCAGGACCCCAATGTCCCTGTTGGACCCTTAGCTTGGTATGTTCACCCCATGAGCCCATGTTTGGGCGATCAAGCATGAATTCTTGTTTTATGTCATGGGACAGGCAGGGACATCGCTACAGGGAGCAGGGGCTGCATCCCAGGAGAGGCACAAGCAGGGATAAAGGGTGCCAGGAGGTAGAGGGTGCTTTTTGACTTGAGTGTGGGCTAGGGTTGGTGTCTCTCTGGGCAAAGAAGGAGAAAGGAAGCCCCGAGGGAGAGGCAAAGAGGATGAGGGGCAGGCAAGGTACAGAGTAGCTGTCTCCAGGTTTGGTGGTGGCACGGAGGTGGGGCTGGGCTGGGTTGGAGGAAGTAAGGGGGGCCTGGGAGCATTATGGTGTCTGAGCAGGGCAATGTCCCACTGTTTGGGAGGTTTCTGTGGCTGAGCCCACCCTAATCACAGTCACCAGTGCCCACCAACCCCAGCTCCAGCCCAGGGCACAGTGGGCCACCATCTGGAGCCCCTCACAGCTGTACCGCACCATATCCCCAGGGTGTCTTGACTCATAGGAAGAGAAGTGAGCCCAAGTTCACAGCCTTGGGATTCCCCTACCATCCCAACTTCCTGCTCCCCATTTGGGTGGGAGGATGCACAAGTATCTCTTCTTGGTTTTGCTAAATAAGTAGAATCAAACCACCCCCTGTTCCTTCAGGTACTATGTACCCAGGTGGGAGAAGGGGGCTGCAAATTCCAGTTGCCACCCACAAGAGGGGCCACACCCCCAGCACCCAGGCCCCACCATGCTCCCAACTTTATGTGGAGACAGTATCTCTAGCCACAGAGCTGGCTGCTGGTGCCTGGACCTCAGCCAGCACCCAGCCCTTGGTGCTCCCAACGACATGACTTCCAATGAGGGGTCAGCTCAGGCAGGGCTCTTGGTCCTCCAGGGGCTCCCAGGCCCCCTCCCCCACCACACACACACACACACACACACACACACACACACACACACATACACGGCAGGGACTCAGGGAGACCAGGACTCGAGGACAGCTGGGGAAGTGAGTAGGGCGCATCCTCGCTGACGGCACAGCTTTCTTCCAGATGGTCAGAACCCCAAGTTCTATAGACAACAGTGCTTCCCCCAGGCTTGGGCGGGGCCTCTGTCCCCACTGGGTGACCCAGGCCTGGCCAGGCTGCAGCCCCAGCCCTGGGCTGAGGCACAAGCATTTTTTCTTCTCTAGTTTCAAGTTTTAATGGAGAACAGATGTGCACACATGCACACACACATGCACACACACACATGCACATGCACACACACACACATACACAGTCTCACCTTTCCAGTCCCCCAAACCCTCAGACAGAGCAGGGAGGCAGGGGATGGGGCTTGGGTCAACAGGGGGAAACTGGGCTCTGAGTCTCACATGGCTGGGCGACCTTGGCTACAGGCAGGGGGCACAGAAAGGCCCGGCTCCTCCACCAGGGTGCCCAGACTAAACCTCGATGGAAAGGACCTGGGCCAGGAGCCCTCAGGCCACCCCAGGGTGAGCTGGCTGCCTGCCTTCTTCCCCACCCTCCCAGCAGGCCCAGAGAATCTGATACCTGTAAACATGGTACCCTAAATCATCACCCCTTCCAGCCCTCTCTCCACAATCCTCCCTCCTGGCTGCCGGCTAGATCACCAAGAACACCCCAGACCTGCAAGGCCGGAGCACACAGTGCTTTCCACCAGCCTGGCCCAGGTCCCCCCACTTCAAGTAGTTTAACAACGGGGCTGGGGCTGTTAAGAATCAGATGCAGACTGGGCTGAGAGGTTGTGGCTTGTCTAGGGTCACACAGCAAAGAATGGCAGAGCCAGTCCTAGCAGCCCTTCCCCGGGGTCTGCGCCCCACATCCCACTCTGATGGCTGGCAGAGTGGGGCTGCCACACTCACCCCTCTGGCTGGAGCTCCTTGCCCCCTGGGGGCTCGTCGATGTACCAGCTGCTGTCTTCATCTGCACCCCCGGAGAAAGTCTGGTTCCCTGCTGCCTGGGACAAGGACATTCTTGGGCCTTTCTCCTTTGACCCAGACAAGAGAAGGTGAAAAAAAATCCACTAAAATGTGAAAAGAGGATTAAAAAAAAAAAAAAAAAAGCCAAACAAAGAGAGATTTCTTTTTAATCCTAAAGGTTACTTTCTTGCTTTTGGCTCTCTGGGAAAAGCCGGCCTGGGACCGCAGGCCTGGGAAGCCTGGCACTGGAGGAGGGGAAGGGCCTCTCCTGTCCCCTCCTGTCCCTTCCCGCCCAATCCTGCCCGGCCCACAGACACAATTATCTGGGTGCACCCCTCGGGGTCCCCGACTTCTGGCGACAGCACCTATCCGGCCATCTGAACAGCTGCCAGAGAGACTTTGCTCAAAAGACCATTTGCGAAGATGTTCTCGTTGCTTGGGCCCCCAGAGACCCCCTTCTCTCCCCGCCTGTCCCACAGATGAACCTACAGGCAGGCCGAAGGGAGGACCAGAGAGGAAGGAGCTGTGGAGATGAAAGGGTGGGCGGGCAGCGGGCGGCTCCGCTCCCAGGCCCTCCCAGCTGGGCTTCTACCCCTCCTCCTCTCTGGGGTTCAGCCTGAGCCCCTACCTTTTGCCTGTTGTCCCTGGAGACCCTGCCCAGCCTCTGTCTGCCCTGTGTTGTCCCTGGAGACCCTGCCCAGCCTCTGTCTGCCTTGGTGACAGGCGCATACCATCATCCTTGGTGAAGCCCCCTAAAAGGAGCCCCGCAGGGCATGGCCAGGAGGAGCGGCACCTGACCCCAGGGCGCACATACCTGCCCTCAGCACCTGCCTCAGCACTCCCGCACCTCTGCCTACCACATCTGCAGAGCTGGGGATGGCTGCGGCCCACGGAGACAGAGAGAGGAGCTGGGTCATCTCCTGGGGTTTCCAGGAAGGAGAGGCCACACGCATCTCACTGGTGGAACCTTTTTGTTCCTACGACTTGATTTCACAAGAAGATAACTCACTCCCATAGGCGGAAATGAGTCCTTTAAACATGAACCAGACATACAGGCAGGCAAGCAGCACCTTGCCTCCTGCTGATCCTCCTGCCTGGACCTGGGTTCCTCTTTCCTCCTTCCGGGGGGACCTGGAACCCTGGCCACCTCCCCTGGACCCCTGGCCCAACCCCGCAGGGAGGGGAGAGGCAGAGAAAGTCCTCAGCCACGTCCCAGGGTTGGGGGCAAGCGCTGCCCCAGCTTAGGCCCCCGGATGGCCAAACTCTGCCTTTCTTTCCTGCGAGCAGGGGCCTGCTCTGAGGTCAGAGGGACTTTGGAAACTGAGTTTGATGCCCTGTGAGGCAGATGTCACCAGCTGGGCTTTCTAGCGGCCCTCTGCTCCATCGCCAGAGCCCCTGTGCCTTTCACCACTCAGGGCTCTCAGACCCTCAGCTTGGGGACCATCAGCCCTCATCTGATTCAAACCCCCCTCATGAGACTGCAGCAACTGGGGCTACATCCTTGATGGGGAGTGAGCTCCCTGCACGGGCGGAGGTGTTGGGGCTGGGATCTCTGTCCTCCCACTTGACCATGTCCTGCCCGACTCTGCCTCCCCCGCCTGGTTTGTTCATTCACTCAACAAATCTGGCACACCAGGTAATGCTCTACCTGCTGCTGCCACGGCAGAGGGAAAGCCCTGCAACTGAGGGGGACTTCAGGGGTAATGATGTGGAGGGGACAAACCCGTGTCCTACGTGTTCAGAGAGACGTGAAGTAGAGAGAAAAGAGAGACACAGTGGGAGCTGGTTGTTCTAGATAGGGGGACAGGGAAGACTGCTCTGGGGAGGTGATGTGTGGCTTAAACTTGGAGGGAGTGAGAGATGGAGGGTGGGAGGAGGGAGGAAAGGGCTCCTTCAGCCTTAGAGGTGTAGCCAACCCAGAAGGGACCCCAAATCCAGGCACGATCCCTTCCTGCTCTGTACCAAACTTGCTCTCTGCAAAGGGCTTCCTGTGGATACTGTCTCCACCCTTGTGACCCTTTGTGGGTCCAGGACCCATGATACCACCTCCCTCCTTACTGGGGGGATGAAGACAGGTACCTTGGGCTAGCAGGGTGGAGCAGGTGGAAGGTGGGGCCTGGTGAGGAGGCACCTGTCTGTGACTGAGCCCCAGGCTGGCCCTGGGCCCTGTGAGTCCCTTCTCTCTCTTGATCTTGGACCCACCTCTATCGCTTCCAGCCCCCAGATTCTTCTATTGCGGGTACACACACACACACACACACACACACACACACACACACACTCCCTGTCCTCCCTCAGTGACTTCACTGCTCAAGAATGTGGAGCCAGCACTCTAGACCCTGTTGCAGCAAGCAGATCAAAGCCACAGAGTCGGCCAGGCCGCCCAGGTGCCCGCTGCCTTCCGCCTGCCCTCCTGCCCCCAGATCCTCCTCTTCTGTAGGGGTAGGGAACAGCCCAGGTGAGGACCCCTGGGTGCCTGGTGGCTATGTGGCTCCAGCTGGGAAGTAGACCCACTTCTCCAGGCTGGGGCTACCATCTGCAAATGGCAGGTTGGCTCAGGGGTGTCAGGAAGGAGGCAGCTGGCATGGAACAGCACTGGGGAGAGGAAGGCGGTAAGGGTGCACTCCCAGAGGACTTCTCCAGGGGCCTGGGCAGCAGGGTCATGGGCACTGGTGCCCTCATGGGTCAGCGGGAAGCAGCTCTGCTGTGGAGGATTGGAGAGCGGGACTGGTGGGGACACTCGCAGAGGCTCAGAGGAGGGCAGAGTGAGGGAGTGAGGACAAGGCTTAGGCAATCTCAGAGGCTTCCTGGAAGAGAAGGTACAGAACAGGGTCCTGAGGCTATTCAGAGCCCGAATAGTAAATAGCAAGAATGAAGTCTAAGCATCTCAGGAGAGAAGAGATGGGGTGGCTAAGCCCTGCCCCCCATGAGTGGGAGAAGTCCTCAAAGCTTCTGTGTTCCACCAGGGAAGGCCATCTGCCCTCCGGGCCTGGCATGGGGCGCCCAACCCCAGGCTGCAGCTGGCCCATGAAGCCTTGGGACAGGGCTTCCTTCCTCCCTGTGTTTTTGTTCAAGTTGATTAAACCCAAGGAATGTTTGTGTCCCCAAACGGAGGCCACGTGCATACCCTTGGCTGTCTGTGCTCATCAGATCCTCCCAGGGCAAAGAGCTAAGCCCAGAGGAGGCCAGCAGCATCCCTAGGACCTCAGAAACAGCACACAGACCCCTGACGTCCAGGGCACCTGCAGAAGCTCAGCAAATTCCCAGAACTTCAGTGACACCCCAGAGCCCTGTCCAGAGCTTCCACATGGCCCCCAGGAAGGCTCAGAACTGATGAGACAGTCCACACCACGCAAGCAAGTGCCCAAACCCAGACCTGTCATTGTCCAGCCTCCCACCCCAGCCCAGCTCTGAGTCCAGCAGCACATCACGTGCTACTCCGACACCTGCCACTCAGCAATTCCCTGACCCCACAGTGAGGCACTGTGCCCGGCGGGGGGGCTGCCAGCCAGCAGTGGGACAAGGGGGACTGACCTGACCTGCGTGCCTGCCTGAGCGGCCTGGGGACCCTCACAGCCCGTGGGCAAGCAGCCGAAGCAGGTCAGCCCCAGGCAGGCAGGGGGCTCAGGGGCTGCCAACGTGTGCACACATGCACACATGTGCACACACATACACAGGTGTGCATGCATACATGCCCATACTTATACACACACTCATGCACATGAACACTCTAAACACCCCAGTACACACAGGGCTTAACTCTGGCCCAAAGAGTTTGGTCCCCCTGCAGTGGCCTGGGGAGCAGGGGTGTGGGTGTCTGTCCCCCTCCTGTCTCCAGTACCATGCAGTTCACTCAGGACATCTGTGATGTGCTCATCCTAGGATTCTCGTGGCCCTGCACCAAAAGCAGCACCCTGACAGGAGGGACTCAGGTCACCCTGCCCCAGAAGGAGGGTGGACACTGTGAAGAGAAGGAGGAGAGGAGGGTGGCCTGCTGTTCCAGGGGAGTGGCGTGCTCTTCCTTCTCTTCCCCTGCCTTCCCAGAGGGCTGTGCTAGAACTGACTTGGAGGAGGGAAGGTAGGAAGGCAGATTTTAGCTCAGGACAAAGGCAGTGAGACTCCCCTCATAGGAGGCAGTCAAGAAAAGGTGACGTCCAGGAGCCCTGGCCAAAAGGCTATGAGGACTGCCCAGACGCGAGAGCCCCGATTCTCCTTTCATAGCTCGTTCTCCCTGGGGCAGCACCACCACAGCCCAGCCTTGGAAAGTAGGCTTTGTGCTGGACGCCGGCTGCTGGGCAGAACCTTGCTGACACAGGACAACCTCATGCCACAGCAGTCAGGCCCCGCTCAGAAGTGACTCTTGACTTCCCTGCCCTTTGGAGCCCACACCTGCTTTCCTGATCCACTGTTCTGCCCTGTCCTGCCTCTTCTGGCCTCGGTGCCTGCTCTGCCCTTGCCCTGCCTTCTCCGTGCTCCCACGTGTGGGGCTCCTACCTGGCCTTCCAGCTTAGCTCCAGCCCAGCTCCACCAGGGCTCTCACGGCCTCTCGCTCTGCGCCTCTTCCTTGTCCTCTGTGGATCGCTCTGGGGGTCTGCACGGTGCTGCCCAAACCAGGGTCTCCTCCCTGAGCCTCAGCACTCGCTCAAACTGGGGCCCTAGAGGGAGGGCTGGTTGTAGGGTCTCAGCCACAGGCCCCAGCACAGTCCCCAGCACCTGCTTTAAAAGGTGCGTGTTCTCCTCCGGAAGGCAGCCTGGGCCCTGCCCCTCCTCCTGCCCCCAGACCTGGCTGCTGTGATTCTCGGATCAGAGGAGCCCACCCCACCCCCTTCCCTGCAGCTCAGGCCCAGAGCCTGGGGCCCCACACACCGCTGTACAGGCCCTGGTCCCCACAGCAGGGCCTCTCCGCCCCCCTGCCATTTGCCCGAAACTTGATCCCCTTGGCCCTCCTAGTCACCCCAGCAGAGAAGCCTGCACAGGGCTTTGATGGCTGAGCTTCTCCAGCTGTGGCCAGGATGGGCTCAGGAACCCCCCACCTCCCCACATTTGTCACCATCCCTCAGTCCCAGGGGTCAGGGCCTGATGAATTGCACTGAGCTGGCCACCAGCTCAGCTTTTTAATAGGCGATCGGCACCCTGCTGCTGTCCAGATGGTCTGGGCGATCAAAGGATGGGGGTGGGGGCTCAGCACACTTTCCAAGTGTGATCCATTCAAGGGGACCAAAAGGCCCCCTCAGACCTTCTCCTCTACTCCTCCTAGAAAGGTGGGGTCCTGGGGTCCTGCTCTTCATCCTGGCACATTTCTGGGCACTTCAGGGTGAGGGTGGCACCTTGACCTCCCTGCTCCTGAGCTCCACTCGCGGCTTACACTCCACTCCCTGCTCCTAAAGCCCAAGAAAGGCAGGACAAGGAGGGGGTCCTAAATTCTCAGGAGGTAGCTGGGCAGGGCAGGCTACCCTGCCTCTTTGAAGCATAAAGGGGGTATAGTCTATCAAAGAGCAACCCACAATCAAACAGCAGCCCACAGAGCCCAGGGACCCCAGGAGGAAGAGAAGGGAGCCCAAGTGCAGGCAGGGAACCTGTCCTGTCCCCAGCGCAGATCTAAGCACCATCTTCTCCTCAGAGAACTGCTGGCAGGTAGGGAGGATTAAACCCAAAGAGAGAGAATTAACATGTGGCTCACTCTGAAGAACCCATCCTCAGGAAAAGTGTAGGTGGTCGGGCATGGTGGTGCACACCTGTAATCCCAGCCCAGGAGGCTGAGGCAGGAGGATCATCAAGACTTCAAGGCCAGCCAGAGTTACATAGTGAGTCCAAGGCCAGCATAAACTACGTAGCAAGACCTTGCCTCAAAAAAAAAAAAAAAAAAAAAAAAAAAAAAAAAAAAAAAAAAAAAAAAAAAAAAAAAAAAAAAAAAAAAAAAAAAAAAAAAAAAAAAAAAAAAAAAAAACCCAAAACAAACCAAATCAAACACAAGAGAAAGAAAAAGAAAAAAGAAAGGCCTAGGTAGATATGCAGACAAGATGCCCAGAACTGTTTATTTATGGTGGAAATTGGCATAAGCCCAATAGCCACTACAATCGATTTTGACAGTCTACGTGGTAAAGGGTTTCCGGACATGGCACTGGCCGGGCATAGTAGCCCAGGAAGCCCATAGCAGGACAATACAGACATCATGATACCACCTCACCCTTCTTGAACTAGGCAGATACGTGTGCAGACAGAGAAGGTGAGTCTGGCAGACACCCACAAACGGTTCATGACATCACACTCAGGGGAGGTGGAGAGAAGGGAGATGTTCACATGTTGGAAACCTTGTATTGCCTGTGTAATTGTTTTTAATAACCGAAAGGAAACCATAAGGCTGCAAGGAAGACTGATGTAAGGTACCACTGGGCTGTGTGAGTCGATTCTACCCTTAGCCCAGTCTTGCTCACCCCTCAGCCTCCCTTATTGGCTGGGGAGATAGAAAAAGGAATGTTGCACATAACTCTTAAGATATCTTCTTTAAAAGAGAAATGTATTCTTTACCCCCTTTCTCCTCCTTGGTGACTGAAATGCAGCTGCAATGGCTGGATCTCAAGAAGCCAGGTTGTGTGTTAAGAAGGACTGAGCAATAAATTAGCTACAGACACACAGCCCAAGTTAGGGCCAGATAATAAAACAGAAGGAGACCGAGAGACTCCCACGGTACCCAGTACTCTGACAGATCCACCGGAAACCTAAGCTCAGGGAAATCACTGGGTGTCGGGATCAGCAACGGAGCTGAAGTTTTGCCAGCGACCACCCCCCACAATCAGGTCCATCACACGGCTCACTGCTCTCTCCCCAGGAACCTCCCTTCCTAGAGCGTGGACTCTGCTCTGCTCTGTGGTGGGGAGACCCCTTGGGAGTGGAGGGGCGGCCCTCCAAACTGGTTACCCCGAACAGTAGGCCGGGGCGCCACCAACACAGGTGCCTGCCGTTGGCCTCTGTCCACTCCCCTGTTGGATTTCGTTTGTTCTATCTCACTGTCCTTCCAACTGTCCTGTCCACCACTCTCTTTCCATCCGTTATCTCACCCTTTTTGTCTGACTCCGATTGTCTACCTGTCTTTCCTGCTGATTCTGTCTCTGCCTCTGCCTCTTTTTTTTCTTTTCTTTGCAAGACCAGGAATTAAAAACAGGGTCTTCCCACTGAGCTGCATCCGCAGCCCCTTTTCAATTTTTTATTTTGAGATGGGGTCCAGCTCAATTGCCAAGACTGGGCTCAAACTGCAATCCTCCTGTCTCAGCCTCCCAGAGTGCTGAGATCATAAGCATGTGCTGCCAAATCAAGCTTTCATCTCTTTCTTTCTCTGACTCTGGGTCTCTCTACAATTGTCTTTTCTGTTTTGCTCCCCTCTTTCTGTCTCTCATCTCTGTCTATCTCTCTCTCTTTCTCTCTGTCTCTCTGTCTCTCTCTTTCTCTTTCTCTCTTTCTCTCTTTCTGTGTCTGTTTCTCTCCCTGTTTCTCCCTCCCTCGCTGTCTCCCTGTCTCTCTCTCTCCCTGTCTCTCTCTGCCATGAAGTTTGTCCCTCTCCTCCTAACAGTCTGGGGCAGTACCCTTTCCAAACTGGCTGCTGTACCGTTTCAATCTGACCCCAGGATGGCTTGGGCTGAATTGGGGAGGCTCTATTAGCTCTGCTTCTCCTCCCTCTTACCTGCTCCTCTGTCCCTGGTGCGGCAGAGCCCCGGGGTGGCCTCCCTGGCTGGGTTGAGTGCTGGGAGCCTGCCGGAGCAGTCCTCTACACCAGCGCAAGCATCGCTGATGCTGCAGAGACACTGTCCCCCTCCCTCTTGTCCAGGAACTTCAGCCCCTGGGGACTGGGCTGGCGGAGGGGTCTGGCAGGGGAGCCCGGGGATCCCCATGTAGTTCTGGCCCCTCCCACAGCTGTACCCAGCTGAGCCAGGTCAAGAGGGCTTCCCGGAAGCCCAAGAGGTTCCCGCCTACACTGGGCAGGATCACGGGTGCCACTCTGAGGACAGTCTCCAGTGGCCGAGGACTCTGTGGAGGGCAGAGCCCAGGTCACTGACTTTATCCTTGTCCCTTAGTAGCCAAGTGACACAAACACAGACCTTCCAGGCTCCGGCCGCCCTTTCCCATCTGTGCAGTGGAGACAGAAGGCTCCACACCTCACTCTGCCAGCCCCAAGCTGAGATCCTCCCCCTAACCTGTGACCCTCAGCCCTGAAGTGAGGGGTGGGGCTTTCGAGGACAGGGACACCGCAGGGGGTGGGGGGCTGCACACCCAGCCGAGCAGTGCTAACCCCCAGTACACCCCCCTCGCCTGACCGCTGCAAGCTTCTTCCTCCTTGTGGAAGAGGAAAGGTCACAGCCCAGGTAAGGTGACACCCGCAGGACTCACCTACATCCAGCTTGCTGGAGGACTCAGATCAGAGAGAAGGCCAGGCCAGGAGCAGGAGGTGGGTCCTTGGGGACGGGCTTTGAAGAGCCCCAGGGTCCCGGGAGGTGTCAGCAAGGGAGACCGAAAGGAGCCACTGTGGGAACTGGAAGGCGCCCTCCCGGGGGCCTAATTACAGGCCCAGGCTCCACCAGACAAAGTAGAGCTCAAGTGGCCCTCTTCTATAAAAGATGGAGAGGAGTCCAGGGCCCAGTTACTTCTCCCATGCTGGGTGGCAGAAGTGGCCTGGAAGTCAGCCTTTCCAGGATGTCCCTGCCCATGCCCACCTCCTGCCCCAGCTCCCCAGAGACAGCCTCGCCTGGATCCCAGACCCCTGAGAGCTGCCAGAGGCTCAGCCAGGGAGGCAGCTAGGAATGGAGAGAAGCCTGGGGTGGGGGCAGGAATCTGTCCTGCCCTGTACCACCAACCTCAATTTTCCCAGCTATAAAGTGGGGTGCTGCCAGCCCTGGCATGCTAACATTCCTTCTCGGTGCTAGACTTTATCTGCAGAACTGAGGCCAAGTCTAGGGCAGCCCAAGCATCTGCAGCCCCTACCTCCTGCCCTGCCGCTTACCCCCCTCACCTCTGTCCTCCTTCCTGGGTACCAGCGGGACCAGGGAAGCACCCAATACATCTCTGAGGCCAAGTTTGACCCAAAAGTCCAGAATGGTCTTTGCTTCTCATGAATGGAATCCTCGTGAAATAGCCACAGCAGAAGCTAAGCTGGCTTTGTTTATCAATGTATATATCCTTCTGTCCATCAGCCCAGACCATGCATCCATCCGTCCACCCCCCCACCCACCCATCTATCCATGATGCTTCACCCATCCCCCAGCCATCCATCCCCTGCCCAGCCCCATCCTGAAGGAACATTCCATCCAGCACGCAGTCATCACTGGGGACAGGAGAGGAAAGGGCAGAGTCACGCCTGGGTCGCAGGCCATGCTTACCAGTCTACCGCAGCAGCAGGGGTGCTTGGGGGGCTCCAGGCAGTGTGGGCAGAGGGGGCAGCAGCAGCAAGGTCAGGAGGAGGAAAGGGTAGCCTGGCCCGGACAAACGTCCTTCCCCTGGACACTCTGCATCATGAAAGGAGCCAGTCACAAAAGGACAGCTGTAGGGCTCCACTCGTGTGAGCGTCCAGAGCAGTTAGATTCCAAGGGAAGGAGAGAAAGGCAGTTTCCAGGCTGGGCCGGGGAAGGGGGAGCTGTTGTCCAATGGGTAGTTTCCATTTTATGAGATGGAAAGAATTCTGGAGATTGGTTGCACAAGGTGAAGGTACTTAGCACTACTAAACTGCACATTTGAAAATGGCTGAGATGGTAAATTTTATGTTATGCTATTTTACCGTAGCTTTTTTTTTTTAAGTAACCATATACACATACCAAAACAGGTGAGCCCTCCCTAGACACAGGATGAGGACTAGGGTGTGGAGGCCAGATGGTGGAAGTTACTAAACGGTGCTAAGGCATGTTAAGGCGGATACAACCACATCTGAGACACTGTAGAAAGGTGGAGAGGGGGGAAGAGAGTGAAGAGGGGACTCAGGGACACACACTAGGGAAGACAGACTCTGGCTGTGCACAGTGTGGGCTGGGGTGCAGAAGGTGCCCCTAGGGTACAGGGAGCGGGTCCCACATTGCAGTATCTCTGAGGGTCACCTCAAACACACAAGGGAAGAGACTGCTCCTCCTCATCATGATATCCAAGGCCGTGGCTAGCCAAGCACCACCCCTGGGGCAGCAGTTTCTCTGCCACCCACCCTCCCCTGCCACGGGCATCCTGTGGCCCTTCCCAGCATGCCTTAGGGTTTCAGGCCACTGAGCTGAGGGCTGTCTTACCTACCCACTCCCACTTCGTGTACAGAAGGAGGCACTGACGCCCAGTCAGGATCTCTCAAACTTCATATACAGGTCAAGGGCCTCAATGACTCATGAAACCTGGAGAAACTGACTTTCAGTCATTGCAGCGGAAGCCTGCTGCATACACTGAGACCTTCAGCTGGGCTGGCCAACGCCATCTTTAGACGGCCATCTCCCTTTTGTGGAAATAGTGCATCCTGATCAACATAACTCCAAGTGAACGTTTTTTAATGCAATCTGTGCTGTATGTAAGCGTTCTCTTCAGACTCAGAAGTGTCCTTCGGCATTGTTGGTATAAAATTCCCTAACAGAATGAGTGCCGATTTTTTTTTTCAGATTTTATTTTGTTTTGTTTCATTTTTTTTTGTAGTGCTGGGGATCGAACTCATGGCCTTATGCTTGCAAGGCAAGTACTCTAACCACTGAGCTAAATCCCCAGCCCTGAATGCCGATCTTTGAGCTAGGCCCAGGACACGTTTAGTAGGAGTGAGTGTAGACAGAACCCCTCAGTTCCCTCTCAGCTCTTAATAGGCATATGAGCCAGGCAGAGTTTAATTCTTTCAGCCTTGGGTTCTCCAGCTATGAAACAGGAAATAATTATACTTGCCTCACAGAGCCACACAGAATGCCTGGGGCCCAGCAGCTACTTAATGCGAAGTATCATTAATGATGCTGATGATGACATCGTCGGTGATGATGACAATGGAGGAGAAGGTGGTAGTGGTGGTAATGATCATGGTGGTGATGATGGTGGTGGCCCTCGCAAAAATGGCAGTGAGAACAGACACTCATTACTGAGGAGTGTCCAGAATCTCCTGACTCCGTGTGGATATCAGCAAGACTCTAGTCGGGGAGGCCTCCAGCGCAACAACTCTTTGGTGTGAGAGGCTGAGCACTGCCTGTGAGGCGAAGCTGAGTTGGGCCCAGGCTGTGAGCGCTGGTTCAGACTGTGACCTGGGGAGAGGCAGGTGCTGAGGGCCCCTTCCCATGGTCCCCCCACACCCAGGATAAAAACTCTCAGGAACGAAGTGCGTGGCGCGTGCAGATGGACTCTGCAGAACGAGAAGCTCTGACTACCGTGGACCATGTGCCACTCATCTCTGATCCTGCTCTCATTTTTGTTTGTTTGTTTGTTTGTTTTGGGACATGGTCTTGTTATGCAATTCGGGCTGCCTTTGAACTTGTGATCTTCCCGCCTCAGCCTTCCAAGTACCGGGATTTCAGGCGTGCACCACCAGGCCTGGCTTTCCTGCTCTGAAGTTGGAACTTACCATCTTCTAGCACACATCATGACTTATTTTCTCTGTTTCATGTTCATCTTTGTCTTCTTCACCTGTCTCCCCCACTAGATACGTTTCCTCAGGAGGGCAAAAGCTTTGGATTCACTGCCGTATTCCAAATGCCTAAAATAGTGCTGTACACACAGAGGGCTGTTCTGTTAATGGAACAAATGCTAAAAGGGAGGGGCTAGTGGCTGCCTTTGCTTTCCAGGTGATCAGGCTCAGCTTCCTGGCTTGTTACCTGGTTTCTCTGCAAACAAACAGCTGAGCACCCAACCTGCAGGCTTTCGGGCTTGCGCAGGCTGGCGCTGTGGCAGAAGCGGCAGTACTCAGCTTGGGATCAGTCCCTGCAGTGTCCATGGCCTTCAGGGGGCCCGAACCCTGGCTCCCTGCATCCCTGCTCAGCCAGAGGCTGAAGGCTGAGGAGAAGACCCTGGATCTGGAGTTTGAGGTCCTGAGCGTGGGGTTCAATGAGGAGGGCAGATATACCCTGCGGCTGTCTGCTGAGAACCCCCTGCAGGCGGGCTCCGGGGCTGGGGTGCAGTTGCAGGTGAATGATGGGGACCCCCTCCCAGCCTGCTCTGCTGTCACAGATGTCATTGAGCAGCGGGATCCCAGGCAGAGCCTCACCCTCACCAGGAACAAGTTTGTCTTTACTCTACCCAAAGGTACAAAATGGGTTGGGGCCGGGAATGTCCGAGAGAAGGTCCTCAGTCTTCTGCCCCAGCCCCGGTGGGGGATCCTGGGGAGCCTCAGAGGAACAAGGAGAGGCGGGGCAGAGCTGGGAACTGAATCCCACAGCCCTACTTGTGTGGCCCTGGGCAACCTCTGAGAGACCCGCCTGTTTAGTGTGACACAGGGATGCTAGCCCTAGTCACACAGGGTCTGGAGAGGAGGGACTGGAAGGGCAGATGTGCCCTGAAAAGAACTGAGCCAACAGCAGGCTTGGAGTAGTTGTGGGCAGCAGATGAGACACCAAGGAGCACTAGAACCAGCCCCGAGTGCCCATGATAGGGGAACAGAGACAAGGACACCCAGGTCTCCCTGCCAGGAGCTTCCAGACCAGGTAGAGAGGTAGGAACCCCTGGACAGAGAGCTACAACTGTGAGGGCCCCCAGGCAGGTCGCCTTGAGGGTGGGGAGAATGGGAAAGCCGAATCCTAGGCTCCAGTGGCCAGAGGCCAGGAACAGGCTGAAGTCTGGTCCAGGCTGGGCAGGGACCTATAAACTGGCACCCCCTCCTCACTCCAGCGGCCTTGTATCCTACATGGGTGATAGAAGGAGCCGTAGTAGAAGTGGAAAGAGGGTTACCCTGTCCCCAAAGCCAGACAGTCCAGTTGCCCAGGACCCTGCCTGTCTCCGTCACCCTATGGTGGAGGCAGGGACACCCCTGATCTGAGCTCATCCCCCACACAGGCTTCTGCAAGAATGATGGGCAGCATGATGCCCGTTTGCGTGTGGAGGCCCTGCGGCTGGATGGAGCCGCAGGCCAGGCAGGCCAGCAGTGCGTGGGCCAGGCCATTTTCCCCATCTACCCACGGCCGGAGCAGCCCCCCATGAACCTTGAGGCGCAAGAGAACGAGGACCTGTATCGCTACCGTGGCAGCCTGGCTCTGCTCCGGGCCGGCCCAGACCCCACGGCTCGCCACTGCGGGGCCCTGGCCTACAGGGTGGCCTTCCGTGTGCACCGGAGCCTGGGGTCCCTCCAGCCGGGACTGCTGTCGCCTTGTCCAGAGCCCCGGCTCCAGGTGGGTGGTCCTGGGGGTCCCTGATTAGGTGCTGGGTGCCCCAGACCCAAGACGCAGCCTCTCTGGTAAGCCTGGTGCCCCCAACCCCTCACTGAGTAGGGCAATGCAGCTTCCAGGCCGACTCCTTCCCTCTGGGAAGCCTGCTGTCTGAGGATGGCCTTGGAAGTCCTGGTTTAAAGCAACCAAAAAATGGAACAAAGCACTCTGGGGGGGGGCTAAGGCAGGAGGATCACAAGTTCAAGCCCAGCCCGGGCAACTTAGCAACTTAACAACTTAGCACCTTTGTGAGGCATCCTGTCTCAAAAGAAAATACACAGTTAGAAAGGATTGGGTCAGTACATGAAGGCCCTGAGTTCGATTCCTACTACAGTATCAAGCTGGACATGGTGGTGCATGCCTATATCAAGCACTCAAGAGGCTGAGGTAGGAGGATCACCATGAGTTTGAGGCCAGCTTGGGGTACGTAGTGAGACTTTGAAAAAACAAACAAAAACTAATATCCCCCCCTCCATAAAAGGAACTTTCGTCCCTGCCCACAGAGCAGGGACACATGTGGGCAGGGATTTTTTTGCTCAGGACTTGAATGCCCCCTGCAACCCTGCAGTCCCCGATCTCAAGGACATCCATTCTCACCAGATTCCCGAGGAGGCCCTGAGCGACTACAGCACAGAGGTCCCCGCTGTGTGCCTACTCTCAAACCTATCCAGCCCCCACCATGACCAGCAGGGGGTCATCTCAGAAGCAGCACCCCAGCAGCCTCAGGTAAGAGGGCCGGTCCTCATCTGAGCTGCACTGGGGGTCCCCAGTGCTCGACAGCCAGGCAGGCAGCCTGGAGGCCTCACAGCCAAGCGGGGAAAAGCAAGCAGAGAAAGTGGTCACCCATGTCACAGGTGGAGAAATGGAGACTCAAGGGCGCTTGATTCGGTTTAGCATCAGCATTGCCTGAGGACCTCAGTGCACAATAGGAAGCCACAGCAGGGTCTGCCCCTAAGCTCAAGGTTTAAAAGCTAAACGTTTGCCCCCCAAAGGCAGGGTGGGGGCAGGGCTCCTGGAGAGCTCTCTCCCCAGCAGTGGCCAGGTCTGGAGCTGAGTGGAGCCCGACGGGAGAAAGCATAGGAAACAAGAGTGTGGAGACAGTAGAGCAGAGTGGGTACTCAACTCAGGAAGAAAGCCAGGATACGAGGCGGGGTGCAAGCAGAGGGAGCTAAGGGTCCCCCATCCTGTCCCCATGACCCACTTTGGCCTCTGTTCATTCGTCCACAAGTCAGTCGATACACTTTTTACCCTTCCCTGTGCAGAGCTTATAGAATGAGATGAGTGTCACAGGGGCCCCTCTGGTCCCTCCAAGCTCCCTGACTATGGAGCCTGGCTCCTGGCCCCTGGCCCTTCGGTTCTATGGTTTCTCACAGGACCAGGATGCAGGAGGCACAGAGCTGGAGGGCAAGATGTCCCCTGCTCTGCAGGTCCTGGCATGACCCGGTCACCTGAGCTACGAGTTTAAGGCTGCAGTTTGCAATATGTATGGGGGAGGAGGGGACTACTGCTGGGAAGGGGCTGTCCAGATGGCTGCAGCCGCCCTGGCAGCTCTGATTTCTGTTATTTAAAGCCATCATCTCTGCGCCGTACTCCCTGTTAAAGTGTCAGATGTCTACTTCTTCCAAGACAAGAAAATGGCTTTCAAGGGAGAGGGAAATCACCCCCTCCAGGGGGTCAGCAGTCACAGCCCGGAGATGGGAGCAGACAATGGAGGGTCGGGAGAACAGAGCCGTGCTTTCAGCCGGGGAACTCAATACAGCAATTCCGGTTCGGGTTCCAGTTCTGCCGAAGGCAGGCAGCAGCCTTTCTGTGTTGCTGCTGGAGGCTGAGACACAGCCGGAAGGACAGCAACACCAGACTCAGTAGGTCCCCCTCGTCCTTTGAAGCTGTAGTCGCTCCCTTGGAAGTGGCAATGGCCCAGAACCACAAGGCCCCTCGGAACCATCTTGCCCTTGCTTTTTGAACCTGGACCGGGAAGCCCAGGAGGTGGGGATTTCCTGTGGCTCTTTGGTTTTCAATCCAAGAGAAGAGGACAGTGTAGGAGTGGAGAGGGTGGTGACGGGTAGTGGTTGGAAGACTGACAGGACCAGAGATACAGCCCAGCCTCAGCAATACTCAGTTGAGTCCAGGAATGGGTTTCTGGGCTCAATATACAAGTGTCTAAATTCAGGGCCACCTCTTCCAGAAAGTTTTCCCAGTGTGCATTTCACCCCTTCCAAGGTATCCTTAGTCCTATCTACACCAGGCATCTCAACAGTTGAATCTATTCAATTGAGATCCTTATTGTAGGCTCCCAAATTTTTCTCTAATTTGCATAGTGTGTCATTTTTTACACCAGAACCCAGGTGCTCACGGTGCAGAGGACAGGGTGGTAGAAGGCAGGGGACTGTGGGTACAATGAACAGCTCGCTCAGGAATGAGCCGTGGGAGGGACAGGGCTCTCTGTGTGGCCAGGGCAGGGCTCTGTCTGAACTTCAAGACTGACTTGGAATCTGAGTGGCTTTTCTTCTCACCCGCGGCCCACAGGTTACATGGCCCCGAGTGGCCACACTAATGCTGTCCCCAGCATTCCCTGGGTTCTAGAGCCTCTGGAAATAAAACAAGTAATAACTCTGAGGAAATCTTTTCGGGGGTGGTGGTTAAGAAGGGACTGTCCCCACAAATGTTCTCAGAACGGACAGTCACAGCCTGTGGGATGGAGGTCGCTCTCTGGGCTCCCCAACTCAGCTTACACCGACTGGTCTGCAGTCTCCTCTTAGCTGTACGGGGACCAGATATTACCCAGTGACAGGGGCTGTTATCAGACCAGAAAGAGAGCAGCCTGTCCAGAGCTAGGCAAGGAGAGCAGGAAGGCACAGGGCAAACCCTGGGCAAAGGGCCATGAGGGTGACCCTGCTGACCTCTGAGGACAAATCATGCTTCTCAGAGGCCTTGGGGCCCCCAGACCTTCCTGCTCCCCTCCTAAAGATCCCCAAAGGGTCAAGGACAACCTCCCCCTGGCACAGCTGTTTAAGGGGGAGACTTGGGGCCAGGAACACCACCCCCCCCGGAAGAAATTGCTGAAAACAGGAACATATTCCCTGCTCCTGGCCCTGGGAGCCGTCCTGGGGCTCCCTCCCACACAGTTCTGCGCCCTGGATCCCAGGCAGGAGAGCGAGGAGGCAAGGGCGTGGTGCCACCCGCCCCCCACCTCTTCCAAACAATCGCAGTTTTGTTTCGTGCAAACGATTCAGTTTCCCATGAGCTTTTCAAATGGTGCTTTTAAGGCTTTTTTAAAAAATTCCTTTCATTTAAAACACCTTTTTTCTTCTTGCCCTGGAGGGGGAAAGAAAGGAGAGAAGGAAAAGCTAATAAAGCAATCATCAAATGTGAAACACCTGGCTCTAAGCCCATGGCTTCTGATGGTGGGTTTGGCACCGCCAGCTTGGGGGCTTCTATTAAGGACAAGTGGAGGGGAACGGTGAGCAGCTAGGAGCTGTTAGTGGTTTGCCAGGCGTCCCCTCTGCCCTCTGTCCCCAGACCTCTCCACCCCCTCTTCCCGGCCCCATTCTGAGCCTCTGTCTCCTCCTGGTCCAGGCTAGAGCTGGAGGGCAGCGCCTCCGCACCCCAGGCACACTGGGCCTTGGGCCGGAACACCGAGAGTCTCCACTCCCCTCTCCGCCCCGCTTTTAAATTCATTATGTCTTTTATTGCCGGCTATTGCATACACTATTTCTATTGCCCTGGAGACTGAAGTGGTTCAAGCGGAGAGTGGCCCATGAGGCAGATTTCATTAACTTCACTCTTTACTGCCCATTGAATTCCAGGGGGTTGGCCTGGTTGGGGAGCTGGGCACCTCTTGGTCCACACGCCTTCCTTTGGGTGCCAGCTGCCCCAGGCTTGGTTGTTCCCCCCATCCCACTGTCCTAGGGCTGGGACATGTTACAGGTGGGGAGACTGGCGCCGCTGGAAGGCCATGAGGAGCTGCTAAGCTCCCAGGGATGCCAGCGGAGGAAGGTGAGACCAGGACTGCCAGCCCCCTGTCTGCCCCCCCAAGCCGCCCCTCCTCCGTCTTTCCCGCCCCCATCAAACTCAAGACCTGCAGCCAGGCAGCTCTTTCTTGCAAATGAGGCAGCTTTATGGGCCGAAGAAAAACACTGCAATTGTTCCCTCAATTACCCCGGAGCAGATTGAATATATTAATCTCTCTCTTAACTCGAGTTAGAGACTTGGCTGCCGCCCCTCCCCCAGCCGCACGTGCGGAGCGCTGACTCCCAGCCCCCACCTTGCCAGGTCTGGAGCCCAAGCAGGTCACACTGGGTCCAGTGAGCAGCTTCTGCTAAGGCCGTGCCCACCACACACCCACACGCACACACACACACACGCCCGCACGCACACATGCACACATAGACACAGCAGACAGCTGCTTTCCATTTCTCTATCAATTTTCATTGATTTTTCTATTTGAAAGAGCCTTTTCCTTGAGTAAACGCAGTCCTGGGGCTCCCCCCACCCAGGCCCAGAAGGGGACGGGAGGGGGTATGCGGGCGGCTCTCCCTTCTACTCCAGCGACAACCGCCTCTAGCTTAAACACACTCTGCCCCAGGCAGCTGAGCCCCACTAAAAGCTACCTGAGGTTTTTCTTTGTAGCTCGATTTTCTTTCATTTCAAGGGAACAAAGGCACTGTCAAGGCATTTGCGGAGAGCTCTGTCAACATACAGGGATGGGTACAGGTACAGGCCCATCCCAGTGGCAAAAAGCTGAGGCTGAGGCTGATGCTGGCCCTGTGGAGAGTGGGGAGGAGGGTGCTTCCAGCCCCCCTCGGAGGGAGACCCCTGGGGTCCTGCGTGGATAGCCTGGATGAGACCTGAGGATGCATAAATTGAGAGATCCCATATTCATGTCCTCACACTAGCCTGCTCCCAGCCTCCACCTTGCTTGAAGTCCCAACCCTCTCTATATGCCCTTGGGCTTCTCAGGGTCGGGCCTGGAACTGAGTGGGCCAGGTGCAGGGGAGTCGGGTGGACCTGAGTGCAGATTCAATTCTGGATTTTATTTAGTAGCTGCTTTACCTTGGGCGTGTTATACAACTTCCCTTGGCGTCTACTTCCACATCTGTGAAATGGGTGCATCCTCCATTACTGGGAAGAGCAAATGAACTGGTTTGTACCTAACCTGCTCGGAGGAGGCGCTCAAAATACACTTGCTCTTCCAGTAACAAGTGAGGTGGGCTGGCTGGGTTGGGCTGGCAGGTGGGTCTGGGTCTCTGTCTCTGCACCTGGGAAATAGATTTGCTTCATCTTACCCAGCCGATCTCCTTGGGGAGGCCAGTGAGGAACTTGTGAGTGGCACTGTCTCTCCGGGCCAGCCTTGACCGGATGCCAGTTTGGGAAGTGGCTCCATTAGCAGATTGTGGGAACAGAACACACCAGATGGCCCCGAGCCCCTCCCCCACCCCAGCTGGGGGCTTCCTGACGCACACATCCTGGAGCCTCTGCAAGTGAGGGGGGATGGGGAGGAAGGGGGGCTCCCTGTGAGGTCTTCCTGGCCACCCAGTTCCAGCAGACTGTAGGGAGGTTCTCCTTTCCAGAATGACCTTCACCGTAGAAGAAGGGGCTGCAGGCCAGGAGGCCCAGTTTTGGTGGCTTTTCCTGGTGCTTACGCCCCTAAGCATGGAAGCTCAGACCCACAAAGACACACGAGCATGAATTCATGTGCCCGTGAACACACACCCACACATCCTCAGCACACAGAGACCCCTCGTCGCAAGGACAGGCTCCGGGTGACACGTGGGAAGCACATACCCACCCATGCTATGCCCCTAGTGCAGCCTCCACCGAATAAGCTAGATGCTTGGGGACACGGCATGAGTCATGTATGAGATGGCAGCTTCCTGGAAGCCATCTTTACAACAGCGCAGGGAGGGTCTCAGGGCAAGAGGCTGGCGGTCCTGGGGAGGGGCTGACTCATCCGGGTCACCCAGATCCCACCAGGGCTGGTTCCACAGAATCCCAAGGTCAGGAACAGCTGAGGGCCACAGGGAACAGCCCCTTTCTGGGATGGATGGAGGATGTGCGTGGGTTGTACTTCCTCCATCAGGATCTGAGGCCTGCGAGGCTCCCGTGGTGACGCCTTCCTTGGCAGAAAATGACCCACCTGCCTGTCCCTCTCCTTCCTTCCTTCTTTCCTCCTCTCTCCCTTTCTTCTTTTTGTCTTCCTTCCCTCCTTCTTTCCTTCCCTCATTCCCTCATTCCTTCCTTCATTCATTCATTCATTTGCTCTCCCAAGTGGAAAATTAGGTTGCTGTCAGCCCAGGCCGTGGGGAGCTGCCAGGCTGGGCAGAGGGAGGGAACAGGAGCAGAGAACAACATCTTTCCAAGCCCACTATGGACAAGCAGGGTGGTCACCAAGGATTCTGTCCATCTGTCTGCCGTAGGAAACAGGTCTGGCCAGGAGTCAGGAACTTGGGTTTAGAACCTCACTTCCCAGCTGCATCCTAGCAGACAGCAGTGAAGACTTGGAGCAGGTCCCTTTCCTCCTGGGCCTGGAATTTCTCATCTGCATAAGGACAAGGGAGCTGCATGGCTGGTGAGGACGAGGGTAGGAGGTGCCTTGTGTGTTACAGCCCAGCTCACAGACATTGGGAGAGGCTAAGGCTGCCTCAGGGATGGATTGGAGTCCAGCTCTTGAGGAGGACGAGTTTCTAGTGCAAAGGGCAGCAGGAGCAAAGGGATCGAGACTGGAACTTGGAGTGTGTAGGGGACAGCAAGTCAGGAGAAATCAGGATGTAGACCGAAGGTTTGCAGGATGGGGAAGGGTAGGGATGCCCAAGGGATGGATGGGTGGTGCCATCTCCCAGAGCTCCAAGCTCCACGCCCTTCCCTTTGTAGTGGAGGCTGCTCTGGGCCAGTCCCTGCAAGGCCCATTGGAACATCGGTCTTGGGAGGTGGGTAGCGCCCATTAATGGGGTAGGAACTGAGCCCCTAGCGGAAGTGAACAGCTTGCCCAAGGTCTCTTGGGAGTAGGAAGCAAGGATAGGCTGGAATCCACCCAGGCACGCTTTCAGTCAGCAAGCAGGTGGGCGTGACCTGGAGCACCTCTTCCCAGGAGACTAGCACTTTGCAAGCTGTCCTTTGTCGGTTTGAATAGAACTCTGATGCTGGGCTGTCTGGACCCTGTTACAGGATTGGGAAGCAGTTTCAGGGAGCAGATTTCTTCCTGATGGCCTCATATCACACCAAGAACAGCCAAGACAGGGTACCCAGTGTTCCACTGAGGTCCTTGAGTGCTCTCTACCCTGTGTAGTTCAGGAGCAAGGCCGGGCTGGAAGTGGGGCCGTCAGTGGCTCAGGACAGAGGGCAAGCCTCCGACCCACTATAGGTGGGGATGACATAAGCTGTTACCCTATCTAAGGAGGGGCAGTGAGTTCCCACTGCCAAGAAGGTGCCACGGACACACTTTGGACTCAGGCTTGGAATCGGATTCCTGCTCTGCCTTGTGGTGGGTGCTCCTGAGCAAGTCATTTTGCAACGTGCTTGTGAGGATTAACATGCCAGCCACACTGTAGTCTTGGAGAGTCACAGGAGTCCAGGAGGAGAGGGGATTCCAAAGACTCCTGGCACACAGGCAGCCTGGAAAGGCAACCCAGATGCATATCTCCTACCTTGTGACCCGCAGGGAGGTGTTGTGGATTCTCCCACTCAGGAAGTATGTGTTGAGTACGCTCAGATTAATGGCCCCACAGTGAGACCATGCAGTCACTGGGTGTAGGAGGGGACACAACCGGGCCCTCCCTGGGGAGGCAAGAGACAGAGTGGAGTGTGGCAGGACAGTTGTCTTGGTGTCTGGGGGATAGGTCCCAGAACCCCCTCGGTTGCCACAATCTGCAGGTGCTCAAGTTCCTTGCATAAATTGGTGTAGTATTTACATATAACTTACATAGATCCTCCCACATGCCTTAAAATCACCTCTAGATGACTTAAATACCTAATACCATGCAAACACTATGTAAATAATTGTTATACTCTATTGCTTAGGGAGTAATGACAGGGGAACAGCTGTACAGGCTTAATACAGATATAATTTATTCCCTCCTTTCTCCCCCTTTGCTTTCCTTTCTTTCCTCCTTCCCTCCCTCCCTTTCTTCTGTCTTTTGGGACTGAGGATCAAAACTAGGGCCTCATGCATGCTAAGTGTGTGTGTTACCTTTGTACTACACCCCCAGCTCCAATTTTTCCCCGAATCTTTTTGTGTGCGTGTGCTGAAGATTGAACTCAGGGTCTTAGCACTTGCTAGGCAAGTGCTCTACCCCTTGAGCTAAATCCCCAACCCCTCCCTGAGCCTTTTCAATCCAAGGTAGCATGAATCCAGGGACACGTAACCCACAGATCCCGAGTCGCCAGCTGTACCTGAGTCAGGATGGAGGCAGGGAGGATGGTAGTGGAAAGTTCACCTCAATCCCTGTTCTGCCACCATCCAGCAGTGGGATTTAACCTCTCCACACCTCCTTTGTTACTGGCGATAACAATCTGCCCCTGACAGGAGCATTGAACTGCATATCTAGTACGTTTAAAGAATGTGGCAAATGCTCACAGCCCATTAGCTGTGACTGTTAGGCGGCGAGTGGCAGCTTGCCAGGGAGACAGGGCTGGGGGCTGCGCACAGGCAGATGGGCAGCGAGAGCACGCAGCTTCTTCGGAGAACCCGGGGACTCTGGTGAGGTGGTGAGTGGGGCAGAGGAGGGCCCAGCCCTGGGGACCCCCCGTCCCTCAGCAGGAAGTTTGCCCTGAGTCACACTGGGCAGGATGCAGCCGAAGCCCTCGGTGGGCGTGGGGGTGTAGATATCATTTGAATCTTCCTCTTGAAGCATAATTGCTTTCTGTCGGCGGGCGTTCCTGGAGACGCGTCCTTCCCCAGGAGATTGCTTTCCAGGCTCCTCTCTCTTCCAGCAGACAGAGGGGCTGGGCCAGCTCCATGCCGCATTAATACACTGCAAATGCGATTTCCTGGCCTCAAATGCGATTAGGGCCAGAGGCTGTGCTCTCTGGAAGAGACGGCAGGCAGGCGGCGTGGGCAAGGGTGACCCACACTGAGCAGAGAGTGTGAGAGGGAGGGAGCCAGGTCCACTTGGCCTGAATAAGCAGATTCCTGTAACTGGAGCTCTCGGGGCCTGCTGGTTCATCTTGTCCTGGGGGTGGAGTGTTCAGGGCTAGCTTGCCCATCCTCTGGCTCTCCACAAGCCAAGCGCTTCAGTAAGGGAGAAAGCTGGGATAAGCCCAACACCGTGGGTCTGAAGTTGGTCTCATCTGCTCCTGTTTCTGCCTTAGTTTTCTCATCTTTGAGATGGGAACCTCAGCATAACTCTCTCCTGTGGAGCTGTGAGAACCAACATGTGTGAAATGCATAGTACAGTTCCTGGCACTGTTAGCCTTGATGGTGAGGTGCACAGATGCTTCTTATACCCTAGAGGCCCTGGGGGCTTGCAGTCTGGAGGGGGAAGGTTTTGGAACACATCCCACACTGCAGCTGCAAGGAGACGCAAAGTACCTGCCACTGACATTATCCATTACTCATTCAGCAAACACCCACCTAGTGTCAGGCAATAGGCTGGGCCCTGGGGACCCAATGCCAACACACGGGCACAGTCCCTACCCTCAGGGAAGATGGACCCTGTGCTAGAAAAGTGAACAGAGGATTATGAGCCAACGTGGGGGCAGGTGCCAGGGTTGTGGATCTGATGGCCCTGGGGAGGGCTGGGGACAGGGGTAAGGTTGTGCTATTTGTGTCTTGAAGAAGCACTGTGAAGTATTCAGGCTGCTACAGGAGGGCAGGTGGGCATATGGAAGAGTGAACATGAAGACCCAGGAGCTGGAGAGACCCCTGCCCACGCAGGGGAACCACAGGTGTGTTATGAAGCTAGAGCATGGGTGTGAGGTAGGGTTCAGTGAGCCAAGATGGAGGCTCTTGGGGTGAGCAGACCAGGGGGCCAAAGTACTGAAGCCACAGAAGGACTTGGTCAGGTTTGTATGTTGGAAGACAGATTTGCTGAAGATCAATAGATCCTACTGTCCCAAGGGGACCCAGCAGACCTAGGCAGGGTGCCCCTTCTGCCCCCTACTGATGGGAGGGAAGAGTGGGAAGCTTCATGGCTTACCCCTTTATCCAGTCTCTCGTTAACGAGTTACTGATTTTTGTTTTTAAAGAAAAAATGCCCCAAAGTCACGATGCATGTTTAGCAAAGTGATTTATGAATCGCTGAAAAGACCTCAGCTGCCTTAAATGGGAGCTCTGGTTACTAAACACTGAGAGGAATCCTTCTATCAGTAACCAACAAACATGCCTGCTAGGCAAACGGAAGCAAGAATTGACAGTCACCCAGCAAGCTCCAGGCACCAAGGGTGATTCCTGGGGGCTCCCTGGACATAAGCTGCTGGGAAAGGGAGGAAAAGCTTGTTTTGGGGGCTTCCCACTGTGTGTGGGCCCTCTTTTCTCTTGCATGACTTGCACTCCACGCTGCTTACAAATCTGCTTGGCAGATGAGGAATTTGAGGCCTCAGAGTGTTGAGTGACGGCCCAAATACTTGCTGCCCACCTGGCAGAGGCAGGGTTAGACCTGGGCCTGTGGGATTCTGAAGATTCTACTCTTTTTGCCACCCAGTTCTTTTCCACCTCCTTGGTGATGTTGGGCAGGCTGTCCCAGCAACCAGAGCCCACAAGAACCCAGGGCAGCAGGGATGAGGTCAGAACAGAGTCTGTGACAAAAACCAGGGCACCAGTAGGTTTAGCCTATAGCCATTTAGCCCAGATCACTGCTGCACAGTAGGGACCTGGAAGGGCAGAAGTAGCCCCCAGACCTCTCGTGGTCCATGCAGCTGACAGGCCATGCAGGCCATGACAGCCTGCATCCTCAGTGCTACCCAGCACAGCCCAAGATCATGACCCCACAGCTTTAGGATCTAAATGACCCAAATTTGCATGTAGACCAGCCTCCTTCAGACCCTAATTCTGTCCTGGCTTCCCTCGGCCTCCCCAGCATGCCCAGTTGAGCCTCCAGCACAGGCCATCTCGTTCTCCTGGTGCCAGCCTCTGGGCTGCATGGTCACAGAGCCATCTGTTTGGCCTCATTCAAAAGGAGAGGCAGGGCTGGGGATGCAGCCCAGCGGTAGAGCATTTGCCAAACTTGTAGAAGCCCTGGGTTCCACCCCCAGCATCTAAATGAGTAAGTAAAGGGCAGGACTCGACCTTGTCCATGTTGCTCCAGTTCCTGGAGAGAAGGAAAGAGATGCATCTCCTCTCCCCAGAAGGAGAGGAACGGCAGATGGTTTGGTGGCTGCGACCACAGCCTTCAAGCAAGCAGGGCTGGACTGAAGTCTTGGGTCCGCTGCTTCCCAGCGGGGTGTGGCCTTGGGCAGGGCCCTTTCCCCAGAGCATCCGTGTCCCAGTCTGCAACATGGAGAAGAGCAATTACTCCCGGGCATATATGAATGTGAGGCTCCAGGGGAACAGCGCGGGGACGGCTGTGACAGGATGTCTGGCACACAGTGAATGATCACTCAATGTGAGTCTGGGTAGGTGCTGGTGCTAAGGATGGTGGTGGGGACACTAAGACACCAGGTGAGAGCTGAGGCCCACAGAGAGGGGTCTAGCAGGGAAAATGCATTCTTGCTTGGGAATTTGAGGGGAATTTAATACGGACCATTTGCAAAGTTGAGTTTGGGGTTCAGGAGGAGCAGGAGGAGAGAACAGGCTGGGCATGGTGGTCCCCACCTATAATTCCAGCTCTCTGGGAGGCTGAGGAAGGAGGATGGTGAGTTTGAGTGCAGCTTGGACAACCTAGTGGTTTAGACCAGAACCCACTGAGGTGGTCGCCTGGGGGCAACTTGCTGTAGTGTGGTCCAAAGCCTGTGTTTCCCATCTCATCCAACTCAGCCACCTGGTGAAAGGGGAGAGAAATGGACAGTGGTGGTGGTGGAGTGTGCATGAAATGACCAAGGGGCAGGGGGAGACCAAGTCAGGAGCTCTGAGAGTGACATTTCGTTGGGACTTGTTGTACGGGCTGTGAGGCCCCAGGGCTGCCTCTTTTCTTGGATTCCTAGCCCGGGCCCAGCAGGAGGGGCACAGACCACTATGTCCACACATCTTGCTGCCCAGTGGGCCCAGGGCAAAACCAGGTAGGAAGCAAGAGCCCTCCTTCCCTGGGATCCAACTCCAGAGCCTTGGCCCTGTCTCATCTAGGCTCCCTACTGGTAGGTTTGACCTCAGTGCTCCCTCCTGGGGGTCATCAGTGGGAGCAGGCTTACCCATTAGCCGTGAGATTAATCATTACCCGAGAACACACTGACTCATCAGAGTTTGGGGCTGGGCCCTGGGCAGGGCAGCAGAAGTTCCTCAGGATACTTGGGGAGCAGGCATCTTTCCCACCCAAAGAGCCCGAGGGGCAGAGGAGGAAGAGAAAGTGGCGTGGCTGGGATGCAAGGCCTTCTCACTTAGGTAGGGAAGAATAGGGAAGTCACTGGAGCTAGCGTCCCTGGGCTCCTTGGTGCAAGGAGATGGACACGGGCAAAAAGCAGGGACAGGGTGGCTGGTGGTGGCTGCCATGTATGCAGGGTGCCAGCACCCAGGAGCCAGGCAGCCTGTAACCAGCACCCAGCCACCTTGCCCTCCTCCAGGGTAGGAAGCTCAGGCACCAAGCAGGGCAGCTGGGGGCCAGCACAGAGCTTTGGGAGCTGGAAGAGTATGATGGGGCAGGGCCACAGTGAGGCAGGCGATGCCTGGTGAGGGTTCAGAATGTAAGAAGGCACTTATGTTGGGACTGGAGTGTACCCACAGCCTGGGAGTGAATTCCCCCTTAAAGTTGGCTTTCTAGAGGCCCCAAGAGACCCCAGGTATAGTTAGATCCCAGCCCTCTTTTTTCTAGCCCAGCCCACCTGACCCTTCTCCATGGAGTATCTTCCCACTTTGGGCAGCATCCCATTGTTCTCATCCTCCCACTTTGCCTGGCATGCCGCTAGGGCTTAATGAATAGACTTGTTTCTTTGCAATCATTTTTTTCATCCTTGCTTCATAGTCTAGAATCACTGTTGCCCCATACGTGACCCTCTTTAAATACAACTTATTTTGAATAATGCAATTGTCCCCCTGACCTGCAGGGGACCAGCAGACACCTGAAACTCTGAATTGTAGCAAAACCTACTATGTTTCTTCCTATACATCTACACCTATGAAAAAGTTTAATTGATAAATTAGGTATAGTAAGAGATTAACAATAACTAATAATAGGGGCTGGGGATTTAGCTCAGTGATTAGAGTGCTTGCCTTGCAAGCACAAGGGCCTGAGTTCGATCCCCGGCACCACAAAAAAAAAAAAAAAACAATAACTAATAATAAAATAGAAGGTCATCAGGATATACTGTATTAAAATTTAAATATATTTAAAACTTACACGTTGTTATTTCTGGACTTGGCCATTTAATATTTTCAGATTGTGTGTCTGAAATAGAAATACAAAATACTCGACATCCACAGCTTAAAGAAAGAGAAGTTTATTTTGGCTCACATTTAGACGTTTCAGTCTTTACAAGCTCGGCTGGCTCCAAGCAGATGCGTCACGGCAGAGGGGCCTGGCAGAGGAGGGCCGCTCATAGCATGGTGGATAGAAAGCAGAGAGAGAAGGGAGGAGCCAGGAGGGAGATTAAACTGGTCCAGGCCACACGCCCAGTTACCTACCTTTCCCCCCAGGCCCTGCCTTCTAACAGCAAGCCAGTCATAAACCCCCATAATCCAATCACTCACCAGAAGCCCCACCTATGAGCACATGAGGCTCTTGGAGGACATCCAGCTATGAACCATAACACAGTAGTCGACTCTGGGTGACTGTCAACCAAAAGCCACAGTAAGGGGGGACGGCTCTGTGACAAACTCCCATTAACTGACCACCTAACCCACAACCCAGAACATCACCAATAGTGTATCCGCTTATGTGTCCTTTCACCACTCTCTCCCCAATCTTCCTACCCACCTTCCAAGACACAACTATTCTCTTGAATTTTGTGTTTGTAATTATGAAACACGAGGAAGACCACAGGTCTGCTGAGAGGCAGGGCGGCTCCAGTACTTTGGCAGAAGTAGCTATTTTACAAACTGTGTTCCAGCTGCCCTGAGGGCAGTGCTGGGTCCCCTCTGTGGGAGTGTGAGCAGTGTGGGGCTGGGCACACAGGGCAACTGGCGAAGCTGCAGGTACCAAGGGCGGGAGGAAGCGGAGAGGATGCTGGGCAGCAGGCAGCAGCTCCAGGGAGACAGAAGGGCTTCAGATTCCACCCTCTGCTCCCAGGCAGGGGCCTGTGTGACTTCATCTACGATGTCACACAGAGTTGCTGGGTGACCCAGCTGGGTGGAAAAGCTCACTTCGTCTCCAGATCTGAGCAGAGAGAGGCCAAACTCTCTTCGCCTTCCTGGGGGTGCCCAGCCCCCTGCCCAGCTGGCATGGCCCGGATCCCCCAAGGCCCCTGCACCCACAGAACCTCTCCTTGCTGAGCAAGATCCAGACGCTGCATCTGCCCACGTTCCCCTTTCCCTGGCCCGGTTCTGAGCTGGGGTACAGCAGTCCTGAGACCACGCTGACACCCAGGTGCCTGGGCCAGCTGTCGGGGCAGGACTGACGTGTGGTCACCCACCCACACCAGACACTGGTCTTGGAGCTTGCTAGACAAGGCTGAAGTACCTGCCCTGAGAGGATGGGGAGAAAAAAGAGCAAGGTGAGACCTGGGGACAGAGGCTACACACCTGTGTGAGCCCATCCCTCCTGCACAGTCCTTTGTTTTGCTTGGTCCTAAGTTGTGATCAAAGTGTTCTTTCTATGGGTCTCAGTTTTCACAGCTGTGAAATGAGGAGCAGGGTGGTCTCAGAATCTCCTTGGGCCCTGTGGGAATTGAAATGTACCTTTTGCAGGTGTTGACTGGGACTGCCCTTCCCTGCTGGGTTCTGCCCCCGGATGCTGAGTTCAGAGAGGCCACCAAAGTGGCTCATTCCCTGTAACATCCCTGGCAGTGGCCCCTGCGTCCACCAAGCCCCTGCCCTGACTTTCCCAGGCCCAGACCCTCTGCTGGGACACAGGTGATAGAGAGAAGGGACTTTCGTTGTTGTTGTTTGATTTGTTTTGATCCTTAATGTTTCCCCAGCGCTCACAACAATGCCTGAAGCAGGCCATGCCAGGAGGTTACTACACTCTCAATGCAATAATCTGCCAATAGTTCAGTGTAGGAGCTGCCTTACTTTCTGTTCACTGGCAGTGCCAAGCCTGTGATGGTGTTACTTACCCACAGGGGTGGCAGAAAGACCCAAGACCAAAGACACACAGGTACTGGCTCCCTGAGAAACCCTGTTGCAGCTAAGCCCTTAGGTCAAATAGGCCAAATATATGGGGGTGCCCAGGAACCAGTGTGATTTCCACCTTTACTACCCTTGACTCAGATATCTTGGGCCCTCATGTTCTCTGCCCAGATGCCACCCTCCTGTGTAAGCCTTCTTCCTGGGTGTCACACACCCAGGGCTGGAACCAGACTGGCCTACAAGGAGCCCTAAGCAGCAGCAGATTCAGGGAACCAGGGAGTGTGGGGGTCCCTGAAGAGGAGCCAGAGCCATTTGATCTGATTTGTAGCTGTGGGAAACATTTTAATAGCTGGGTAGAATCCTCTATAAAAGATGTTCATAATTTATACGGTAGTATATGTTTATATTTCTTCTTCTGCAAGTCCCACTCCCGTCTTTTTATTGGATGATGTTTATAGGTGTCAGTACTCTTTGTATTAAGGATATTAATTATTTTTATTTATTGCAACTTTCCCGTTTGTCTTTTTTGGGGGGGGTTATTGTGGTGAAACTGGGCCATTGTAAAAATTGGTGTGGATTTTTAAAAATGTAGCCCAACAATGAAGCCTGTCAATTCTTTCTTTATCGTTTGAGTTTCATTTCTTTTTTTCCCCACGTTGGGGTTGAAACCCATGGCCTTGTGCATGCTATGCACAGGCTCTACCACTGAGCCACACTGCCAGCCCCGTGTCATCTTTTGAAAAGGCTCTCTTGCCCTAGATGCCACAAACTCTGTCACTACTAATGAATCTCCAGATTACAGGCCTTTGTGGTAGACATTGTTGCCCAGAGAATAAGCCCCATGTCCAAAGATGCATGCGGAGGGGAGAGCACAGGCCTCAAAACTGTGGGTCCCGGCAGGTTCTGGTTCCAGTCCCAGCCCCGGCTGTACTCGCCCAGCCACACAGTAACTCAAGCCTGCAGGAGTCTAATAGCAACAAGCGACAGATCCGAGCAGCCAGACCTCCTGTTCCCAGCTCCATGGCTTCTAGATGCCCACCCTCTGGTTGCTGGAAGGAGAGGTGGCAAGGGAGATACAGTGCGACTGGAGAGGGTGGAGGAGTGAGTCTCCCTCCATCGCTGCCCCAGAACCCCCAGGAGCTGAATTGAAAGGGTCATTAATCCCTCTACTGCCATTCCATCCTCCCTCCTATCCATGCACATCCCCAAATGCCCCAAGTGACAGACAATCCCGGGTCCCCTAGGATAGCTGCTACTCTTGACTTTTTTAGAGCAAATCCACCTGTCTGGATGGGCAAGGCACCAGAATGAGCAACTTCCAAGCCCGCCTTGTGCCGGACCCAGCGGAGCTGTCGGGCTAGCCGTGCTGGGGCACCTGCGTGCTTTGGCACCGACCCAGCGGTGCCATCTGTGGGTGGTGTGGCCTGAGAGAGTGGCCCGCGGGGAGTTCTGCCCCTAGCAGTGTTGGGTGGGAGAGCTCAGAGCAGCCCTGAGAAGCCAGCGTGACCCCAGCTCTACACCTAGCTAGTGGTGACATGCAGGAGAAGTGAATTTCCTCCCTGGGTCTCACTCCATATCCCTGGTGGGTTTGTGTGATCTGCGACTTAGGGAGATCTCACCATCAGCCATATTCGCACCTCCACATGTAACCTGGCACTAGTACATTCTTTAGTGTTGGCCAATGTAGGGGACAGGCAGGGGACGTTGTCCTGACACAGGGACATCTGAGGGAAGCCTGGGGAGGCAGGAAGTTTACAGGGAGAAGGAGGGAGGCTGGCAGCCTGGCATGGCTCCTGCCGCAGGCCTCCTCCTTGGCCTAGGCCTCCCTGGCCCTGGCCCAGCCTGTCCAGCAGGTATGGTGGGCACAGGACGGCAGGCCTCACCAGGAGGCACCAGCCTGCCAGCTGGCCTCAGGTCAGAGTGAAATGCCAGCTGATCTCAACACTGCCCCCACAGCCCGCATTCCTGGAAGGCTGTGCCCGAGGGCAAGCCGTGGAGGTAGGGAGGGGGCAGCACAGGCCGGAGGGGAGCAAGGCTCCAGGATGCCAGGGACGACCTCATTGCTTCTGGGGCCTCACCTCTGTGGCACCTGGAAACTCATGACAAGCCCCACACACTCACAGCAATGCGGGGAGTCAAGGTCAGGGTGTGAGGCACATCAGGGTGCGAGGAAATGTGGGCTTACCTGCTGCTGGGAAGGCTAAGTCACAGGCCAGTCCAGGCGTGGCAGGGAGGGAAATTGAGGCTCAGAGAGGCAGCACAGAGAACTGGGCAGAGCTAGCTGAGACCTACATCTCTTGTCCCCCTGGCTGCTAGTCAGGAGATTGACCCGCTGGGGAGCAGTGAGAAGGAAGCCAGGAAGGAGGTGGTGAGACTAAGAGGAGAGGCATGGTCTGTGGTTGTCCCACCCCAGGGACCCCAGGGATTCCCTCCTTCCTCCCACCTGGCAGAAGAATGGGGGAGGGCACAGTCATCAACACCTCTGCAGATGGTAGGCCTCCCGGGCCTGGGGTGGGGCATGTTCTCACCTCCTAATGATGCATCTTGTTAGGCAAGAACCTGCAGGGGGGTGGGGGAAGCCAGAGGAAGCAAAGAAGTAAGCCACAGGGAGGACAATCCCCTCATTCCAGTAACACCTGGAAAGAACAAGCAGGACAAAGGTTGGGAGACAGGAACGAGAAACAGCTAGGAAGCCACTATGGCCGGAGCAGAGGGAGCAAGGGGCCAGGGGCAAGGTGAGGCTGGTTCTCGGCCCAGGTCCTGCAGGGTCTCATTCATGGGCCTGTGCAGGCTCTGAAAGAAACAGGGAGCTACGGCAGGATCCGGAGCAGAATAG
>PVJO010000160.1:0-159860 GCA_004026905.1 Hystrix cristata
AATCCTTAAATTTGAGTATCATTGACCTAAACCAAGCAAGTCATTAGCCACAAAGGGAAACTCCTCAGATAGTTAAATATCTCTGAACCTGTCAGTAATCCTTAAACATAAGTGTTTTAAAAAGTAAATAGAGACTGATATGTGAAATAATCATGAAGAATTAAACCTGTAGAAAGTGTGTAGCCTTGTAAACAATTTGGCCATAATGTGTCAAAAGATGCATAAAGGAAGTATGTGCCAACAGCCAAGGATGAGAATTATTATGTCTTCCATTTGGCCAGGAAAGTTTTCATAGAGCATGTGGCATTATTCTGATTCTTAGAAGATGTGTATTCGTGCTTCAAGAGAGAAAGACCCACAAAGTCTCTAGGCAGAGTCAGTACTGGCAAGGGTGAAACAGCTTGATGTGACAGGGTATATAAACCACCAGATCACAGAAAAGACCTGAAAAGTGAGGTCATGGGGGGAATTTTCACTTTTGCCTCTAAAGGGTTTTAAATTAAGAAAACAGGAGTTGAGGATTTAGCTCAAGTGGTAGAGTGCTTGCAAATCAAGCATCAAGACCCTAAATTCAATCCCAAGCACCACCACCCCCCGAAAAAAAGAAAAAGAAAACTGATCAATCTGCATTTTTCAGAACATTTTTACTGGCTTGTATGAAGGAAAGAATTAAACAAACCCATAATAACTCTGCTGTAATACATAAGGCAAGGAAAAACTAAGAGTGGAACAAGAAAGAAAAGAATGAAATCATACATGTCAGAAGAAAGGTCACAGGACTTAATCTCTAGTTGAACATGGCTTATTGCTGAAGTCTAGGATGATTTCTAGGTTTCTGCTATAAAATTAAAAAAGAAAAAGAGAGGACGAGTCCATCCCTCATTCTAGAGACCAAAAACCCACAAGTAAAGGAACCAGGTAAACACATTCTTCCAAAAATATGACAAAATGAGAAAAAGTTTTTATTAATATTGAGTGACATTGTTAATCTACAACCTAACTCCCAGGGGTGTTTTTTGGAAAATTTTTAAAGTAACTGAAAGTGAAGTATAGGTTTTATGGAGGTTTTTTTTTTAACTACTATGTTTGATAAAGCTCATTTCCTCTGCAGAAAGAATTTGAAATTAGTAAAAGAAGTAAATATTCTAACTTAAGATGGCTTAGATTCACCATCTATCCAGCTGAGGCATTCTTGTGCAAAGCCGAATGGCACTAGAGCTATTATGAAGATTGCATAACAAGAAGAAAGACATGATGAAATACATATCATCCTTCATTGGGCTGTCCACTCAGATAGCTAAAGACAGGATGTGTGTGATAATAAAATCTTAACTCTGAAAGGAACTGCTTCCGACATCTCCAACTAGGCAACAGGCTGCCCAAACAGGCCTACTCAGTCGCAAATTCTAAGCCTAATGAAGTGAGAAGAACAGTGTAGATACGAATTAAAATCTACTTATCAAGCACAGTCAGTATTTCTTTTCCTTTTTAAATACTTCCTTGTTTTGTGAAGAAGAAAATATGTTGGGAGTAATCACCCTTTTTATGTTTGTCAACACAATAGACCTGCTATTCACCATAAGAAATGGCCATCCAGTAATTTTAATCTGTTATCGAAACCTATGGCTTCTAAAAGACTATTTTTAGATACTTTTAATGATTATTGTTAAGCAGGTGAAATGCAGTTGTAAAAGAGAATGAACCAACTTAAAATAATGACTATATTTATCCCATTGCTTAGTGGTTTTTCTTAAAATTTGTTTGTTTTCTTTTTTATTCTCCAGCACATTGAAAATTTTTGAATGCCAGGTTTTTCTGTCAACTACAGGATGACTGCTCTAATGTACATAGAAGAGATGGAACTTTACAATGAGCATTTCTTGCAAGCTATTACAATGCAGTATGATACAAATAACTTAAGATTGTGACTAATCCCACGAATTCACTTTCCATTTATCATAGGTTTTATTTCTGATGTAAATTGTTTGTGAGTAATGTTGTTAACTTAGGAAAAATAAATAGAAACCTCCAATAATATATGACTCAATGCAAAACAGGAGTCACACTTTTTACATCAATTCTGAGTAAGATGGAAGCTGAAACACATCTTCTGTGACACAGAATCTTCAATAAGAAAACAAGGTACTATCAAACACATTATGATAAATTGGCTACCATTCAATGACCAATTATACTTTCACACCTGTAATTTAGAGTTCTGTGGATCAAATAAATCTCTCTGGCTTTGAGAAATGAGAAGGAAAGTCATACAAATAATTCTACTTTGTTAGAACAAACAAGAGATTTATTTTATACTTATTTTCTAAAATATGGATGCAATACCATATATGCAGTATGTTTTTCAAATATAAATTTGATTATTGTATTGCAGATGAGAAAGATAGCATGATATGAGAAAGAAAAAAATAGAGTTGGAGCAAAATGACTTGAACTTGAATCACTGTTTGCTCCTCGCTTAGTTATTTCAACAAACTCAATTACCCTCTCTGATATCAGTTGTCTCCACCTTGAAATGAGAAAACAATGCCTGTGTAAATACTACGTATGACAATTAAAAGAAATAGCAACATGAATACATCAGTCGAATTGTTTTAGAAACTGTATCAATATGAGAGGCTGATGGGGTCTTGAAACACAAAAAGTATGTTAGGTAAAGCCTAGGAAAATATAAATAAAATATGAATTTAATAACGTGTTAACATTGTCTCACTGATTTTTAACAAGCATGAGATATTAATGTATGATGTTAATAAGAAAAATCAAGTACATGCTTCCAGGGAACTCTCTATATTGTCTTCACAACTCTTTTAAATCTAAAAGTAATGTAAGAATTATTTGACAAGTTACAAAAAAACACTAGAATCCATCCCTTTTCTTTTTTCTTGTCTATATATTAATCCTTTACCCCTTTTCTGTGAAGTCAGTGAAGGCATTGGCAGTGCTATATATGTACGTTTAATTCAATTCTACAAAGATAATATGCTTCATATTGCTGCCTCTGAAAGTTAAAGGGTCTCTACCACTTCTCCTAATGAAAGGAAATTGAAAAATTTATGGGAATCGGAAAAACTAACCAATGATAAGGATCCATTTAATTAAGGAGGCTGCTTTGTAGCTCTAAAAAGTCTAAAATTGGACTTGGAGTCTCATACAATCATTCCTATATTCTTAGAATGATGACAAAAAGATACACCAGTCTTGAGGTAACCACAGAGCTGCTGTAGATCATTTGTCCTGAAGACCACCCTCTTTGCCACTCCCTTCTTTGCTTTCACTCCATACCATAAACGTGCACTATATGGACATGTGGCTTGATTTCATTCAGAATTTTATTGATAACTATGAAGGTGCAAAGACAGAGATAGCCTAGAAGTATATATTGTCCCCTAAGCCAATTATTTTTTAAGATACATGAAGTGCTCATATAAACGTGGAGAAAAAGAACATTGGTTAGAGAATTATGCTTACATGCATTTAAGGGTTTTTTTTTGACTACTGTCAAAAGTTCTTGTGATACATAAAATCAAATTTTTAAGAAAACCTGCAAAATACAGAACTCTACAGAAATCTAACAGTGGTATTGTTGTGGATTCGATGACTTTCTGCTAAATATAAAGAAAAGAAAGGTCTTAGTCTGATGTGACCACAACAAAAGAAGACATCAGTGTAGCAGAGCTGAGAATGGAACCATTCCAAAATGAAGAGCAAGCATTCACATATATTTATTAACTACCTGCTATATCCTCACCCTGCTTTTTGGCATGAGGAGTGTAAAGCACAATGAACCGTGATTTCTGCTTTCACCCACTTTGCCGATCATTTGAGCAGATGGAACAAAAGGATGCATAACCTCACAGAAGAGCAACTGAGCTCTTCTTACAGCCTAGGGTACCAAGGGCATGGCATGCCGTATCTTGTCTAACGTAACATGAAGCAGTCTGGAAAGGTAAGTATTATTCTACCCATTTTACAAAGTAGGAAACTGAAATTCAGTGAAGTAAAGATACTGACTCCAGGTTCACACACTTAGGAAATGGCAGGTCGGAATTCACACTCAGGACTACGACATCAAAGTCCATGCCCTTAATTACTGCATTATGACACTACCACTTAATAGTCAAATTCAAACACTTCTTTGCAAACATTTCATGCTGTTCCTAAAATAAAAACAGGCATTGTCTGTGGCACATCTCAGTAGCAATGAGAGGGTGTACTAAAACCAGAAAACATAAACTACGGAGGTTTGTTAGCCCAAACCTTAAAGTGCCCTTGAATGTGACCCGATCATGAATGTCATCTCTGCAGCATATGTGATATAACAGTCCTCCGGTAGCAAGAGCCCAGCAGACTTGAAACTGCTGTGGCATTCAAGCTCCTCAGCCATTCTGCACATTCCTGAAGTGTTACCATGATAAAGTGTTCACTGATGCACAGATAACAGCTAAGCCAACAAGGGGGAAACATGACTTTTGGAACAACGTTTCAAGGTCAAATGTCACCCAACTACGCAAGACCATGCTCCACTCTTGGATTATAAAAGTACAGACCCAGTTTCTCAAGGTTGCTGGTATAAAGTTCAAATTACATTGTTTAAAAGAGAGCTGTTATCAGTTTTATAAGCAGGGTTTTTTTTCCAGAATTTAGCCATCTTATTTGATAACATTAGACAAGAGGAATTTTTCAGCAGTAGACCCAGGGAATGAGCAGCAACAAGTTAAGAACTATGTTCTGTTCTGATGCAGATTTAACATTTATCTCAGGAAGCTCTTATCCAAGAAGGTTAGAATGCACAATTGCCTATGTCGACTTGCTTCAAATCTATTAGACAATCCCTCTAAGTGTCTCACCAACTCTTATTCTCTCTGACTCTTAGTACAAAGACAGCATTGGTTGGTACTCCCTGAAGGAACTTTACCCAAAGCCAGGAATGGGTGTGCTCGAATAGTATTTATGAAGAATTTACACATGCTCTTTAGTAACTGAACTTGCGCTGAGCTTGCATAAAACTGAGTATGACTACTGAGCCGTTACCCGTTCCAACACCTCCTTGCCAGAAGTACTGCATTTCTTTTATGGAGTGATGGGTTAGTATATTGAGATATTAATTTAGATTTTGTTATTTGCATTTTTTTTGCTCCTACCCATCCCCTTCCAGAAAGGCAGCCAAGAACTCTGTGCTGCTGGCCTCGTTTCAGATGCTGCCTGAAAACAGTCCTGTTCCCTTCCTGACTTTTGTACTCAGAACACCTGGATTACTTACGAAGCTGGGTTCATAGAAGGGCAAAGAAAGGAATGAGTGCTTTGGCTGGGGACGATGTGAAGATAGATACCGCTCTAGAAAGGAGACGGAACGGAAGGATCCATTGGTGGTGAGGGTACTTGCCTCACTTTGGCTGCAGAGTTGGTTTTCTATATCCAGCAGCTCCATATCTGTGCCATTAACTGAGGATCACAAATATTTAGAAAAAATTTGCATCCGTCCTGAACTCTAGTCCTTATATAAGACAGTTTAACAACTATTTACATAGCATATATTTTGTATGAGGTGTTATAAGCAATCTAGAGACGATATAAAGCATACAGAGGATGTATATGGGTTAGAAGTAAATACTCCACTGTTTTATATGAGCGACTTGAGCATCCCTGGATTTTGGTTTCCACAGTGATCATGAAACCAATCACACACAGATAACAAGGGACAACTATACTTCAAAATGTGGCAAAACATCCAGATGAAATTGTTTCCTGATGGATCCAGAAGGCTGGATCCCAGAAAACCGAGCTCCCGACTAAGGCAAAAATCATCACAGCCTACTTGGCACTGGACAGCAAAATAATCCTTGTTCAAATACCAGCGCAGCATGGAAAGTAAGGATCTCAGCGGCAGCCATGATACTTTTCCCAGTATTTAAGGAACCATTTCAGCTTTTTGTTGACACTAGAGTTGCAAAATGACTACAACAGAATTCCCTGTCAAACTGGAAGGAGATTTAGTTTGATCTAGAACTTGTAACTGTTCTTTTATACTTGAGCTGCTTCTGGCTCTTACAGTATTTGAACTTCATTGATCTTCTGCTTCTACTCTGTATTCCCCAATTCCATTTCCTCTCTCTTCCTACTTCACGCACACACAGTCACACACAAATCCACACATACCACTGTTGCTTGTGCCTGATGAAGGCATTTTAAACTTCCAATAAAAGAGAATAACCATCATAACTTGCATATGAAAACCATAGAGATTTATCTTCACTTAAATATGCAACTCGAAATGCAAAATAATTTGCCAACTCATTACCTTTTGAAGATTATCCTGGAAAATTTGAGCTGAAATTAAGTGAAAAGTTTGCCAAGAGGAACATTTGAATTTTGCTTTATTGAGCTATTAAACTAATATGTCCTCTTCTTTAAAGTTTCAGCTGTGGTATATTTGATTCAAAGCAATCTTTCAATTGTTTTACCATTAGCTTGAAGCAAAAGAAAATGAAAGGCATGACAAGGCATAAAATTGGCCCTCGCAAAATCTAAGCTTGGTTCAGCCGTGACCATCATCCTCAATGCTCTTACAGTCTGAGCAAAACAGCCATAAAATCGGGTTATTGTTTTTAATTTTACAACCCATGATTTATTTTGTTTAACTTCAGTGACAGCCTGCGGTCCCAGTAAGTGTCTTCAGTTAAGAAATGCAAGCAGGAAATCAAGGCCCAGAAGTCATTAGTTGTAGCATGGACTCATCTCATTTATCTTCTTGTATAACTACTGGAGTGTGATCCATGTGATTCCTATTACATAAACTAACAATGGCAATTCCGAAATAAGAATGGCTCGTGGAATGAAACGAATCTTACACTGTTGGATTAAATCACCCTGACATTCTTACCCAGGACAGCTAAAACCTATGTTCTATAGTTTAAATTCGAGGCTTCCCTAAGCAAAATGTTTACATAAGGAAGTAACACAGATTATTGCTGAAAGTACAAGTTTACGTTCAGGAAGACATGATCTTTATTAGCTGTGTAATCCTTAATCGTTCCATTTAACTCTTTTGACCTCAACTTCCTCATCTAAAAACTAGGAATAATAATGCTGTTTGGACCAGTGCTATCATAAAAAAAAAAAAAAGAGACAATATATACAAAGTATTTAATATAGCTGTCTCTCTGTATTTGTCATTGTTACTATGAATTTTGGCTGTAGGAAGGATGATGATTGTAATGATGACAATAACTAATGAATGAACTTCTCATCCTTTGTTAATGTCAAATTAGCTGGCTCTTTAACAGAAAGGACATTACCTTTCCATATTGTAATGCTAGTATTTCTTGGAGTCATATAAGATTGTGACCCAAATGTTCCCAGAATATTATTTTGAATTTGTTTGAGTTTCTTGGGGGGTGCTGAGGATCAAACTCAGGACCTTGCACTTGCTAGGCTCCATCACAGAGCCTACCCCAATTTGTTTGAAATTTTAAAATGTATAAATATCATTTATTCATCTTTATACCCTATTTTATACATCTATTAATACAAAATAAATCACCCCAATACTGAGTGGCTTAAAACAACTTTCATTTAATTATGTTTCATGGTTTTTCTAGTTGGGACTTCAGGCATGGTTCCATGGACAGTTATGGATCAAGATTTCTCAGGACATTAGAGTCACAGGTCAGTTCAGCCTTCAGTTACTCAAAGAAATGGAGAAACCATATTCAACATGCTCCACATGGGTGGCAAGTTGGTGTTGTTGAGTCCTTCCTGTGTGTGTGCCCTTATATAAACTAGGCTGACTTCCTGCAGAGCTGCAGTCTTTTATGGCCTGGTCTCAGAAGATACACACTGTCATTTTTTGCTTTAATGTACCAGCCAACCCTGATTCAGTGTAAAGAAGGGACTGAACACCAGTAGATAAGGACAGTTAGAAGCAGGCTTGGAGGCTAGCTACCACTGCCCACTTTGTGCCTCCGAATTTCTCTTTCTCTCTCATCTCTATCTCTCTCTCTCTCACCCAAACACACACACATGCACACGCACACACGCACATACAAGACACTAGCCTTAGCCCAACGTCCCCATAATTTTCATCCCATGACACCATAAGGTCAGGCTCAGTCTAAGAATCCAATATCTAGATGAGGTCCTTGTATAAGTGAAGACAATCATCTGTTGCTCTTCATATAGTTCTCTTCACATAGAGTTCCCTTTAACCAAAGGACCTATGAACTAAAGAGGCACATTATCTGCCATATATACACCAAGGTAAAATAAGCATGGAATAACCATTATAGCTACTCTCATTCCAAAGATGTGGAATGGGAGACCAAAGTCACTGATCCATAGCAGTTCTGAAATACAACTGGGCACAAGATAGCAATTCGTGCATTAAGACTCAGACCTGCTTCTTCCTGAGAATGACTTTCTGTAGTTGGCTCCTCCTTCTGGACTCTCTGTTTTTGTTACAGCACCCGCCCTCACTTCAAGGAACCACACTCTATTTTAGTTACCCATTGCTACACAACAAATCACTTCAAAACTTGGTGGATTTAAACAACAGTATTTTGGGGCTGGTGATTTAGCTCAGTGGTTAGAGTTTTTGCCTCGCAAGCACAAGGCCCCAAGTTCAATTGCCGGCACCAATAAACAAACAAACAAACAAACAAACAACAGTACTTTTTTCTCTCTCAAGGTTTCTGCAGGTCACAAATTCCAAAGTATATTGACTGGGCAGTTCTAATTTAAGGGCAGCCAGGAAGCTGCAATCTAGTTTCACCTGGGGCTACAGGGACCTAAAATCTGGACCAGGGCTAAAGGACCTATTAGGGGTAGCTCAATCACATGGCTCTTGAGTAAGTTCTTCTCCATGTAGTTTTCTACATAGGACTTCTTGAGTTTTATCACAATATGGTGGCAGGCTTTTCTTAGATTAACTGACCCACATGTTATGAGTTTGGAAACTGCAGCACATGTTAGGAGTTTGTCTTGAAAGTCATGCATGATCATTTCTACCCTGTATTATTTATCACACAGTTCAGCACTTATTCACTTAAAAGGGACTACAGACAAAGCACAAGAACACTAAGGATGACTGAGAAACTGGCTACCACTATCCCTTCCCAAAAGAGAAAATTACTATGCATTTTACTTAAATTATAACTCTATATTTGTATTTTATATTTAAATGAGCCTATTAATACATTAAACTTCTACACACAATCTCTAGAAACTTCACACCAGGAAAGGAATTTTTGCCCCTAATCAAATATATTACAAAACACTTTGAAGAAAGTTAGGCTACAAGGTCCATGTCCCTGGGAAAGGTGGCCACCCAGACAGAAGAAACAAAACTGACTGGTATGGCTTGTGTCTAGATGTCCCCCAAAGCCTCTTGTGCTCATAGGTGGGGCTTTTCAGAGGTGGCTGGATCTAGGGTGTGTGAATATGAATTAAGGGTGTGTGATAACTAAATTAGTCCACTGATTGGATTAGCATAGCTCTGGGTATGGATAATGGAAAGGCCCATCCTGGGTGTGCCTTGCACCATCCAATAGGCTTGTAACCTGAATGGAAAAAAAGAGAAAGGGAGACTTGACGCTGCTGCTTCTCTACTTTCTGTCTGCCCTGCCATGGACTGTTTCTCCTCTCTGATGCCACCCTTCCATGAAGCCAGCCAGCTATAGAATGAAAACTCTACAGATTGTGAGCTAAAAATAAACCTTTCCTCCTTTAACTTGTGAGTGTTGGGTATTTTGTTCTAGCAACAAAAAAGTAACTAAGACACTGACATTGACTTGGGAAGTCATCAGAGTTTGTGCATATTTGTCCTTAAATTATAGAAATTAAATTAAATGGTGCATTAAAAAGTAATTCACCTTTCAAGGATAGATTACATTGGTGGAACTTCCAGACTGATGCATAAAAACCACAATATCAATTTCTATATTTAAAATGAAGCCCAAAATGCTAAGGTTATCTGCAAATCTTGACTATAGTCCACCTTATAGATACACCTATATGGGAAGTAAAAGTGTTACTTGAAGAATTGTTACTATTTGTTGGGCATGGAATCACACACACCAAGGGAATTTATTGGACTAACCCTCAACAAACTCAGAGTTGTGCACTTTTATCCGCACTTATGAAGACAGACCTGCCAAAGACCTCAAACTTACGTTGGGTTGCCCTAAACAGCACTGGGACAAAGACTGCTGGTACTTTTCTTTTGTTCTTCATCTTTTCCAATATTTATATGGCAGGCCAACTTCCATTATTTTCTTTCTTTACCTTTCATTGTATTATAAACAAATCCACAGTCACCAATTAATGGAAGACAAAGGGATTCACAGTGTTTTTGTTTTATTTCTGTTTTGTTCTGTCATACACCTGAGAGGAATGACCCATTACTACCAACCCTTAGGTAAACTACAGAGGTAAATTTAAGTAGGGTTGTGGTAGGAGAAATTTAAAATCAAGATGTTTATTTTTGGTTTTAGGAGAAAAGCCCACTATTGCCCCCATTTTAAGGATTACAGTTTAAGAGCAGGCTGTGGTGGGACACACCTGTAATCCCAGCACTCAGGGAGGATAAGGCAGGAGGATCAAAAGTTCAAACACAGCCTAGGAAACATAGCAATTTAGGGAGACACCATCCCAAAATAGCAAATATATAAAGGGCTGATAATATAACTCAGTGCAAAGCATGTAGCTTCAATACCCAGAACCACAGAGTGAAGAACTTCTAGTTAAAGGTAAGTTTATATGTTTCTAGAGTGATTAATTAAATGTGTTCACAGTTTAACACTCAGAGTTATTTTCCTATGTTCAAATTCTGATATAGTATACAGATTTAGCTCCAAATTCTGCCTGTGCACCCCAACTTTTTGCTTAAGCTTGGAAATAGGCACACACTTTCTTCTCCTGTACTAGATTATATAAGGGTTGGGTATACAAGCTTTAGAAGCAGAAATCAGCTAAATGACCCTATCTCAAAACTTCTGTTTATCCATTTCAGTGACTTAACTTACATATAACCATTTGGACCCAGGAGTCTTTTGTGAACCAGAGCCTCCCATCTGTAACTCACCTAGCTTGTGCTTTGAGAACTGTATCACTGTGGCATGCCTTTTCTACCAGAAATCAAACCAACCGCAGTCAGTCCTCTCTCTAGTTTCCAACCAGAGCTTGAAGCCATCTAATACTCTGTGTTTCCTAGATTTTCATTCATCACAATTGGCATCCCTTTCTGCTTCTCAATTAAATATCGAGCATACACTTTCCCTGGCCTTACACATTTATGAGAGCTCCGGTATCCCTCAAAAGTTCAATATAATTGATGTTATAATTGTGAGATCACAGTATCTTTACCTTAACACTTCTCTTCCTCTCTCTGTTTCTCTCTCTGTGTCTCTGTCTGTATCTCCGTCTTGCTCTTTTTAAGTGTGTGTTCTTTAAAATAAATATATACAGTATTCTGTTGCTAATTCGCTTCTCCATCTTTCCAATTGCATTATTTTTTTGTCCAACATAACACTCTGTTATTTTGAATAGCAATAAAAATAACAATTTACAACTATATAAAGACCAAAGCTATCAAAAGTTCTTAGGAAAGTTATATAAATTGGCCAAACATACGCTAACAGGAAGTTCCAAAGTTTAGACTGGTAGGTGTGACCTCATTTTAGGAAATGCCCATTTTTGTTATTTATTTGTGTACTTACTTTTATTCTTCCCACTTTTCAGGTATTTCAAGGGACCTCTACATAGAAATACTAAGTTTGTCTAGAAATATTAAGAAATACTAGAAATACTTAGAAATAGTAAGTTTTCCTCTTGTTACCAGGGTAAGGCACTTAACTGAGGAAACTGATCAAGAAGCACATCTGCATACCACTGTGCAGCACAGCGTGGTCAGTCACTAAAGGATGCTAGTACTGTTTTAAGTATCACACTGAAGCTCGGTCTGTGCAGCTGTGAAACTCTCCCAGGCATAAATCAGCTGTGGTTCACACCTCACTATTTCTCAAGCTGCCAAGATGGGCTCTGACGATATCTAATGTGCCTCACAAGTACTGTATCACTTCCAACGAGGTCATTGCTAGAAGTTCAAAACAGAGTCCATGTGGGATTGTTGTCAGTGGAAATTTCCTGGGGACTAGAAAAGAATGGTGGCAATTTTTATGTCAAATTACTTATATAAGAAGTCCATAAATGAGTGAAATGTTACTCATCTGCCCCAGTCCACTCTGCCAAGAAGGTCTCATTTTGGCAATCTGGGGCTGAAGTTCTATGATGGGCTTTACCTAAGCACTGGGATTGGATTTATTCTCAATCTCATTCAAGTGCTCATTGTTTTCACAAAGTTGAAACTGCAAGAATACTCAGCCTTAATTTATTAATGCAGGATCTCAGCTCACAGATCTCCTTTCAATACCACCGCTAAGTCTCTCTTGGAGTTTTCGTGGGCTTTCTGGGGGAATAGGGGCTCAGGAGAGCTCAGAACGATTGTGCTGCTGCATCCCTCAGGGATTTCAGGAAGAGTTGTGTCCCTCATGGTGGTGAAGGAGGCAGACTTAGATGTACAGCATGTGGTAGGTATGAGTGATATGTGTGTTAGTGATGTTTGTGTGTGGTCTCTATGTGTTGCGTGTGTCTAGTATGTGGTATACATATGTATGTGATGTGTGTATTGTATGTGTGGTATGCATGTAGAATGTGTATGTGTAATGAGTGTCTGTGTAGCGTGTGTATGGTTTGTGGTGTATGTGCGTGTGTGTGTGTGTTGTGCATGTAGTGAGAATCCCTGACCATTGAGCACTGTGATTCGGATGAAACTACCACTACCCCTATTTTAACTCATACTGCAGACCCCTCCATCAGGTCCAGCAGAAGAGGAATGGCATAAAATTTCTCTAACGCTCTAGATTCCCATTCCTATGCCCCCTCTTAGGTAGCACTACACTCTTTCCCACCATTAAATTACTTTCTACTCTTCTAGCAAAATTGTCCCAATCATATCAATAGGTATAATCAATAGGGCTGGGTAAGGCAGCAGCCCAACACTAAATGTATCTAACTTCTAGCACACCAGGGATTTTTATCAGTCTACCCATTAATAAAGTAATTTAATTATTCAATAAATAATCTTGATCTCTTAACATCTGCTCGACAATGAACGAGTAGCTAGGGCCACAACCGTAAATAAGATGGATGAGAGGTATCTGCAGGCACCAAAATTAGTTTAAAGGGAGATGCACACAAGGAATAGACTGTTACAATACCATGCCATAAGCACTGAGCTGGGGAAGACAGAGTCCTATTGAGGGTAATTGGGGAGAAAACCCTAACACAAACTTCAGCAAAGGTGTTCCAGGGAAGAGATGTCTAGATGGAAATCTGATTGGCCCACAAGGTTGTAAGAGAGGGATTTGAGAAAGCCTGGCTTATATGTGTAAAGGTTTGGAACACTGAAAAGCCTGGATAAATTATAGTAAACTTGGAGAGCTAAGTGTAAGAGGCGAATGCTAAAAACATAGAAACTAGGTTGAATTTCCCCTAACATGGTCCGAGGACCACCTGAAACATAATTACCACAGTAATTTTTTTCGGATGCTTTTAGCAACTCTCCGGATTCACTCCCTTTGAACCATGGATGCAAGAATCTACATTGTAATTCTCTAGGTTGTTCTTACCGGAGTAAAATCTGAGAACCACTGGACTAAATCAAGCAAGGCTAGATGAGACCATTTTAAGAGTTTGGACTTATCCCTAAAATGAATGGGAAGTCATGTTACCCAATGCAGTGACATGACTGAGAAGTGTGTTTTGATATCTCACTGTAGCAGCAAGTTAGACAACGGGTAAGTTGAGCAACACAGACATCTCTTTGCCTGATTTTAGCTGTCATCATTACATTGAAGTTCCAGATTTCAGCACCTTTAAATATAGAAACTCAGCTAAAATTATATATAGACAATATTCTCAATTTATGTCAGCCTGTTTCAGGATGACCAGCTGTCCCGTTTGCCCAGATTCGAGGGATTTCCTACAATGAGGCACCTTAGTGCTAACACCCGAAAAATCTTGGGCAACCTGTGATGGGTTGGTCACCTTACATTAATTACAAAAACTACCAAAAATAAGCTTCATAATGATCAGTAAGGTTACCTAAAATCCTCAGTATAGTTCTTTTTAAAACTATATGAGATTAAAATATTTTTGAAAGTAAAAAAGAGACTATTAAAGAAGAGAACAGAATCAAAACAGTCATTGGCAGATTTAAAAAATAATCTCAACCACACTATTGCTTGAATGCAAATTTAAAACAGAAACAAAAATTCTGGCAGTGCCTTTTCATTTGTAAGAGCAGAGCTCTCAAGCAGGGTGTTGTAATCAGCAGAGGGGTGTGTTGCAAGGAAATTGTTTTTTACTACTCGTAATTAAAGGACTGAGTTGGTAAATGATTTACTCTTAAAAATACAGAAAATCAAGGTTACCTTACTTGCAATCTGTTATACTTTCTTCACCAGGAGAGAAAGTGGTGGAGTTAAAGCAAACCTGCCCAGAATAACCAAAAGCTAGCAGTGGATCAGAGGTTTGCACTCAGCAGAAAGACATCCTTATTTCTGTATGGAGGAAAAGATTGAGAAATTCTAGCTGAGTGGTGACTTTACAAGTCAGTCCACCATTTACAAACTCTAAAAGGGAAATAAAGAAAAAAAAAAAAAGGGAGAGGGAGAATTAGAATACCCTCTATACCCAAATCATGTTATCAGGATAGTTTCAGCCTCAGTATTAGTACTGTAATTGATGTTTAGGTCATACCGGAGTAGAGCATTTTAAATTTTAAGTACTTAATTTACCAAGTAATAAAAAATACGTAAAGCTAATACATCAAACCTGTGATTTCATAGACAACTGTTTAAGATAAGGTTGGGTATAAAAATAAGTCAATTTTAAAATATCTAGTAAATCATAGTGTAGGTGGCAGTCTACAAACAATGTGTGAAAACAGCATGGGAATGACTCAAAAATGAGAAATGGTACACTTGTCTAAATGAGAGCAGAAAATAATCTTATGTTTTTTTTTCAAGGTAAAGAGCAACACAAATTTTATATTTCAATGTTGAGTCTCTCGAGTTATTGAACACCTAGAAACCTCAGTTCGTAAATTTCCACCAGCTTATATTGTTATCTGAGTTAGGTATTTCCAAAGCAACTGTCCAACTGAAAAAAAGATCAGAACAAAAGAAAACAAGGTAACTAAATAATAGACCATTTCAATTGTGATTTTAACATCAATCAAATCACAAAGAATCTAATTTTCCAGCAACTGTGTGTTATAGTCAAAATATAATAGCAGCTCAAATTTTCAACTTGGTTACTTAAACAGATATCACCTATCCGGAGGGCCAGAAAATAAAACCTTTCAAGTCAAAGACAAAAATACAAAAAAAAAAAAAAAATTCAAAAATTAAAGTGCTTTGACTATTGTGTTTGTAGCTAATCTATTTCACAGATGTTAAAACACAGACTTCTGTTGGAAAATCCATGGAATTGTTAAAAACTAGGATTTAGAGTCATTCCTGATATTTCTCCAAATACAAGTTTTTCCAAAGCTCTATTGCAAAACTGTATAATGCAAAAAATAAGCTTTAAAATGCCTGCTGTCAGATTACATTTTCTCTTCTTTACAATCTAATTATTTATCATGAGACCACATTTTCAGTTGGACTGACTACTTTATGATTTTATGGTTGAATAAGTGCAGTTCTCCTGGTTTTGAGCAAAGTACATAGGACTGGACTTTTATATTCAAAAATGTGTTTTCTTAAGTTAACAGAATTTTTCTTCCTGGAAAAAGTACAATTTCTAAAATAAAATAAAACCATAAGGCATTGCATTTTGACCTCAAATTCATCTCTTAAATAGAACTGTCCATTACTGTTGAGTTTCCAAAATCATGTTCTCATGATCTCTAAGAAGACAGCAAGATTATTCTTAATTTCTTTTTTTTTTCTTTTTCTTTTTCTTTTTTTTTTTTTGTGGGGGGCTGGGGATCGAACTCAGGGCCTTGCACTTGCTAGGCAAACGCTCTACCACTGAGCTAAATCCCCAACTCCTCTTAATTTCTTTTTAGTCAATTTTTCATCTAAAAAGTTTTTCTTTTGTTGCACATGTATTCTAATTTTCAATCCAATTCTTCAAACTTCAATATTCCTGTGGGGATACAGTGCTTTTGATGTCACATAATCTCAAGGAGGGCTCTAAAGTATTCTTGGATGTCAGGTTTTATACAGACATGTGTACCTTAAATGAGAACTCGATGACATATTCTATAAAATGGCTGGTAATAATGATGCCGAGTGCTGGAAGAGATTGAGTTCCATCCCTTCCACTTACTCACTGTTGACTCTGAGCTGTTTATTTACCCTCTGACTCCTTGTCAGCAGAGTAAGGGTTATTACAGGACCTGTCTTGTGAGGTTGTTTATAAGGATTAAAAAGGTAATGCATATGAATACTTTAAAAGGTGTCTACCACAGAGTTTACTCAGTAAATTAGCTTTTATCATAAGCATGAGCCCATCCTTCAACACCCTTGTGCAAACTGCCAAGAACTTATCTGGAATCACTATTTTCAAAGACCCATTTCCTTGGAAATAGACTGGAAAATAGTAACAAGAGGTTTGCATGTAAGGCAGCCCGTGAGTGTCAACAATACGATGATCAGATAACCCAGGGATTATTCTCAACTTTGGCATTAAATGAACAGGGTGGCACCATTAAAGGAAAGTACAGGATTTTCTGCTGTTCTGATTCCCTACACCTAATCATTTGTTGACATCACGTCAATGGCACCATACTCTCTACCAGGATTGGTTCTTGAGAAGGGGAAGGAAATGAGTACACAGGAAGGTTCCAAGATATGATACTGAAGATCACAGAAACCAAGATTGCTTCCATGTCTCATCAACAAGCAGACCCCCATGAGCCACGTCTCAGACAGAAATACATGAAAACCAGACAGAATAAGAGGTCTGAAATACTAGAAAGTTTATTAACACAATCTATGACATCAATAAGCTGAGAATGATTTAGAGAAAAAACTCAATTTCAGTTTATGTTGCTATGGGTTTCCCAGTTCCTGGTGAGTCATTATGTTTCAGAAAATGAGGGTTAAAAATAGCCTATTTTGACGTTGACTCCATGTAAAAGCAAGCAACCTACATAGCTTCATATTTTATACTGAATTTACAGAATACATATGTTTTTAATTAATTAAAAGTGGTATCTAAAAATAAAATTTCAGATGGTATTGCTAGACTTTTATTACAATATCATCAGTACTAAGCACATGTTTAGCACTTTGTGCTGTGAAGTGAATTATTCCCACAAGTATCTTTTTCCTTTTTGAAATATCTCCAATCAGAGATTGCCACACTCCTAGGATTCTTACTAGTGTAACAGTCAGGATCTCTTGGCATTTTCACCATAGATGGCATCCAAGATGAGTATCGTCTATGCTGCATTCTAAGGATAGATAAACATATATTACACTGAGTTCCCATGGCTTTTTGCTCCTTTATTGGAGTGTAAAGAAAGGAAATAATCTTTTCTTTTTTTTTTTTTTTAATTCTAGTGCCCTTTGAAATGAGGACTGTTTCTCCAAGAGGCTTTTCTCATTATGTGAAAAGTTTAAATAAAGAAAGAAAAATGTTCTCACACATTCCACATTGACACAACAATAGAAATAAAAATAATTCTATCCTGTCAGGGCATTTCAGAGTCTCCAGCCTTTGATTCAGTTTAGACCTAGTCTTGGTGCCAAGAGATTCCAGGCTCCAGGAGAAGGGAAGAAATCAGAGCCTATCATTGGTTATGGGCAATCTGAATAATCTTGAATGAGGTTCAAAGTATTCAGTTGGATCTAGGATTTAAATATGAGATTATGCAGCCAATATATCTCTTTAAAAGCAACTTTTAAAAATTAATTCTATAAATTCCCTTCTTATATTTCAGAAAAACTCCAAATTAGGCAACATAAGTACTAGCTATCTAGGTAGGTAGAAGCTTAAATTCCCATCATAACATATTTTCCTCTGAAAATGAAGACATTAAAGTTACAATGATACTTGTAAATTATCCAGAGAAAACAGACAAAAACTGTGCTTTGTCCTCAATTCGCTAAATAATTAAAAATAAAGACTCCCTTTCACCTGAAGTAGTAGAGATAATTAGAGTCTAAAATAGGTTTGGTTTCAATTATCTAGATAATCTACTTGTGTGTTTATGTAGTCCAAAATTAGAAGATTAAAAATGAATCAACTTTCAGGCAAAACTAAAGGACTTTGAAAATTCACTTACAGGAGTGTTTGACTCTAAAATGACCTCCTTGGGTGGGCTATTTGTAAATACACTTAAGAAACACTGGTCTTATTTAATCTAGACTTGCAATTCAAAATTTAAAAAATATTAAATTTGAAAGCACCTTCTCAACATGCCCATCATTAATCCACTCCTTTGACCAAGAATTCCCTGGGAATTTCATAACCTTACACACACACACACACACACACACACACACACACACACACACATACACACTCTCTCACACTGTATGCCCATGTTTCTACTCACATTGATCTCACACTCAGGGAATCACAAAAATCTTCAAAGTGTAGAACTATGAGAATATTTGGTGTGCATTAGTTGGTGGGGAACTAACTCTTGGAACACACTGGTCACCAATGAAGTTACCCTCTACAACTGGGACCCAGGGAACAATTTAAAATCTCCCAGGTGCATCCAAAATCCAGCCATGGCTAACAACCTCTCTTAGAAGTTGGATAATTTTTCTGCAAAATAGCCTCAAGACGACAGGTCAAAAGCACTGTTTTTCTCCTCACCCACACTCCACTTTTTTCCCTTTGATTGGCTTATTCCATAGTGTGCCTGACTGAATTCAATCATTCTGGGAGTACAAAAGTCAGGTCTCATATCATTTCAATTTTTATTATTTACTTATTTAAATAATTAATATCCTCTAAGATTTCCTCCATATGTCTAGACGTTATATGAATGTATTAGAGTGTCTTTCCTTGAGGGATCTCATAGCACAACAGGGAAAATGGTCAGAAAAAAATTAATTACAGTATGGGGTGATAAGTCCTAAACAGAGGCATGGAGGTGGCATAAAGAACTATTTGCCTTGTAGGCATTAGGGACTGCATTTGAGTTGGTCAGGAAGGAGGAGTCCGTGCCCTAAGCAACCAAGGAGGAAGTGGAGCAGCATTTCAGGCAGAGAAAAAAATCTGTGTAAAGGCACAGAAGCATGAACTGGTCAGACAAGTCCCAGGAGCCCAAACTAGCTTGGGGTGACTGGAGGCCAGTGGCATGCATGTGTGTGTGTGGGGGGGGAGGGGTAGAAGGGAAACTGTGACATATAAGGCCGAAGAAGACAGCAAAAAAACAGAGTACTCCACTATCTAAGATGAACTGAGCCTGGAATTAGTCCATGAGGCTGTTATGTAAATTTACTGCATGTTTTACAAAGTCCTATGACCTTTAAAGAACTAGATTATTGTTGAATATCAATCTGATGAATATTTTAGAATGTATTTCACTTTTAAATGTGTGTGTGGGTTCATGCATGGGTGTTTGTGTGTAATTATGCCCATTAGAGTGAAAAGTGAAGACAGGATATACCTGAAACTTAGAAGCCAGGTAACTCTTCTGAATTTATATTTCCAAACATGTTAGAAAATAGAAAGGAGATAGAAAATCGCCTCCTTTCAGAGTCTTAGTGAACTAACTGTGATCTCAGAGCAAAAGGTATTATCTTAAATCACATGTTACACACTGAGATGACACAGATAACTTTACATACGTAATAGCTTCAACAGAAAGGATAAATATGCTAGACAGCTAAACTAAACTCTTTAAAATTCCCTGTATGTGCTACATGAGATCTTACCTCACTCAGAATCTGGCTTCTATTTAAACTAATTGTATCCAGTTCCTCCTGGGTAAATGCCATCTTGCTCAGAAGCCTATTCTTCCAGCAAGTTTCCTCATTCCCATCCCATTGCACATCCTGATGATCAACCCAGCAACCGTTTAGCTATGTCTCTTTCTGCCTGTTGTAACAGATATATATATATATGGGGGTGTGTGTGTATTGTAGTCTTCCTTTAGGCAGGAATTGCAACTCATTTTTTAAAAATAGACATTTATTAAGAACCTGGCATCATTCACATATGTTATCTCATTATCATCTTATTATTTAACAGCAGTGGGTATTGTAGCTTAGCATTTATTTTCTAAATATTTAAACATGAGGAAAATTTAAGCTCAAAAGAGTAAATGATTTCCCCAAGATACGTAACTGGCAAATATAATAATCATCAAAGTCAAATTTGGCAATAATCTCTCTCATCCCATCTACTATATATTCCTCATTTTTTCTACTGATTGAAAACCTCCACCATCAAATCTTGTAGAGAACAGGTACACTATAAATGTGTATTTAATAAGTAGCATTTGTCTTGTTTGCACTACATTAGTGTAAATGAATATCTAAAAATGCATACACATATCCATGCTCACACTCCATATGGATTTATATGGTACACAATTCTCAAATTATACATTCTAAATATTAATTGTAAGTCAAATGCTTGAGATACAAAATCCTTTTTCTACAGAAACAATGTCATACAAAGAAGATAAATTATCATGTGTAACCACAAAATGCCCACTTAATATATACATTGTCACAATGCAAGTAGACACTACATAGGTAATGTTTAATTTAAACACATACTCCTTGTTTTGTTGTCTCCTGAGCCAGGTGCTGAGACCTCCCATTCTCTGACCTCTCCAGTTGCTGAGCATGTGAGGATGAAGGCCTTTCTAGAATATGTAGATGCTCTGATGTGTTACAGACCGTAAGTACATATGAACAGAGGCCATAAATACAAGGCATATGATATATGTGACACACACTTACCATGCAAGCTCTAAGAGAGCAGAGATTCTTGTGTTCGCTAATGTATCTCAAACTCCTAAAACAGTATTTGACACATACTGGGGACTTAATTAGTATTTTTAAATAAGAAAAATAAATACTTTATGGACCTTGTTAGCACCTTCCACCCTTTTCACAATGACCAGGCAAATGATAATACCTAAAATATTAAATGAGGTTGCTTCCAAGTGAAGTATGAAAACTCTGTATTTTGGGTTCATACTACAATTAGAACACAAGAAATGACATTTGCCTCAACTGTGTTCAGACCAACTCATGGCTACACATACACTTGGTTTTCACAATTTAAAAAAGAATGGATGGAGACAAAATTCTAAAAGAGATTAATTTATATAACTACAAGAATAGAGAATTAGACCAAGAAAACAAAAATTTGTTGGGGAAAAAAAAAGAAATTACTTGATCTAGTTGTGATCTGACCTAGTACGTGTACTGAAACTATCAATGACGTTCAAACAGAGGTGAATGGCCTGCAAGTCTTACCTCCACTACTGAAGTTACCAGAAAGGGATGGAAAAGACTGATTTCACTTCGCTGCAAAGAAGTATTTTGAGGTAACGAGTATGGTTTTACAGAGATTTAGGTTACCGAGGTAAATTGTGGTGTTTTAATAACCATGAAAATGCTAGTTGTTGAATTATTTAAACATTGCATACACCAGAGAAAAGGGCTGGAGGAGGAGATCTCTCAGGTCATTCATGAGCCTATGAAGCTGGGAATAAAGTCAAGTTTTAGTAAAATCTACAGCTTTGTTCTCAGTTCCCTAGAATTACTGTGTTAAATAAGTGAAAACCTGCATGTGTATGTATAGCATCTTATCAAAGAAGAGATCTGAAATAATTTCTCAAGGGAACAAATAGCATTTCACTGAGCTCCTGGAGCAACAGGAAGTGAATACACTTAAAAACAATTACCAGATTGAAAAGTTGTTCCCCTAAGCTCTTGTAAGTCCTAAGTACTACTTATGATGAGAATGTCCTTGCATTTCTCTAAAATTATACATTATTTGCCTACTGGGGAAAAATTAACTGGACATGACAATACAGTTCCAATTAAAGAACTCTGATTGGTTCTTAGTTTGGAATCTCATCATTTGTTACTCTAAAGTTGTCAAGAAATTAGTATAAACTAGAGCAAGATCATCAAGACAGACGTCTAACATTCTTCTCTACTAATGGTTGTCTGGAAGGTGGTTTGGTACTTAGGGAAAATCGCTGTGGGGAAAAAAAAACTCTCACTAATACTTTTACATGACTAATTCTCACCAAAACTTTTAAATTCAGGGAAAACATGTCATAATAAAAAACACTGGACTTGAAGTCAAAAGGCCTTGTGTTCCAGGTGTGTTTCCCTAAAACACAAGCAGTACAACCTGGGATAAGTTGCAACCTGTCTAAATTTTATCTTTTTCATCTGTAAAAGAAAAGTAATACTTAGTTATTGAAATAGCTTTCCCATTAATGTGTGCACGCACTAACAGAAAGGATTCTCAGTGTTTTTTGAGTATTGTAAATGAGGAGTTTTTTAAATCACAATCTCCTTAATAACACAGAGAAGAATGGTAACAATTGGCAAGGATTTAAGAAAGTTTGTAATAAAAGACATTGAGGAGTCAGTTTAATGGTCAAATGCATATACCCAATTTTATGAGTCTCCAGTTCCATGTCTGTACCCTCATATATCACCGCTCATACATCAGATCCAAGGTAGCTGGGGTCCAGGGACACTATCTCGCTCTTCCTGAAGGTGAAAAATCTCTCAGCCCATTATAAGCAAGGCAGCCTGGAGTTCTCCAGCCCTCTGCTGTAACATCTCAATGTCCTCCTTAACCTGCCTCAGGAATTCTGAGGCATGGGTGGAAGGGTGCACTCGTGTTTTCTCTTGCTGCTCATGGGAATTTCTGCTCCCACCTCAATTCTCTGCTCTCTCCTCTCCATCTCTTCATGAAACTTCTCTTGTCTCTCTTGTCTAAGACACCCAGACATGGACAAGATCTCTTCTCTCTTTTGTCTTAAGACAAAGCTGTTTTGTACAATAGGCATCACTGGAAGTTTGGGGATGACAGGAACAATTCCAGCACGGACACGAAAACTGCATATCAAATTTCAGATCTTTCTTTTCCTACAAGATTTTCTGTCTTCAATGTATAGAAATTTGTCACTGGCTATAAAAAGTTGGGTTCTATACTAGGACTCCTTCCTAACTTCTTTGACTTCCCTCCCCTCTCCTCTTTCTTGGAGCCAGCAGCAGAGAAACTTCAAATTCCTGTCACACTGAAGAATCTTCATTCTCTCCATGCTTTCTCATTTAGACTGACACTAGAGCCTTTGGCCTACTTTTCATAGTCAACAGAATCATTAAGGTATTTTCCCAGGGGGAACGAAAAGAAGTTTTCTCTAAGGACAGTTCTGGAAAAAACAATTCAAACAGAAGCAAGCTCTCAGTCAGTTCTTCCTACTTTATATAATTTAGAGTAATATAATATCTTATTACTAAATACAGGGAAAAATGTATTCGATACATTTCTAAAGGCAAATCAGATGCCTCTGCCAACGCAAAACATCACTGGCAGGAGGGTGGAGTAGATCAATGTGTTTTTTAACTTTGGTTTGGCACAAAGGGAGAATTTTCCCAAGGTTTTCTATCACCTCCAAATACCTCAATATCTGAGGTTATAAACAGTGCACAACTTAAACCCACCTTAAGCAGTAGTGGTCAGAATGGATATAGATCCCAGAAAAATGGCAGGAGCCAGTGTGTGTCCTTAGAGTGTAGTGTTCTACTTTTCCACATTACAGCTCAAAGCCCATGAAGATCCAGAAACCACTGGATCAAAACTCCAATATCAAGAGCCACCATAAAGAAGGCACAAATGATTGAAGAGGAAAGTCCATTTCCTACACTACCAAGAGTTTCAGTGTGAGAAAAGGGGAAAGTTCCATTCAAGTGTGGGAATTGTCAATGCCACTGGTTTCATGAAATGTCCTTAAATACTGCTAGATACTTGCAGGGAAAAATCTGACCACTCTCTCGGCCCTGAAAATCTGGTCACTTCTTTTTATTTCTAACATCACTTTTCTTGTCTGACTTGTTTTGAACTTTCTCCTGGAGTTCTACAATCATCTTTTATCTTATCTAACCCACATTCAAAGTGGCCTCCTTCCCACTTGTTTTCCAATCTTTACAATTTGAAGTATGTTAATATAATGTCAGCCCTCACCACCACCAGCCTTCACTACTAAAAACCATTGCTTAAGAACTCTGTGCACCTCTCAAGATAAAGACAGATCATTGTGATATAGCATACGAGTCCATGAGAGGTGTAGCCTCTGCCTTCCTTTGGAGCCTCTCTTTGGTTTGCCCAGGTCACAGAAACCCTTGTGCAGTCTGATTCATGGCATTTGCACCTGTCACTCTTTCCTCTACTGGAAAAACTTCCTTCCCCTCTTTTCCTCCTTAACTTCTACTCTTTGTTTTTGTTTATTTGTTTTGCTTTGTTTGTGTGCTGAGGATCAAACTCAGGGCCTTGTGCTTGCTAGGCAAGCACTCTTTCACTGAACTAAATCCCCAACCCCTTCTACTCTTTGTTAATATGACAGCCGAGATACCACTTGGTCACAGAAGCCATCTGTATGTCCCTTGGAGGGTCTAATTCTTCTAACATCACAGTGACAATTTTACATTTGTTTGGGTATTTATTTGATAAATACCTGAGCTGCTCATTAAACTGTAAGCTTCATGAAGATAAGAGACTGTGTTTGAATTTTTTTAATGATATATTCCTTTATTAAATGAATGAATGGGTGAAGAATGAACAAATCAGCCTATTAACCAACACTTTTTCTGCAGTTGAAAAATTTAGAAATTTCCCAATTAATTTAATCATTTTTCAATAGCCATAATGTTTAAAAGCTCTTTATCATGAATGAAGGGTGTGTCTAGTACAAAGATTTGCTATTCTTAAATTTACTGCTATTATTATTGTCATCATAAATAGTTTACTATCAATATCATTGGCTTCATAACTTAGTATTTTTTAACTATTATATTCATTACTAAGATTTACACTTCCATTAATTACAAAGTAATGCTTTTGCGAAAGTCAAATCCCAGTGAAAAGAGAATATACTAAGTCTTTAGAAGTACCATGCTGTGGCTAAAGGATAACTGTAAAACTAAGTGTTGCCTCTGCATTTATCTTATTAGTATTTCTAGGACATATAAGTCATTTGGAAAATTAAGACCTTAAAAATTCCAAGTGCTGGATGTGGTGGCATATCCCTATTATCCCAGCATTCTTGGAGGCTCGGTGGGGGCAGGAGGACCGTAATTTAGAGATTTAGTGAGAATCTCTCTCAAAATTAAATAAATTTTTTTAAATGGCTGGGGATATAGCTTAATGTGAAGATGATGAGTTCTCTCCCCAATACCCCAGCCTCAAAATAAAAGCAACATTTATAGCCACTTAAATAGTAGCTTTCTCTAAACTATAAACTCACTGCACTAGATTTGAATGTGATCCTAGAGGTCACTTGCCCACATTCCTTATTTTATACATGACAAAGCTAAGCCTGGAGTTCCATAGATTGTACGGCCAAGGCGAAGTCTGCATCTATTTTTATTGAACTTATCCAAAATTGTTCTATATCAAATCTACTGTAAACCTATCAAAACTGAGAATCCTAACTATTCATATCCCACCATTATAGATCCAGTTGGAATGTAGCTTTCCAGGTTGTAGGGGTAGAATTCTACAGTTGGATATTCATCTTTATTTGTTACTTAATGCTTGTCTATATTTAGAAACTAGCTCTGTTGTGTAATTTTATACATGAAGAAAAAAATATACTTCAAGATCATTTCTATGTCACGCCTCAAAAAAAGGCTTCCACCTTAAATAAAAATGCTCTGCCACTATGAAAAGGGTATGTTCCCCTGTGATCCCAAGATCAGCTGTATGCCTTCCCAAGGTCAGGTCCTGTATCTGCTGTTTTCACCCACATCCAGAACTCCATGTCTATTTAATTTTACCCACAAGAATTCATTCAATCAAATTTTAACAACCAATGCAGCATTTACTGAAGTAGGAAAGGAAGAAGGTACTATTAATTCTCAATAATTTCAGCAAACAACTTAAAAGTCTTATTAGGTTTCACTACGTCCCTGCTTAGTCAAGCAGTACCAAACGTTTTGATTCTTTTTTTTTATCCTCCCTGGTCTACAATCTCATTTCTCCTTTCCTCCCTTTCAAAATTTCCCTTTCCTTGGGAGTGTCTTATTTCTTTCCTACTCACACCCTGCTTTTTTAGAGAAATACATCTGTGTCCTTCCTGCTAACTCCAATATCAAGCTCATCAAGCAATTCCACCAAACAAAAAACTTCCGGTTAATAAGATCCACTTTCTTAGAAGAACATTTGGGGGGCGTTTTCTGTTGCTGTTGTTGTTGAGTACACGTGCTTTGGTTTTGGTTTGGGTTTGGGTTTTCTTCCAAACACATAATTTTCCCCCAGAGGAGTTCTGGTGATTGAATTTTTCCCCGTCCTATTCAGCAGTGAAAGGAAACTTTCTTAGAGTGATCTAAGCTGATTCCTCCTGGTATATTTTGTTGTCACAAAGCAGTTTTCTATAGTAGTTTTGTTTTCAATGAAAAATTTAAAAATTCCTCAGAAGAGGAATAAAACAACAAGAGCAAACTGTTTATTGGGCCTTTGGATTTTCAGGAATTAATGTCCTTTGGGGAAAAAATATCATCAAGGCACATAATTCAAACACAAAACAAACAAACAAACAAAACAAAACAAAACAATGGTCTTTCCTTCAGAAAACTTAGTCTTAGGAAATGATCATAAGAATTGAAAGTGGAGACACACAGTACCCAGAATTCAGAAGTAGATTTGTTTCTCATTGTTTTAACGTGTTTTTCCTTTAATAAAATAATAATGAACTGCTTAGCCAGTGATCTTACACTATCTTTGTAAGTAGCAAAAATACCAGCTGCCTCCATCCCATCACTAGGTGACTATCAGATGCCCAAACTCTCACTAATGACACCACCAGCCGTCAGGAAGTTCATATGAAACTCTGAAAGAAAAATACCTTCTAAGCAAACTGTATGCTGACACTGCAAGCCAAGAATCCACCCTCAGAATTGCTTCAAGGACTAGAATCACAATTAAAATGATGGCAGCTACAAATTAAGAGAAATTATTGGTTTTCATATCTCTTTTGAGGAATTCTTAAATTATAAACATTTCTTAATAGAAGCAAAGATATCTGAGGAACCCTCTTCACAAGATACAAACAGCACCGTTGCTATCAAGTATAGAGAGCAGGATTCACGGAGTTGGAAAAACGGGGGGAAAGTTGTGAGTTAGAGAAATAAAGTTCACAGGTCTCTTCCGTATTATCCTTTCCCCAAATGTATTCAGATATAATGTTAGATTATAAGTGAAAATGAACAAATACCAATAATCTATGAAGAGAACAGCAAGATCTATTTATACTTTACATTCCTGCAGGATATAATTGTATATTAGAATGGCTCAAATGTTTTTTTGATTTTATCATTATTGAGATTTCAAAAAATTAACTCTTATGTGCTTCTCCTGATAGTTTTATGATAGTGCTTCACATTTTTTCCTTGTTTTTCTTTTTTCTTGAAAAGAAAAGAAAAAGAACTTTTCTTGTTTTTCTATGTAAAAATTAGTTTAAAATGTATTTTTATTTCTTCAAAATGCACAAAGGTGTGATTTCTAAAATTTCAAATTGTGAAATTCCAAAGTAAATGTTTCATTTTTCATTTATAACTCTTAAAAATAATAACATTTTGCATAATTTTAAAAGACATTTGTTTAAAGTGTGACATTATTTCACAGTACCAAAAAACCTGAATGGGCCAAATTTGTTAATCAAGCAGAATAGCTAATTTGAAATGAGTCCTAAAGGCTTCAATATTCTATCCTCTATAGCAACATAGAGTCATTCCTATTTAATTAGGTAAGCCAATGTATTTGCAAAACAATTAAGAATGCGATTTAATTTGGGGGGTTGGTAAACATCTAGGGATTCATTCATTATGACCTCCACACTGAGTTTACTTCGCAAAGCAGCATAAAACTAATCACTTAGAACTATAGAACGTACGACCCTTTTTTTTTAATCCATAAACTAGATGTGTCTGGTCTTATGCATTAAATGTACCTTCTACGTGGATGTTGACTGTTTGTTTTACTGCCTTTCAAAACTACAGTTTGAGTGAATTAGCTAAATTACAGCGTGTGTGGCTGGGAATGACTGACAAGCCCCCAGTGGCCCTGTGTAGGGAGGTAGAGGAGACTCCAGGCAACCCTCAAATACAGCTGTTAGCGTGTCCCTACTGTCACTAATCTGTAACCCACCTGCTGATCCAGTGCTGGAATTTTCCTCTGGAGAAACAACCATCATGTGACTTGAATGAAACTACTTAAAATACAGGTTGTTTTAAACCAGAGAAGCGAGCAGGAAAACAGCTCACCATAAACATCCAGTGCCCTGGAATCATTCAGAGATGAGATGTTTCTATAAACTCTCTGGTCATGATGGTAACTCCTAGTGAATTAACCTAGGAGGCTGCATAGCCCCTCATATTGATCCATCATTATTTTTAACCAATGATATGAGAATATGGGTCCGGAGGCCACACACTCTCATACTCCTCGGAAAATTCAAGTGTTCTCTTATATTCAAATACTTTCCTGACTACTATTAGTGTCAGAACCTTGTGAAAAAGAGTTGTTTTCAAATGACAACTGAAATGGACATTTCGTGTCTCCGAGCCAGGTAACAGTGTTAGAATGACAATTCATGAAGGTGTAATTTGCATTTAAAAGCAAGATAACTTGAAGATGCTATTAGACAGTTAAAAGTCACAAGTGTGATGATTATATTATCCTGGATGATTGGACATGTTCTATTTCTTTGTTTCTTTATACCTGCAGATGTAGATGTAAACAAACTTTTTCAGAAATAAAGAACTAGCTAAGAGAAATAGAATAAAGGCTCACAAGTTCAAGTGTCCTACTCATCCACCCAATCCCAACACCGCGATGAACGACCAGTGATCAATGTTTAGAGAAGAAAATCTTACATTGCTCTATCAACATGATGTCATATACTCCCAGATGATCAGTTTACGACCTGAAGTGCTGGGTATCATTCCTGAAGTTTTAGGAACCAACTTCAGAAATACCACCTATTTTGCACACTGATAATATCTATTCCCCTGGTATATTTGGTATATTTGGAAGGAAACCCCATGCAGGGCTGGGGAGTGTAGCTCAATGGTAGAACACTTGCCTAGCACACAGAAGGCTGTGGATTCCACCCCCAGAAAAACACACACACAAGAAAAACAAAAAAGGAAAGAAAGGAAGGAACAAAGAAGGAAAAAGAAAAGGCATTTGATATATTTTGCTTAATTTCCAACCATTCTTTGTTTAGTTAGACTGTAGCCAACATGATCTAAGATAACAGAATCTGCCCAGTGGTACAATCATATTACACCTTCACATAGCACATTATCAGGCCTGTCAACAATTACTCACTGTCTGCAATCATACACATAGGGATGACCTCTACATGGCCAATAGACTTTATATGTCCACATATACACCTTGGAAATGTGAGTCCTATGTGTATTTGTGTGCATAGAATTTCTTCACATACCCAAATTGTCCTTATGAAGTAGATTTATGTATTTAGAATACACTGAAGAGTTCAGATAGATGCCACTGGACTATCAGTTACATAATCAGGGACTTTGTCTTACTGCTTGTTGATATATTCCTAAAACCCAGAAGAAAATCTGGTGTGTGGTAGGATATTACTAAATATTTGTTAAATAAATGAATGTTACATTGCCAATGCACAAAGGTCATGCAATTTGTTCACAAGAGAGTGCCCTAGGCCCAAATCAAGAGACTCCCTGTCTTATGTAATAGTCAACAAGCTTAGTGATCTTATTTCCTGGGCCACCAAAAATAAAAAGCTGCAAATTACAAGGGCATGAGGGAATACTGCCAAAAACATGCATACTCAACAAAATGAAAACTGACATCCTATAAGCAGAAAAAGAAAAGCCATGAAACCTAGCTACAAGTACAAACACACGCAAAAGTACATTAATTTAACATTTGACTACCTCAGTATTCCAGCAGTTTCGTCATATGTATGTGTTTCCAAGTACAATATATATTTAGTTTGGTGTGTTTCTGAATATCATATAAATGGAATTATACTAAATTATATTAAATGATATTTTCTGAGACTTTTATCATTCATAATTACTTTTGAGATTCATCTATTTTCATGTGTATCATTTGTGTTTTTTTCCTCTACTTACGAAGATACCACAATGTACCACTCAAATATACATTGGGAAAATTTCCAAGTCTTTGATATTAAAACCAATCATTCAATGGACATTCCAATAGATTAAACTGCATATATGTGGTGCAAGCACCTATATATGAATACACATATACAGGTTGTAACAGGTTCTACAAGGTTTACATCTCAAAGTGGAGTAGCTGAGTTGTAGGCAGAACACATCTTCAGCTTCACTATCATCAAGATGATTTTCTAACTGGATGTACCAATTAACACTCACACCAGCAGCTGAGATCCCTTAATTCCACCTTCCTGTCACTATTTTGTAATTATAGAATTTTTAATTTCACCACTCTTGTGAATATTGTATAACATCTCACTGTGTTTTAAGTTTTAATTGTCAGGTTACTAATAAGATTGGACATCTTTCATATACAGTACATATTAGCCATTTTCTTTTTTGTAATGTGCCATTTTGCATATTTTGTGCACTTTTTCACTGAGTACCTGAATCTACATTTATTGATTCCTATGCTTTCTTTAATATACTACACATGGATCTTGGTGATTTACATTGTTCTTATAAATTGTGGCCTCTCTTTTCACACTACTAGCAGTATTTCTATTTTTTTAATTTTTTTTTCTAGCAGTATTTCTAAAGAAAAGTTTTTAGTTTTTCTAAAGTGCAATTTGTTATCTATTTACCCTCACACATAGGATTTGGTACCTTTATGTCCTGTTAATCACTACTTAGCTGGAGTTGTAACTCAGTGGAACAGCTCTTGCCTAATATGTGGAGGGCCTTAGGTTTAATTTCTGGCACTACACACACACACACACACACACACACACACACATACTGTCATTACTTACCTAAAAATATTAAATGATTTTTTTCTTCTACATATTTTAAAGTTTTGACCTTTATATCTAAGAGGCTGGCCCGTCTACAAATGATTTTTAAATGGTATGAGTAATTTCACAATTTTTTTTAAAATAAACTTCTTGTTTAGCATAGGTTTAAATCTACAGATTAGCCAAAAAATAGTACGAAGAGTTCTTATATGTCCTGCATGCAGTTCTTCTATTGTTAAAATCTTCAATTAGCTGGGTAGTGTTGTCACAAATAATGAGCCAGTATTGATATTTATGATTAACTGAAATTTGCATTTTATTTACATTCATTTGCTCTCTACTCAATATTCTTTCTCTGTCCCGGAAGATCAGCCAGGGTATCACATTACACTTCGTTTCCCAAGGCTCCTCCCAACTGTGGCAGTTTTTCAATTTTTTCTTGTTTCCGATGAACTTGACAGTTTTCAGGGATGTTGGTCAGATATTTTTGTGGAATGCACCTCAGTTTGGATTGGCGTAATGTTCTGGACATGATTAGTCTGGGGTTGTGGGATTTGGGGAGGAAGACCACAGAGGTAAAGCACTACCCTTATCACATCCTATCAAGAGGACCCACTGTCAATAAGATTTATCACTGCTGACAACTTTGATCACCTGGCTGAGGTAGTGTTTGTCGGTTTTATCTTCTGTAAAGTTACTTTTTCTTCCCTCGCATACAACACTTATTAGAAGAAAGTCACTATGCACAGCCTGCACTCTAAGAGTGAGAGTTAGAGTCCACTTCTCTAAGGGAGAACTGTCTACGAAAATTATCTGGAATCCTCTGCGTGGGAGATGTGTCTGCTCTCTCCTTTTCATGCAGTAATCCAGTATTTATTTCTACCACTATGTATTCATGAGAATTTTATTTCCTACTTTGAGGGACAGTATAATACCACCACAGATTGCTTAATGATGAGGACACATGTCATTAGGCAATTTCTTCATTGTGCAAACATCGCAGCGTATTCCTACACAAAAGTAGAAGGGAAAGGCCAACCACTCCACGTGACTTCTCGGTGCTGTCAAGACACAGTGAACACAGTATGTCTGAGGTCATTGCCAGTGTAGTAAAACGGCAGACTGTTTTACCTTTTTGAACTCCTTTTTCACATGCTAGCAAGCACTCTACCACTGAGCAACACCCCCAGCTCTGGACTCTTTTATGGTAAGCATTTTTTAAATGAATAAAAGGAGTACATTCTAAAACAATAGTATGGTAGAGAAAATACCAGGATAGTCATTTATTATCATTATCACGTTTCTGAATTGTATGCAGTTGTGTGTGGCATAGAGTTTGGTTTACACCAGCATGGCCGCAAATGTGAGTAACACTAAGACACTGACACAACCAAGATGAAAGCAGGTGACGGGAAGCTTTCGGCTCCATTATAATCTTACAGAACCACCCTCCTATCTATCATACATCATTGAGCAAAACTCTGTTGTACAGCACATGATTCTGCTAAATTATTTCTTCATTTTTCTCAAATTAATCCGTATTTGTCCACTGGTAGTTTTCTTCAGGTATCTGTGGTCTAGTGTCTGTCATTAGTTTTTAAATTTCTCTGTCTTTTTTATTTTAGATATTTGTTCTGACTCATTTTCTCTTTTTTCAGATATTCCAATTATGCTTTTGTTATCTTTTGATATTATACCAGAGATCCGGAGGACTCTGAATTGGGTTCTTTTTTTTTGTTTGGTTTTGTGTTTCCACTATTTCTTCTCCTTTCCATTTCAGTTTAAGAAGTTTCTATTAACCTCGCTTCCAGTTTACTTATTCTGTCTTTGACCATATCTTGCATTTTCCTTTGATTCTTTCATAAAGTTTCCATCTCTCTGTTCGTATTATCTGTGTGTTACAGCAGGATGAGGGGAAGGGGGACAGTTCCATTATCTCGGATGATACCTCAGTCTTCTAGTGGGCTCGCATCTCAACTGTGGCGTCTTCACAAGTGTTTCTATCTCCACTTCAGTGCTGAAGTTTTGTCCCCAAGTCCCCCACTGCATTTTCTGCTGTAATGTTCTCAGTCCATTTCTTTGACGCACAGTCCCTTGCTAACTACATTTTGTTGTTTTTAAATCTTAGGTGATGCAGGAAACCTGGAAGGGGTAGGAGTGAGAAGAAATTCTTTCCTGCAGTTGCTATAAGGCTTGAGAATTATGCTCTGACAAGCTCCTCTTACCTGGAGAAGGCTTTGGCGCAGAGTAGATTTTGGATGTGTCACAACAGTGACTCTTGCCCTTGTCCTACCACTAATCTTTCTCAAAGCATTACTGTCAGGACCAGGTGGAGTTCTGTCTTATTCCATTCAGGCCACTGTAATGAAATATCACAAACTGGGGCGGTTTTATAAACAACAGAAATTCATTTCTCACTGTTCTCCGTCTGGAAAGTCTAAAGTCAAGGTACTGGCAGATTAGGTGTTTAGCGAGGGCCAGTCACCTGATTCATAAATGGCACCTTCATGCTGTATCATGCTGTGTCTTCACACGGTAGAAGGAGCAAGGGGTCACGCTTAGGCCTATTTTTAAAGGCTTTGTCACATTCATGAAAACTTCGTCTCCATAATCTAATCATTTACCACCCCCCCCCACCTCCTAACACCAACACCTTGAAGGTAATGGTATCGACCAGTGAATTTGGGGGTCATAGCACTCAGACTGTAGCAGATTCACAGAGGGAAAGCCTGTGAAAGCATGCTTCTCCCCAGAGACTGTAGCCCTGCCCCCAGAGGTTTGTGTTCCCAGGCTAGTCCACAATCAGCCTACAAGTTAGCAAATTTACTGTTTAAGTGTTCCTATCAGTTCATGGCCCCATGACTTGTGCTCCTGCTCTGCAGATCTTAATGGCTCTATCTCTTTGGGTACACTGTGCCTTCAGACTTGAGGGTGGTCATTTACCCTATAACCTTAGTTCTCTGGTCAGCCCAAGACAAAAAAAAAAAAAAAATCAATGATTTTCAATTTCTCCAGTTCTTTCTCCCTGTTTTAACAATGAGAGTGACAAATATTAAGCACTTTACATGCCAGAGCTAAAACCACGAGTATTCTATAATTTGTTTTTTCTAATTGTGATTTAAAAAACACATAAAATTCACTGAGTCATTTTAGAGTATACAGAGTAACAGTATTAACTATATAATGTGACATAGCAATTCTATAGAACTTTTTCAACTTGCAAAACTTAAACTCTGTATCCACTGAATGACTTCTCTTTTCTTCTCCCTGCCAGACCCTGGCAACCACCATTCTAAAGTTTTATTACTTTAGATAATTTATGTAAGTACAATCATACACTGTTTGTGTCTTTGTGGCTAGCTTATTTCGCTTAACATAATGTCCTTAAGGTTCATCCATATTCTAGCATACACTATAATTTCCTTTTTATGTATTTTAAGGCTGAATAATATACACTTATTTTATTCTTCATTATTTGCCATTGGACACTTAAATTCTTTCCCCTCTTTGGCTATTTTGAATAAAACTGCAACGAACATAGGTATGCAAGCATTACTTCAAGATAGTGTTTTAAACTGTGTGTGTGTGTGCGCATGTGTGCATGTGTGTATGTGTGTGCGTTTTGCTGGTTATAGCACTGAGCTACATCCCCAGCTCTTTTTAAATTTTGTTTTGTTTTCTTTTGTTTTTTGAGACCGGGTCTTGAAAATTCACTAAGTTTCCCAGGCTGGGCTTGAACTAGTGATCCACCTGCCTCAACTTCCCAGAGTTCTGGGATTGCAGGTGTGCTGTACCATAGTGGGCTACGTTTTCAATTCTTTTTTATATATACCTAGAAGTAGAATTGCCAGATCATGTGGTAGTTCTATTTCTGACTTTTTGAGGCACCTCTATACTGTTTTTCATTGCAGCTGCACACCTTTATATTCCCATCAACATCACAATGGTTCCAATTTCTTCACATGCTCTCCAACATATCTTTTTTTCTGGTTTTCGATAGTACCCATCCAACAGGTGTGAGGTGGTATCTTATTGTGGTCTTATTTGTATTCCTCTGAGAGTTAATAATGTTGAACATCTTTTCATATCCCTGTTGTACATTTGCACATCTTCTTAGAGAAATATCTATTTAATTCCCTTCTCGTTTTTAATTCGACTGGTTAGTGTTTTGCTGTTGAGTTGTAAGAGTTCTTCATATTTTCTGGTTATTAACGTATATATGTGATTTGCCAATATATGCCAATTTGATTTATCTTATTTGCCAATGTGATATATGTGACTTGCCAATATTTTTTTTATTCCATAGATTGCATTTTCACTCTGTTGATTTTTTTCCTTGCTGTGCAGAAATTTTTTAAGTTTGATGTCGTCTTGTCTACTCTCATTTATATTTCTTGTGCTTTTGGTGTCACATCCAAGAAATTATTACAAAACCCAATGTCATAAAGTTTTTTGGTAGGAAGTTCACAGTTTCTGCTCTTACATTTAGGCCACTAACCCATGTTGTCTTAATTTTTGTGTGGTGTGAGATCAACTTCACTGTTTTGTATGAGGGTATTCAGTTTTCTCAACACCATGCTTTCCCCATTCTGTAGCCTCAGCATCCTTGTCAGATATCATTTGATCATATATATGGAGTGCTATTTATTCTGTCCCATTGGTCTGTCTGCCCTTAGGCCAGTAGCACACTGCAGAGATAACCTTTTGTTTTGAAATCAGGAAATGTGAGACCACCAGTTTTTTGTCCATTCTTATGATATTTTGGCTATGTGGGGTGATTTTTAAAACTGTATAAATTTTGAAAAATTTTTTTCTATATCTGCAAAAATGCCACATGCATTTTGATGGGGATTTCCTTGAACTGGTAGATCATTTTGGGTAATATGAGCATTTAATACTAATAAGTTTTCTGACCCATGAAAATGAGATATATTATTTATTTATGTCATTTAAATTTTCTTTCAGTTATGTTTTATAGTTTTCGATGTACAAGTCTTTCATTTCCTTGCTTAAATTCATTTTTAAGTATTTTATTCATTTGATGCTATTATAAATGGGGTTGTTTTCCCTATTTTCTTCTCTGATTGTGCATTGTTAGTGTATACAAACACAATTGATTTCTGCATGGTGGTTTTGCATCTGTAACTTTGCTGAATTCATTTGTTAACTCTAACATTTGTTTTAACCAATGTAGGATCTTTAGGGTTACTACATATATGATCATATCAATTGCAACCAGATCATTTTTACTTTTTGCTTTATTATTTATATGCCTTTAAATTATTTTTCTTGCTTAATTGGTCTGGCTAACATCCAATAATATAATGAATAAAAATGATGTTGGTGAGCACGCTTGCCTTGTTCCTGGGCTTAGAAAGAACGTTTCAATTATTCAGTTATTCACCACAGAATGAGATGTTAGATGTGCATTTTCCTATGTATCCTTCATTTTGCTGAGTTAATTTCCTCCCGCTCCTAGTGTGTTAAGTGTTTTTATCATGAAAGTACATTGAATCTTGTCAAATATTTTCTGCAAGTGAGATGGATGATCATGTGGATTATGTCTTTCATTCTGTTAAAACAGCATATTATCTTGACTAATATCATATGTTGAACATCCCTGCATTATTCTAGAATAAATCCAACTTGTTCATGATGTATTATCTTTTAATGTGTTACTAAATTTGGTTTGCAATAATTTTGTTGAGGCTCCTTCCATAAATTGGTCTGTAGTTTTATTTTCTTATAGTATCTTTCTTTGAGTTTGTTATCAGGGGACTGTTCAGAGAAAAAATCTGGAAGTGTACCAATCTCCCATCTCCCCATTTCTATTTTCTTAAAGAGTTTAAGAAGAACTAGTGTTAATTCTTTAAATTTTTGTCAGAATTCCCTCATGGACCTACATGGTCCTGAGCTTTTGTTTATAAGGAGCCTTAGACTACAGATTTGATGTCCTTCCTAGTCACAGATCTATTCATTTTTTAAATCCTCTTCATGATTCAGTCTTGGTATGTTGTATATTTCTAGAAATTTAGCCATTTCTTTTAGATAATCCAATTTGTTGGCATACTTCTATCAACACCCTAAAACCAATACTTTCCTGCTATTGCTACTGGCAACATATGAGATTATTTGTATCATGAGTTTTTTCACCTGCATTTTATTTTACAATTTTTTACATATTTAATTAATTCAAAATTTATAATATGTGGGCAGTACTTTGAGTAAATATGAGCATTTTTGTACACACTTGATGTCTAATGTCCTAAATCTAAACGATCACTTTGAACAGAAGTTAGAGATAATGGTAATAGTTACATGAAATGCTAGGTGATACCTTTAGAAAAATGCTCAGGAAAAAATATTTTTTTTGAACCAAGTTCTCATTATGTCATTCAATCTGGCCTTGAATTCACTATGTAGCACTGGGTGACCTTGAACTCATGGAGGTTGTCTTGCCTCGGCCTCCTAAAAGCTGGGATTACAGGTGTGCACCACCAGGCCTGGCTAGAGAAGATTTTCTTAAGGTATAAAATATTTCGTAAGTTAGCATCACCAAATTTACTTTCCTAAGTATCCCTTTACAAGTGAGAAATGAAGCAGAAAAGGTGGCTTTAGTAAAAATTGGACTATGGCATGAGGATAACAGATTACACAAATCAAATTAATTTATTTGTTCTGAAATTAAAGACATATGTGAATTTATACACATTAAATTTTCTGTCTCCAACTTGCAATGTACTTTCATTAAGATCCTTTTGTTAGAGTTGAGAGAATGAATTAGGCAATAATATAATGAATGGAATCACTATGGGCCATGCATAACATAGATAGTCCACAGACAACCTTAAAAGACTAGGTTTACATGCATGAATATATATGCATATACTTGCAGGAAAAAAAAAGGAAGTAGAAGGCATATTTTAAAATATACATATTTTATAAATTAAAAATATACCTTCAGGCCTGAGGGAAACTTCTAGCTATGGTGACATGAAAAAGTCAGAAAATCCTCTCTTCAAAAAGCAAGCATAAAACTGGACAAAATTGTCACAAACAACCATGTCAAAGGTCTGGAAAGTGACCAAAAGGCAGGCCACAAACTGAGAAGCATTTATTCTTGAAAATTGCTAGGGTTTAAGATAAAAACAACACGAGTCTTTGACCTTCTTGCCTGAGGGTATTCCCACCCATGTAAACTCACTGATTCACTTGATGATCAAAACAGGGCAGGACAGAAAATCAACAGTTTTCCTCCCAGAGGGAAAAGACTTGCTTTAAAATGGGGGGAAACAGTGCACTGGAAAACACTATAGAGAATAAATGAGAAAAGCTCACAGCTTTTCAGGTTATGTTCCTATTTGGGGCAAGCAATGCACAGACAGAAATTCTATTAGGAGATCCCGGAAAAGACAGCACCATTCAAAGCCTATATAAGTGCTCTACTTCCCCGTGGTTAGCTGGGAAACTACAGGTACGCAAAAGGGAGACCTGAAAGAGCTAGTTACAGTTTAGAGCAAAGATGATTTGAGAACTTGGTGACTTTTGAACATGATTCTCAAACCAAATGCATATTGATTGCTAGAAGGTTGAAGCCTTATGTGCTGGAGTTGTTTGAGTGCTACCTTTATCCAGATTATTGACTGGTCACTAAGTCATACCGAAACCAAGGCAACCCTTAGAAATCCAGGCTAAAAAGTAACAGTAGGAACAAAAAACTAAACAGAGACAGCAGCAGCAGCCTATGTGGTGAGAGATTTTTGTATTTTGAGCCCAGACAAGGTACAAAAAGAAAAAGGGGGGAAAAAATCAAAACCTACTCTCAGAACAATATATTCTCTATTACAATACATAAAACATCCAATTTACAAGCAAAACTTATGAAAAGCAAAAAACAAGTGACCATACATGGGAGGAAAAAAGCAATCAATACAAACTATGAGTTTAATTCACATTCAACTGAGGCAGGAGATTAGGGTGTGGCAACCTGGCTGGATAAGAGGATGTGACCTGGCAAGTCCAGAGATCCAGGAAATGGGTGCCCAAACCCTGTACCTGGAACCAATAAGAAAGAGCTACCCTCCTTAATTCTCCTAGCAAGAACTCAAGAAGGTTTTTTATAAGAAGGCCTTGCCCTGAAGTCAGCCTGAGGAGTGAGAGATACAAAAGACTGTGACCATTAACCTTGTGGCCACTGTGTTCTCTCTTTCACAGTTGTCTGCTCACACCCTGCATTGTACTTTTCCTACTTTTAATTGGCCCACACTTGCTCTGCCAAACATGTTTCTTTACTTACCTTTAATAAATGTAAAACGTCACTACCTTTTCCGCTTTTCTTGACCAATTCTTTGTTCAGGATAGAAAGAACCTAGGAACCACTTCTAGAAGGAGACCTCAGAACCCCAGAACCAGTAACACAATTAATTAAAATATCACAACACCCAACAAATAGAGAATCTCAGTAGAGAACATGCATTGCCAAAAGAGGCAATTGTAAATTCTGGAATTAGTAATATAATAATCAAAACAAAGAAATGCCTAAGATAGGCTCAAAGGAAATTTAGAGATGATAGAAAAAAGAACCAATGAACTTAAACATAGGCTAATCTAAAAAAAATAGCCCAGAGGAAAAAACACTGAAGACAAATGAAGAGACTTATACTAGTAAGTAAGGCCAAATATTCAGCATTCATGTAATGGTATTCTTGAAAGTATAAGGGAAAAATCAAAAGACAGAGATCCCTATCACCACCCCAGTGGGTTTAATTAAAGAAACTGACAAACTGATCCTTAAAGTTACTATATAAAAATCTACAAGACCTAGAATACTAAAAGATGTTTTTAAAAGAATACAGTTACACTAACGGATTAAATTTTTCTGTAAATCTATAATAATCAAGACAGTGTGGTGCTGGCCTAAGGATAGATGTATCAATTAATAGAATTAAATAGATGGTCTAGAAATAAACTCTTACTTTTATAGCCAACTGATTTCAACAAAGCTACCAAGACCGTTCCACAAATAAAGTGTAGTCTTTTCAACAAATTTTATTGAAAGACTCAGACATCTTTGTCTTTGAACTTAGACCTTTAAATCATCCTGTATACAAAAATTAACTCAAAATATAAGAGATAAGACTATAAACTTCCCAGAATCAGACAATTTTTGTGATCTTCTGATAAGCAAATATTTAAGTATGATATGAAAAACACAATCTGTAAGAGAAAAACATATTGAGTTGCAACATCAACAACAGAAAGCTTTTTTTGCAAAGTATATCATTAAGAAGTGAAAATACAAGCCACAGACTAAGAGAAAACATTTGCCAATCATTTATCTTATTAAAGACTTATATGCATTTAGAACCCTTAAAGAACTCTTCCAACTTAATAATACAAAAAGGAAACCCCTCCAAAACTGAAAAAAGATGTGAATCAATATTTAACAAAGAAGACATTCTAATGGCTAATTAGCTCATAAAAAGCAGCTCAACATCATTAGTCATTAGAGAAATGCAAATTAAAACCACAATGAAATATACTACTGGAATGGCTATAATCCAGCAGACTAATAATACCAAGCATTGATGAAGATGTGGAAAAACATGAACCCTCATACATTGCTTGCGGGGATGTAAAATGGCACAGACACTTTGGAAAATAGCTTGAAAATTTCTTAAGTAAACATATTTATCTCATAATCTAGCAATTCCACTCCTAGATACTTATCTAAGTGTATTAAAAGTATATGTCCATACAAATACTTATATTTACATAGTTGTAGCAGCAATAATAGCCCAAACTAGAAAGAATTCAAATGTTTACCACTTAGTGAATGGATAAACAAAATGTGGTAAATCTTACAATAGAATACTATACAACCACAAAAATGAATAAACTACTGGCAATACAAGTAAATTTTTTAAATACTATGCTAATTTAAAGTAACCATACACATACAAAAGCATATAAGATTTCTTTTGTATGAAACTGCTTTGAAAGGCAAATTACAGAGAGTGCAGTAGGCAGCTTTCTTATTATTGATTCATAATACCCAACACTCTCAATCTAAGAGGAAAGGTTTAATTGATTCACATCTTCAATCTATAATTGGCCAGCAGAAGCACCATGCAGGAAGAACACAGTGAAGCAAAGCTGCTCAGTTCAAGACAGCTGGGAAGTTGAGCCGGAGAACACTGCCAGAGAGGAACAGGCACGGGGCCGTACATGGTACGCAAGGCCATACCTACAAGGCCCACCCAGACACTCCAAAGGGACACGCTTTACTAACCTGCTAGGCCTTTCTTCATCTAATGAAGTTGACATAAGATTAACAGTCACAGACAGCAAGAAGGTAGTAGTTACGTGGCACTAAATTTGGGAGTGGGAACTGACTACAAATGGCCCTAGGATACTTCTTGTGGTGATTAAACTGTTCAAACTGGATTGTTGTGATAATTACACAATTTATGACATCTCTTAAAATCACTAAATTGTATTTATAGAGGATTAAACTGTATTTACTGTGGGTAAATTACATTTAAATTATACCTTTAAAAAACATATATGTTCATAATTTACTATTAACCTTTCCATTTTCACCTACTTTGAAGGCAAATCAAAGAAATCTCACACCCCCCCCAATGCTGCATCTTGAGACCCTTGAAAAAGTCATGGTACATTAGTAACAATCGCTGGACTCCTTTATTTCTCTATTCACTAATCCACCTCAAAGTTAAGAAATGTCTCTTGCAGAAGAAAAGGCGGATTCCCCTACTACCTATGTGGCAATTTAAGTATTAATATTGTTCGTGTGTTTCTGGTATTTTTAAGGTGGTGTCATCTCCTCATAGATTTGATAAGGTTCTTAATAAATATTATCTAATCTGACCTGCAATCAGTGATACTGTTAATGGGTAGCAGAGGTTATATTAAAACCCAGGTCTGTCTGACTTCGTATTTCTTCCCTTCAGCCAACATCTCATGTATCTCCCTGAGCTTCCCCCTTTCCATGTCTGCCAGGGGCTCCCTGTACTCTCCCACAACACGGGGCATAACAGTGGCGCCTTATCACCCAGATACCCACAAGTATGTGCCTCAATATAGCTCCAAGCTCTTCTTTTTAATATTATTGAATTCAAATATCAAATAAAGATTTTTTTTCTCAAGATGGCAAATTTTAACCCGGACAAATGAGTCAATGATTAAGTAATTTCCCAACACTACAAATTGAATGTAACATCAGTGAGAATTAAAAAATAATACGATAATATGTCACTAATTTATATATTTATAATATTTATTTACAAAAGAATGTATCACGTGCATTTATTGATTTTTCATGAGTCCTATGAAGCTGATATAATTAGGCTTACTTTACTGATGACAGAAATAAGTTTGACATATGATCTTAAAACGTGGATGGAAATGGAAGTGAATGATAGATTTATGCCTCAACTCTAAATTAGCCCTTTAAAATTTAGCCACTGGATTGATTCAGACTTTCTCCATGAAAAATCGGGTAACTAATAGTGACTTCTTCTCCACTGGAAAGAGTTGAAATGTCCTTGTTTTAGACTCCAACTCCAAGGTGTGACAGCAGAGCAGCTGTTCAGAGTGGACTATTTGGTGAAGCCCTTGCTCCTGTTCCCACAGGCACATTAGCATAATCAGCAGAGACCAGACAGTGTCTGTTCACTCCGTGTACAGCGTGTTGATCAAATGTTATCATCATGGTGCATCTGTGAGCACTTTTTCCCTGTTACAAGTCCAAGGGGTCTCTGGAGGATGCTTATTTTTTCTATAAACATTAAGGCTGAAATTTAGCATTGCTGCACTTTCTGATTAAAAACAAATACAAGTCAATTCTTCCAAATAATTAACAAATTTTGTAACTCAACCTATCATTGGGGCTAATTATTTATGTACTAATATTCTAGTTTTCTTTACAGACACTGCCTGTCAATATCTGAGACTTCATAAGTATACAAAATTTTGTCAGTTTTCCAGTTGTATGACCAGTTTGTGTTTCACAAAGTCCTGTAAAATCTATTGTTCAATTTCATCCTTTCAAGAGGAATGGCCAAGGCAGAATGCAGTCAGAGAGGTAAGCTTTCTTCTTGAATTAGGAAATTCAAGATCAGGAAGGGAGTTATTTGTTCAAGTGCTTGAATTTCTCAAAGGAGACATGGATTAATAAAGTTTTCACTTGACAGTTATAATTAAGGAATGATGTATTACTTAAGCTAGCAAATGATTATTCTATAGAATAAAAATCAAATCAAGACATTGAATAATGAAGCTGAAAACCAGTTTTTCTTGCTATGGACATTATTTTAATTACTTGTTTTACTTCTTTTTATTATAATTAATAGCTCTATTAATTGAGAGATTGATATGTGCCAAACATTTTACTATTCATTATTTCACATAAATTATTCCTTCCTATGAAAAGTATGAAGGTATAAGCTTATCCCCATTTTAAGTATGAGTTACCAAAAATTTAGCAGGAGGTCGAAGTCACTCAGCAAATAAAATAGTAAAGTCAGGATTAGATTTCAAGTGTTTCAGATTCTAATAACCTGACTTCTAGCTTAATATTATAATATGCTAAATCCCAGATTTTAAACCACACACCCATATGTACCACATGGATATACACATCTCGTCCACATTTGTTCTTGTACATGTACACACAGACATCTAAATAACAATGCATATCAGTTGTTATGTAGTGAAATGCCTTTTTTTCTTGATGTTTCATTCCCCAAACAGGCATAGCTGTTTCAGAATGGTAATGGCTCTGCTCAAGGAGAGCCATGATACAAGGGACTACAAAGACTAAAGGAGCTATTTTGTTCCTGAGGGACCATATTATGCATGTTATGAATGTTTAAGATAGAGTGCACAGTCTGTCGTGTCAACTCTCATCTACTTCAATGACAGATAATTTTTCTTCCAGCACTAGTAGCTTGAATATATCAGCTACCAAAACCGGGACATTTTTCTAGGAGTTCAAACACACAAAGAAATCATGATGGAACCACAGAGCAGAATTCAAAGAGCATTAAAACTCTGATTTAAACCCACAAAAACAAAGAAATGTAGCATGCAGCCAAACAATTCAGTGAGCATCAAAGTCCTTAATTCACCCTGAATATTAGCAGTTACATACAACACGCAGAAACTTATATTTATTATTACTCTGTCCAGGCTACTGTGCTAAATACTATACATGAATTATCTCATTTACTCTCCACTATAACCCTGTGAGATAGCAATGATTATTATTTCCTTTTTCAATATGAGGATATTGAAGCTAAAAAAGGACAAGTTAACTTGTACAAGAGCACTCATCTAGAAACACAGAGCTGGGGTTCTGAATCAGACCTTATGGACCAAGCTTATAACCTCAATACATACATCTACACATAATATATTTGCATTAAAAATGAGAGCCCAAATTTTAGCACCAGGGAAATTCAAATTTACATGGGACAAACAGAAGAATGTCCAAAAGTCAGTTTGTCAGGCAAAATATTCAAAAGATGATATTTATTCATGAAACATACCCAGACTTCTAAAAAATATCTTCGTTAGGCTCTCAATTCCCTAAATTATGACTTCACATAACATTTGTCTATTTTCACTTGAGGTTCTTGCTGAGATTAAAACAGCAAGGGGGAGATGTTTGAAAAGGGTAAAGGAAGTGCATTTTTGAGTATACTTTTATAAAATGGAAAATCCTATTTGATCCATTTGTGTTCTAGATTTGCGTTGGCAAAGAGGTCTCATCACATGTGCCAACTCTAACCAACACAAGTACCTTGAAACAAATCCTGAGATCATGCCAGAGAGTGGTGATTGATTAGCACTGTCTGTCATGGCAGGGGTGTGGTGGCATGCATGACTTGTATTTGACAACCCTGCCCTAGACAAACAAATCTACTCTCCTGAAATATACTCCAAAGTAGTCTGTATCTAAAGACAAGGGAGGGAAGGAGAGGGGAGAGGATAGAAGGGAGAGAAAGAAGGAAGGAGGATAAGTAAGGACAGAGGAAGGAGGCGGTAAAAGGAAGAAAGGGAAGAAGAGAGGAATGGAGAGTGGGAAGGAAGGAAAGAGGGTGAAGGGGGGAAGGAGGTTAGAAGCGTGGAGGAAGCGAGACATAGGAGAATTATCTTAAACATTGGTGAAAAGATAAAAGAATAATGACCTGAAGTGTCCAAGTGAATTTTTTAATTCACTTGAGGATAAAACTGATTAACAATCATTTAGCTTTGCACATATTTTGTGTTTGTATCCATCAAAATGCTTCTTTCCTACCCTATAAACAGCATACTGGTCCTTGCAACTGTAACTCTCCTCAGACTTTCCCTGTCAGTATTTCCTTTCTGCTTTTCCACTATGTAGCTACAGGCTCCCCACCCAAGTCCCGCCTCTTTGGAGCCCAGTATATGTGCTCAGGGCCATGTCCTAAAAGCTGTCTCTCAAGAGGCACCAGAGGGGCTTCATCTTCGGTGATTGCACCCCAGTAGGGAGGCCTTAAAGCTCCCTGGATGAGAACATTGACGTTTACCTAACTTAAACTTGAGTCTAAATCCCCCTAAAACTGGGGATTTAAACTCAAACTTCCACATTTCAGTTGTGCCAGATTATTATCTCTTCATCAGCCCAACATAATCCTTTACTGGCAAGTGGAATACTTGATTCAGTTTCTAACAGATCCCTTTAATTTCTCCATCTCTATGTCTCATTTGAATACACTGTCCTCCCAGTGAAGCTCTAGGGGCCAAATGCTTGCAGAAGCAGTAGTGCTGGCACCAGGAAAAGAAACAGAGTTAGCTATGAGGAAATCATGCTTCTGGTTCCAGCTCTGCCGCGTGCTGGCCAGGTAACCTCAGTGAAGTCACTCCTCAGAAACCGAGTCTCCTCATCCATAAAATGGGGGACATACTTACCTCATCTTTTGCTTAGGGTTGTTGTAAGGACCAGGAAGGTGCTATATTTGCAAGCAGTATGTAATTTATTTAATGTCCCATATGCATACACTGAGGCAATCTGTGGTTCCTCTATGTCCTCTTCAGCCTTAGTTTCATGGAAGACACAAATGTCTGCATGCTGGAATTTTGTCTTTTAGACTCACAACAACTATTCCAACATGGTACTCCTGACCAGTCTGAGCTTCCCTCTGGACCCACTCCCAGCATCTTCACCCAAGAAGGCTCTTCTAATATAAATATGGCCATAAATATGTTATCTGTAGGGGATTTGTTTTGTTTTCTAGCTTCCATCGGTTTGTACATTCCTAAGGGCGAAGGATTGTTTTAAAACTTAATATCTATGGCACATGCTGAAATTGCATTACTACTTTATTCACTTCTTCACAACTTTATTCTGGAGAAATGGTAGTCCCCTACTTGCCAGCATCTGAAAGCTATAAATAGTGAGAAAAATAGAGAAACTCTACAAGTTCATTGAAATGTATTGGATTTGGAGGGTTTCTTGGATGACCAGAGTGGAAAAATATTTTGCTAAAAAATAGGGAGGGTTGCTACGACTGGCATCCAGGCAGACAGTTTAGTTAGTATTTACCCAGCCTGTGGCGAGCGAACACTCGGCTGTTTATTTCAGTGGAGGGAATGTTGGGAGACGCTGTTTGTCTAGTCAGAAATGCCCTTTGAGACTGCAAAGCTACCTGTGACCAATTTTCAACTAAATTTATCTTTGGACTTTGTGTAAGTAATCCAACCTTAACCAAATCCTTTTGGTCTTCTATACAACCAAGTCACAAAAATGCTTACCAAAAATCTGCTGGCGTTGAACCCACAATGATGGCTTCTGATTATTCAGCCAAAACTGAATTTGAGACCTAAATGTGAGTTCTGGATAAACAGACCAAGTTTTATTTAATGTAGGTAATAACTATCACTTATTAAATAAAATAGACTGATATTTAACCATTTTCAAACATCTTTGCCCCTTGCTTCATGGTAGAATAAATAACACATACTTTTGACCATTAATCGTTGTAACTAGCTTCATTTCATGAAAGCAATTTATGTTTTACTTCATTTCTTACTTGAAAGCACAGCTAAGGTTTTTAATAACTACTTTCATTGCCAATCTGACACTGACATGGTGAATACTTGAAAAATGTATTATTTTCACTTGCAAGCACTTCAAGTATATGTTCTTTTGATGAAACACAATAATTTAAAAGCTAGAATAGCTGTAATAAAGAGCAAAAATATGTTTCCAAAATTGTGACTAGTGATTACTATTTGTTAATCAGCTTTATTTATTTTCATTGGCATTAATTTCCATGTGTAATCCCACAGTTTTTTGTTTGCCTTTTTCTTTTTTCTATTATATCAGGCTGTTCAATTTGAAAGACAATTATTTTGAGGCTGAAAAAATACGGGGCCTGGAACTGTACAGTTCATAAATGTTTGACAAGGGTAAAAATAAGGCACAAGGACTTGCGAAACAAGGCCTTAGTTTGGGAGATTTTTACCCATGGTTTTGCTTCTATTTTGCTGTTTATTTTCACATTCTTATTTCTGCATTACCTAATGATTCAATTTTCTCACAACTCCTGTGAATAATAATTATCATCCCATCTTATAGATGATAAAATTCCACTCAGGAGAAATCAGATTCTAGCACAGTAAGCTGCAAACGATGCTTTATCCCAACATGAGTCTGAGTCCCCTGCCCAGGCTCTTTCCGCAGGGCCTCCAAGTCTCAGGAGGGCAGCTCTGCAGCCTGAGCTTCCTGTCAAGTTGACAAATGTGTTAAATTCAAAGATAAAAGCCTCCATGTTAGGCTGTCAAGGGGTCAGTTCGCCCGAGCTTTAACATCCTCCTTAGTTCTGTTCCCATAGAGCAGCTCTACTTGAGCTTGTTGCTGCAGCAACATAGTTCAAACGTGGGGGAGTCCCAGCTACAAAGATTGTGACAGTTGGGTTTAAGTACATATAGGACAAGCTCTGCTTGAGCACGTCCCAGGGAGCCAGGTTTCATTGATAGGGGATTGCACCACAGCAGAGTATCCTCATGTCCCAGTGAAGAGCCACTGCCTGATGACTAATGCACAGGGAAATATTCCAGGTATTAATCCAGGCAAAAGAAGGAAGAATTCTATACACAAAAGAAGAGATATATGGTGAAAATAAAGGAAATTTTGAGAAAAGCACTGAATTACCCACGTTTACTTCCAATTTGTTGTCTCTCGTTAACTTTCTTGCTGAAAGCTTCATATTATAAATTTAGTATTTTAAAAGAATAATGTTTAAATGATTAAACTTAAGAATTTTTTTCTAACCACTCATCAAGGAAGTTATAAAATTAGAACCTAATACCTCTTAGACTATGTGAAAGTGTAACAAGTAATGGGATTGATATTCAAGAGTCTATTTCTTTGCTCTTTAATGTCAATACAAACAACAAACTAGAAGTTGAATATATTGTCAGATACCACTGCTGTCCCAGTGGTGGAAAGAGAAATCATGGAGAAGAATGTGAGAATAGACAGAAGGAAGGGCAAAGTTAGAGAGTGAGTACACAATCCCAGTATGAGAGAATATCAGAACATAAAAAAGAAAGTTTGGGCTTTGGCACCAAACAGATCTAATCCAAAATCTCAGCTCAGAAATGTACAAGATCTAAGTTAGGCAGCAAACTACTTAACCTGTCTGAATATTAATTTCTTCATTTACAAAAAATACTACACATAAAGATATTGGCAGTAATAACAAGGTAAAAGTGGTAGGCTTGATCACATTCTTTTATAGCCTAGAGGAAACTTTCAGCATCCCAGTGTGGGAATGCTCTCTTTGGCATCTCTGTTAGAAAAAGTCCACCTGTTCAGTATAGAAATGACAAGCTAACAAAATGGTCATCATTCTCTTCTTAGCTATAATTAAAAGTTATACTTAAACCAAAGCCAATGTTACTTCACCCTAACTTCAAAAGAAGCCTCTTAAAACACGAGCCTGAGCCTGCACATGAGGCACCCTTGGGGGACCAGTCCTGATGGTTCTGGGGTCTGTGGTCCATGTATCCGGTGCTGCTATCAACTAGCCCCTGAGTCTTTCAGAACAAGAAAAGCTCACAGGCTTTCCCACCTCTATACACTAAGTGTGCAGTTGATTGTATGTCTGTTTTCTACTTATAAAAGTCATGCATAGTCAAAGAAGTACAATTTGAAAAATGGAGGGAAAGTCTAAAAGTTCAATTCAACTATTAACATATTGATATATATTCTTCTGCAATTTCTCTTCCATGCATGAGCACAAATTTTTCATCCAAAGAGTACCCTTTCGCAGACATCATGTAGGCCTCTTACTCTGTTCAGCTTACCTAGAAGACAGAGCTATGAGAGCTCAGGGGCTTATCACCCTCCACAATAATATGACAGAGACAGAACTACAGAGAAGTGAATGAATTAAATACCCCTCTATAACCAAATATGATTATACAGACTTGCTAATTTGCAGAATCAGGCCTCTGACTGTGAATCTTCATTAGCATTTGTAATATTGAGTGCTTTTTGAATCTTAAAAATATGGGGAGTTGTTTAGGTTTATCTATTTCAATAGTCATTAATATCAAAAAAGCATAATCCTATATGTATCTATAAATATCCCCCAAATATTAACAGCTTCTATGGGCTCTGCTGAGATAGAGAGACACTAAGTTTCTGTAATATAATTTAAAATACTTGTCTAATAGCTCCATCCATAAAAGGGAAATAGGTTCATTTTGTAAGCTCAGGAGTTATCAGTTCATCTTGGCTGCTTACTCACAAGACAAGGCGATGTGGGTAAGCAGACCCAAGAACATAATCCACCAGCCGACTGTGACAGGCCTGGGGGGAGTCTGGCAGCCAGAAGTTAGGAAGGGAAGAGGAGGTGTGGTACCCTAAACCTGCAGCAGCTCTAATCCCCATTCAGGCAAGAGGACTGAGGACCCAAGGAGAAGGCCTGTATTAGAATCATCTCTGGGTCCCCGCAGCAGAGACCGGTGTATCATAATAACCCAGCTATCATTTGGGTTTCAAATATCCTCCAAAGGCCACAGGTTACAGGCTTGGTAGCCAACCTGTGGCCCTCTTAGGATGTGGTGGACTTTAGGAGGCAGAGCCTAGTAGAAAGAAGTTAAGTCATGAGAGAGGGGGAGTCCTGCAGAGGGGACACTGGGACCTCTGCCTCCTCCTCGGTCTCTTTGCTGCCTAGCCACCATGAAGCGAGCATCTTTCCTCCACCATGCACTTCCACCATGATGTCCTGCCTCTCCACAGGCCCAAAAGCAACAGAGTCATGAGAACGTTAACTGAAACCTCTGAAACCTTGAGCCAAAATAAACTTTTCCTCCTTATAAGTTGATTTTGTCAGTTATTTTGTCATCACAGTGGGAAGCTGACTAACATAAACCCTAACTAGGGATTATTATGTACCTTTTCTGTTCCTTGCTTTGTTCTAGTCCTGTGTAATCTCCTTCAACTCTCATGAAATCCCAGTGAGATGACAACTGCTAACTAATCAGGAAGATAATAACTAAAGCCCACAGCAGAAGTGAGTTTATTGCCATGGAGCAAGGATTCATTTATTCATTCAAACATCAGTTGAATAGCCACCACATACCAAGTACATCTGAATGCTGGGAGTAGAGTCCCTACTTTCATGAAGTGTCTCATTCTAGAGGTCAAACTAAGAGGAAAAAACAAGGAAATCAAGTTCATATACAAAGTAAATCAAGAGAGAATTAAGTGCAGCAAAGTTGAAACAGCATAATAACGTTCTAGAAACTACCTGAGGCTGAGGGGACTGATTTAGACCAGGTGGCAGGAAAGCTTCCTCCAAGAAGGAAAAGTTCGGCTGAAACTCGCATGAAAAGAAAGACCTAGAAATGTGAAGATTCAAGGGAGGAGAGCAAGTAAGTACAAAGGCCCTGAGGCAAGAACAGACTTGACATGCTTGAAAAGAAAAAAGAAGGCAGCTGTCTCCAGAGTGACGCTAATACGCAGAAGTCGAGACCAGTGAGCAATGATGACAGAGACAGGCAAGGTCCAAATGAGGCCGATCCTTGAAGGTCAAGATAAAGAGTTGGGATTTTATCCCAAATGTCAAGAAAACCTTTTGGAAGATTTGAAGCAAGACAGAAATAGGCCCTGATTTATATTTTTTTAGAGATAAAAATCTTACTCTAAAACCTTTGCTCAACACCCTAGGGCAATAACGTATTTCAAAGAGTTGGTGTCCGATTAGCGCAGAATGAAGGAATAACAAAGCCATAGTTCAAGAGGCAGCAGTGAGCCTGTGGGTGAGACAATAACTGGAACCCAAAACACAGGTGGCCTGTTGAAAATGGTTTGCTTCAGAAGGGGCACAGCGCGGAGGCTTTCTGGACCACTCATCAGCGGAGGACGCAGAGCCTAAGAAAAGTCAATTGACTAAAGTCAGCCAACAGCTAGTTCTTGGATGGGCAGCTGGACTAGATAGTCTAAAATTAGAATAGGAACAAGAGTAAATGGATAAGACAGAAGCCCTGGGTTTGTGCGTCCTAAAGAAGAGGAAAGAAGGGAAGGAGGCTTCTGGACGAGACTTGGAGAAGAGAAGAGAGAACTCGGACTGGTGAGTGAGCGCCCTGACCAGTGTGGCCTGCTCTCCTGGTCGGATTAGCTCATGGGGACTATTCTGGAGACAGACACATTCTGTTTGATATAGGTGACTCTGTGTCTTTGGGTGAAACAAAGTAGATTTCATTTGTGTGAAATGGGGAAAGAAAAGCAAGGGAAGTTGAGAAGGAAGAAAGCACTAAGTTTAGCATCTTTTTCTCCTTAACCTCATCGGGTTTTTATTAATCATCCTCATTTTCCCAATGCATGTGTCATGTTTATTTAATAGGCTACTCTGAAATTTTACAGGATTATTGAAGTCACAAAAACTACAGGAAAACTGAGTTGTGTGTACTCAGTAAATGTAAGGTAATTCTCATAAAGCTAATAAATTTCTTATTCTCCCTTCTCAGTCTTTTCTGTTCTTTTTCACTCTGTCTCTGTCTCTCAAATTCTCTTTCTCTCTTCTTCCCTCATTTTCTCTCTCCTCATTCCTCTCTCATTTGCCTTTTGTATGTTGTATGTGGATAAGAAAAATAAAGTAGCAAAAACCTTTTCAGGAAATCAATAGAACTTGTATTTTCTATGAATTTGTCTTTTATATTTCTTTGAATACGAGAGCAACATTTGCCTTTCTCTGGACTTCAAGAGCATTTTATATTATACGAATTTATTTTTAAGATTACTGAAACTAATTTCTGCTCAGTGATTCATTCATCTTTTTGACAAGTTCTTTCATTATTTGAGTGAAACTCACTTGGATGTGAAAACATGAAATCACTTAAACCAGCAAGGGTCCGCTCACTATTTCTTTCACTGACTTGTGTTTCAATTTCCTCTTAATGATGTTTCTTTCATGCTATTTAGTTTGAAGAGCCTTGCTAGAGAACAGTAAAAGGAAAATAGGAGACAAGAAGTTCTGCTTTCTGTGTGTCATCTGTTAACATTGCACCATCTGCCCCAGGCAACTGACTTATTCCTTCCCTGTTTTTCTGGGTAGTAAACAGATTTGCTCAAAGGAAAAAAGGTGAGGAAGAACAAAGGGTGCGCTACATCGAGGGTGGGGGGCGGGAGTGGACCGACACCCATTGGTGCAAAATCACAGGCTGTTTACCACATACTACTGTTGGGTGGAATTTAAGCTTCCACCAAAATTATGAAGAGGAAATAGGACAGTAGTAATTGACTTTATCTATGAATGTCATACCCATCATAGAGCTTTCAAAACTTGGCTCAAGCAACACTCCACTCTACAGCCTCCTTTCAGCTGCCCCTCCCCATCAACATACATCTCCTTCTCAAAATTTACAGCCAGTCCCTCCTTCAGGCCAAACCAGCACAGGGTACCTACCTCTCCTGGAAGTCTCATCTCACTGTAACATACTATTTTTATGTCTGTTTCTTTAATGACTGGAATTAATATATTGACTTGCTAAGGCTACTGCAACAAATTACAGAAACTGTCAATTATTAAACACCATCAATGTTTTGTTCGACAGTTCTGGAGGCTGAGTCTGAGATCAGTGGGGCGGCATGGTTGGTTCCTTCTGAGGGCTGATGACAGGGAGACTCTGTTTCTTATCTCCCCCTTGGCCTCTGGGGATTGCTGGCAATCTTTGGTGTTCCTCCACTTGTCTAGGCATCACCCTGATCTCTGTCTTCTCCCCTCTCTTCTTGTGACATTCTTTGCATAACTCTCAGATTACCTCATCTTAATTAATTACAACTGCAGTGATCTTATTTGTCAACAATTGCATAATCAGAGATACTAGACTTCAATATATGAATTGTAGTTAATTTTGTAAGTCTAGTTCTTATTCTTCCTTTGATCTCTTAAGGAAAATATAACCTTTTCATCATTAAATTGCTCAAACTTTGTTACTCCAAGTATAGGGAATGAATAAGGTGTCATGGAAATCCATATTACTTTAGTAGGATTTTAACATAACAACATTGCTATCAAGTAGTAAGAACAGTTCCAAATCCTAGCCAGACCTACCCCACAACCACCACCACTGTGTCTTCCTAGGATTCCTCTTCCTGGTCCTCGTGGTCTGTACCTCTCCTCTTAATGTCTCACAGTCTTCCCTCCCCAAAACTGGACTGTCTGTGCACAGTGTTCCACAAACTGTTCTCTATTGTTCTGACTACCCCCACCTTACTGGCCCAAGAAGCAATCAATGTTCCTTCTCTTCTTTCCCTCTATTTTTTTTTTAATGTGAGTGCACAAATGTGCTACATTCTATGGAGTCTGAGCGCATGAGGTCTGCTATAAAACACTGAGAACACTTCTGTTGTTACTTGTGGATTAAGATTCATATTCTATAAACATTTCTCTTGAAGCATATGTAGAGTTTACTATTGCAATCAAAACTTACAACAAAGGCAATCTGATATAAATGTAATGACATGTATAATGAGTATTATGTTGCTATGTGTTCATAAACCATAAGCAGCTCAAATAAATGTCATTCAGTACTTAATTTTTACATAGGCAATGTAAACATGTAGTTTTGAAGCTCTTTTTAGAGAAACTATAATTAATATTCAGGCAAATCAACAGTCCCCCAACCACATACAATTTAAACAACAAAGTTCCTCGATTTTGCTCCCCAGTAATTATTATCCAACTGCATTCGAGGGCCTGCTTTATGCTGAGCACTGTGCCAGGTGCTATAGACACAGGGAAAGTGGCAACATCGTCCTCGTCGTCCAGCAACCAGGGCTGTCTAATTCTCACACCTGCCCACAGCACCCAGGGCTGATGATTCTCGGGCTCCACAGCCATCCTCCCTTCTCCCCATTTCACTCTTTGACAAACTCGCCTGTCTTCAAAATAGTCCCTGAGCTCCTGGTCTCTCTCTCGAAATTCCAGTCGAAGGCTTCAAGTTCATAGTAACTGGTCCACATGGCCACTGGGTTATATATTAAACAAAGTATGGACAGAATTGTGTGTCTGGGTCTCAGAAAAGAGTATACACATACAAAAAAGAGGTACAGTAGAAAAGACTGCAGATTCTTACAGAGAGAGGAAGACAGGACAGGGCTAGGAGAAGACCAAGGATAGTCAGTCTGCCCCGTGCACATGAGCTCTGCCAAGTCCACCTGGGCTGAGGAACTGTTCGCACTGAGCAAGGGCGGAGACAGGTCTTTCCTCCGAGCATAACTGAAAGAGATCTGAATGTGGGGTCAGAGACGATAAAACAAATAATAGTGTGTATTGTTTGTTAGAAGACCATGCTAAGCCCTAAATCCAGTCTTTTGTTTGGACTTTACAGCCACACTCTGAAGTACTTGTTACTGCTATTTAGCAAATGAGAGAACTAAGAAATGTGTATCCAAAATCAGCAGTGGCAAAACAAGGCTTTGAGGCCAGGTCTTCCCAAATTGAAGCCCAATATTGTTAACTGCTCTACTCTGCTGCCTTTGTGAAAGACAGCTAGACCTATTGTGTTGCTTACACTTGCACCAAACTGCAGCATGATCTTGGACATGAAGGAATGCTACTCCCTGCCCCTTCCTTATCACTTGCTTTCTGGTTCTTACAATACAACTAAAGATCTTTTTTAATAAAAGGAGCTATTTCAGTTAAGAGTATGGTCTCAAAATGCATCTATTTACCTAGAAATATCTCAAGTTTATCGTTCTATATGGCAGAGTAGTACTCCATTGTATAAAAAAACCACATCTTCTTTATCCATTCATCAGTTGATGGGCATTTGGGCTGTTTCCAAGATTTAGCTATAACAAACTGTGCTGCTATAAACATGAGTGTGCATATATCGCTGAGGTATGATGCTTTTAATTCTTTTGGGAAGATACCAAGAAAGAGAATAGCTGGGTCAAATGGAACCTCTAGTTCTAGTTTTTTGAGGACTCTCCACACTGATTTCCACAGTGGTTGCACCAGTCAACACTCCCACCAACAGTGGAGAAGAGTTTCTTTTTCACCACAGCCCCACCAGCATCTGTTATTGGCTGATTTATTGATAATAGCCATTCTGTCTGGGATGAGATGGAATCTCAGGGTTGTTTTAATTTGCATCTCTTGAATGACCAGTGATGTTGAACATTTTCACCCATATTTAAATACCATATTGTTTCTCTTGTGTGAAAAACTGAAAGTGTAAATAAGGACTGAAATGTATTATATTGGGAAAGGGAAGAAATTGTTCAAATGGGAAGGGGAACAAAGGGGGGTGAAAGGACAAGAGAAAAAAAGAATAGAAGGAGAAAATGGAAACAAAACTTTTATAAATAAGGAGGGAGGAGGGGTGAAGGGAGGGGAGGGGAATGGGAAAAAAAGAAGCAGCAAGATACATCATGTACCGGCACAGATTCCCTATGATGAATGCTATCACTGTGTATATCTAAAATGTACCATTAAAATAAAATTTCTTATAAAAAGGAGTTAAAGAGAAATACTGCATCAATGTACATGAGATTTGATCCAAATACAAACGGAGGCAATGCTGAAATCAGAAGGGAGGCTGCATCTAGTGAAAGGTACCTGGAAGTAGAATGGTGAAACCAAAGACACAACTAACTGAGCTGACCCTTTCACCAAGTCTAACCGTATTTATATGCAACCAAACACAAGCAAATGCAGACTGGATCCACAGGCTCTTCATTCTCCATCTGGGCTCCTGAGCCTCACAGTCAGCTGCAGAAGCTCTGCTGAGGAGCCTGGCTTTCAACACTGAGGTAGGCAGTGACAGCCCAGCTCAGCTTGAGGGGAAGGGAGGGCATCACAGTAAAAAGAAAAACGTCACTCTTCTTCCTGTCTACCATGTCATGAAGAGTCCAGGGGACAGGCTGTAGTGTGACTAATGAGCCTGAGGTCTGAGTTTCTAAATTCTAATACCCAAATTTCTTCTCTTTCTCTTGTGCCAAAAGATGGAGTTAGCGGTTTGGACTTCACATACTACCATACTTTCAGGTTAGAGAGATTCAAAACACTGCCTACAGTTAAGTAACCACCTGTTTAATGGATAGTAAATGGACATTAATTCAAAGGTTCAAATAAAAATTTTTGGCTCAGTGCTCGTGCCTCCCTCACAAGGTCTTCATTTATCATGCTGGTAAATTTATCAAGGTTTAGCACACTGCTGGGAACTGAGCCAGCTCAAATATATGAATTGTCAGCATATCTCTTTCGGGAACAACTCACATTTACCAAGCTCATGGGGTAGATATATAAACTTGATGCCAATTTATTATGTGTGAAGTGACCATCAAGTGGATGGAAAGGCTTCAAGTTCATAGTACTAGTACATTTCTTGTGTGGACCACACCTTCATGTGTCCCAAATCGCATTGCAAAGAATATTTGGTTGCCTAGAAATCAGAATACTGTTTCAAAACAAGCTAATGCATAGTTGCGTCAGGTTAAGATACAACCATCCCAGCTGGGGATTTAGCTCAGTGGTTAGAGTGCTTGCCTAGCAAGCACAAGGCCCTGAGTTCAATCTCCGGCACCAAAAAAAAAAAAAAAAAAAAAAAACTATCCCATAGAAGAGTGGCCCGCTGACTGAGGTTTCTCTTCAAGGGTACGTGGTATTCGGATATGTAAACAGGCACTGGCAGGGTTGTATCCAAAACTTTTTGTGTGTGTGCTTTCATGGCTGACCAATGTTTTTACATGTCTTTTTCTCCCTTAGATGGAAATCATTTTATCTGATTTCAATCAAATCTTGTAGACCTAAGAGATACTCTTTTTAAGGTAACATCTCAGCTTTTATCTATCATTTGTTTATTTTAAAACTAAATTCTCTGATAATCTTATTTCCTTCTTAGACAAAACCTTTCCAAGCTGTAGAAAAAAATCTTCATATAAATTTCATATGCTGGCAACAATATGCATTTGAATATCATCTGGGAAAAGAAAGAATATGAGAAGCAGAATATTAAGACAAAATAACTCTCCTTGACAAACTAAGAATTCAATATTGGTAGACCGTATCTATATTTTATCACTTCTTCATGTACTCATTCTTTCATTCCCCAAGCATCCATTAAGAACCTAATACTGGCTGGACATGTTCTGGGCCCAGGGAAAGAGTAATGAACCAAACTTTCGCCTTCTGGCAACTCTAAATTCAATGAGAAGTGGGAGAAAGACTGAAAATGAAACAAAAAAGAAAAGAGAAGAGTAGGTAGATAGTGGCAAGTGACCTGATGGAAATAAAACATGTTTTAGAGAGTGATTGGAATAAGGTGGTCAGAAGAGCTACATTAAAAAAAAAAGGAAAGAGCCCACGTAAGTAATGGAGAATAACATTCCACACAAATACATCTGGTGCAAGTCAGACATCTACCCGAACATCTAACATGGTAAACATTTCTTGAGAATTCCACAGAAATTTCTACAGGCAGCAACTGCATTAAGATGTTCTCTAGGATACTGAGGAGACAGAGCCTGAATTTTAGATGTTTGTTGATTCCAGGATACTATCCCTGGAATCTCTAACTGTTGAGGCAGAGCAATTTCTCACTTTATTCGCCCCACCATTATATATGTGGTACACGATTAAGACAAAGAGAAACAAATGTGCTTTAGCTGTTTTCCTTCTGTGAACTTCCTCCTTCCCCTACAAAGAACTTTAAAAGCCTAGTGTACCATAAGCCCAATTCTAATGCCTCTGCCAAAGTGCTAAAGTTGACTGTGAATTCTCTCATATACACATTTAATTTTTTAGACAGGGAGAGGCTTGCTTGATTAGATTTTCATTCTCTCATTAAGTATTCCTCCTCATGACAGCCTCAAAAACAAGCAATCATCAGATTTTGGTGTTACCCTTTAATCAGTAGTTTTTATTCCGATTCTAGCCTCTCGTTTTCAATAGTTAGGGTCACATTTGGTTCCCATTTCTCACACAGAATTGCAGTAGACAAGGAAGAAAAACAAAAACTAGGAAAACAGAGCAGATACATTTTGAGTGCCTTGAATATTTAGTATTGAGCTAAAAGCAGCCCTTCTGAGGGGAAAGAGAGTATTTTGTCTTGGTCAGTTCACGGAGTAACAATGTCTTAGCTTGTGGTTTGTGGGTTTCCTTTGGTGTATTCTGTCCCTCTAGATACTTTGTTCTTGTTTTCTAATTTAAAACTCACCATTTTAAAGTGCTCTGTATTTTCCCAGGTAATGTCAGGAGATAGCTAAACATTCAAATTTAATAGTAATTTGTTAACAAAAATACTCAAACTCATTGTTTAGACGCTTAACCTCACAAACATCCAACATCTGTGTGACTTGTAGTCAATTTTTGGATCACTGTACCTATTCCCCACACCCAAAACGTCTCCAATAAGCCTGCACAAGTGATATTTTAATGAGAATTAGCCATCATCATTAGAATGAGCAAAAATATTCTAAAATTCTGTTAGCACACATAAACCACAGACATCCAGGTCCTTCTCTACACTCATTCCTAACTCTTACATAACACAGTGTAACTTTGTTTACTTTTCATTGGAGTGTGAAGCATAGTGAACTGAAATTGTACTAGGCCTATACTTGTATTTCTTTCAGTTATGTCATCGTCCCTAATTATGCGTTTCTCTGACTTCTCCTTTAGCAGCTACAAGTGTGGTATGTAGAGGCCATGGGTTGCCAAAGCTACACTGGAATTCTTACAACTGGACCTTCATAGATAAGAATTAATATTCTTTCCTGAGAACTGCAGAGGAAGTACATAACACTTTGTGCCCAGGATTGTAACCAGACTATCTTTTTAGTCAAATAATTCAATTTTATATTTACCAATTACATAAAAACTTTCAACCTAAAAATCTCCAAAGATACATTTTAGTCAGAATTTGTTTTATTCTTCAACAACTAAGTTGCTTTATGAAATATCCAGATTTTCTGTATGGGGTGAAGATACAAAGATTTTAGCATTTGAAGGCAAGGAGAGCACTGTTAATAAAATGAGTAAAGTGACTATGCAAACTAAAAATATAAATGTCACTTTAGAATACTGTCATAATTTCATTGTCGCCATTTCAGAAATTTAAAAACTATTTGGGGATATTGCATGAACTTTCCTGGGCCCCAAATGATTTGCTAAGACGTTGGGCAAGTGTGTTTCCTTCAGAATACCTCAGCTTATTTCCATTTGTGAAACAGGAATGGGAACATCTCTAAACAGATCTCCCCAGAAAGCTCCGAAATTGCTGCAGATGAAGGGGTTACACAACCAGGAAGCAGCTCTGTTGTTATTCTTCTTGGGTGACTACACAGAAGCACTGTCAATGGCCACAGCTCAGGCTTCTGTTGAACCTTGGAAAGTCTTTCCAGTCCACCAGGTAGTGAACTCCAGTCTGGAAAGATCTTCCCCATTCACTGTCAGGTTGCCAGAGCATTATTTAGGGAAGTATACCAACTCTTTGAAAGATAAATGCACTGGGAACTCAAGAACCCATATGGGTGCACCCACTATTTGAGGGGGTTCTCAGGAACCCCCTCAAATAAGGAAGACATTGAGCCACTAAAGGGAGGTGCTGTCTAATCTAGACAACTCAACTGTGATGCCAAGCTCTCTGTTGTGTGTGGTTCCTGATTAGAGTTTAAGTCAAAGCTGCTGCCTTCTCCCCACTCAAGAATTCTTCAAAGTTCCTAGATGTCTGAAGCCCCTTCCACTATTCTACCTATAACCTGATGTTCCTTTCCAGAGCTCACTTTCCCTTACTCAAAAACTTGACAAACCATACAGTTTGTATACCAGAAGTGTTCTTATTTAACATATAAATCTTACTGTGATTAATGCATTGTTGTGCTCTCAGACCATATGAATTCCCCACACATTAACAAATACTGATTGAGCTATATGCTAAACATTCACTATTAGAGAGTAAGAGTCTTTCCCTCACTTACATCAACATAACACTTTATACCCTTGAAGTGGGTGTTTTTATGCACTGAGAATTGAACCTAGGGCCTTTCTCCACTGATCTACATCCCCAGCCCTTTTTGTATTTTTATTTTGAGAAAAAAAGGTATCACTAATTTGATAAATTGCCCAGGCTGAGCCAGAATGCCCAGTCCTCCTGCCTCAGCCTCCCAGTCAGGCTTTCAAGTGGAATTTATTTTATTCTGCTATGTATTGAGTGTCGTAAAAGGCAGACTTCTGATGACTGACATAGCCCTCACTCTGGCACAGTCCTTCCTCTAGAACATGGGAAAGAATTGTGTGCACTGTGGAATAGCACTCCCAGGATAAGTCTTTATATGTCCTACTTGATCTAACCTTTCCCAATCAGTGAGATTTAAAAAAGGACAGGCGTCTTCCTCACAAAAGGAATTTGAAATATGAGAGAGATTTGAAGCAAGCAAGAGATACCAACACCAATGCTGACTTTCAAGATGACAAGGACCAGAGTAGTCCCTAATGCGAGAACAGCTCCCGCAATGAGAATAAAATAGGGACTCTAGTCCTAAAATTGCATGGAACCAGGTGAGCTTGAAAGAGGACCCCAACCCTCCAGGTAAAAACCGAGCTCAGCCACTACCTTGAAGGTAAGACCCTGGGAAGAGAATAAAATTAAAAGATGCAGAGACTTGAAAATTCTAGAACCATGAGTTGACATGCGAGTATTGTTTTAAACTACTAAATTTTTGTTAATTTTTCATGCAGAAAAGAAAATTAATATAAGTACCTTATCCCTATGCCATTGGTAAACTATCTGAAAACCAACGTTTTGTGTATTTCTATATACCCCCAAGGTACCTTTAGAAATAAATGTCCTCGGTTGACCTTGCCTGTGAGAATATTTCCTTATTTGAATTATATATGGGACACTTAAATAAGTATCACTAATTAAGTCTCCTTAATTTTAGGCCTGGGTTCTTGTTGTAGTTTTGGGGTGGGGGAGAGGTCATTCTCAATAATAAAAAGGAAGAGGTCACTTGTGATTCTAAACACCACACTAAAAAAACAAAAAAAGATGACGTTCAGAAGCAAGAAACTGGAAGGTTTTCTGAAACTTATTTCTCCTCATGATTGTTTTATGGGTTCATTCTGCCAGTTGTAATATTATATAGGAGGAACATCTAACAGAGGTTTCGAAGACTCAGGAGTTAATTGGACGTAAGTGTCAGCCAAATGGAAGTTAGCCAGGAGCAAAAGAAAAAAAAAAGGAAGAACATCCCGAACTAAAGGGATATTGTGTAAAATATCTGAGGGGGGAAAAGAGAGCATGCCTGTCGTCCAAGAACTCCCATTATTTCAGTATGACTCAAATCTAGAGTAGACGGCAGTGGGGTGAGCTCCTGAGCCTAAGAAATAAACAGGAACCAGAAGACTATGATTTTCCTCTGACTAGAAGAGCACTTTTTCATGAGGAACTCAGAAGACCTACTGTTACCCAAAGCTCAGCGGGGTTTCCACTCTGATCCAAGAGGAGAGTTAGTGAGCGGGCAGTGAGTATAGGAGTTTTCTTGGGGTTTTGACGGCTTCAGAGAAAGGCCTAATACTCGGACCCAAATTGCAATGCTCAAAACTGCAGAAAATTTTCAAATAAAGCCTGGTCACCAGCGCCTTCTAATCTTGGCAATTGATAGGAAATATATGGATCTAGATTCACAAAATGTACCAAAATTACAAAAGTCATAATAGGTTTCAGGGTTTCCCAATCCTAGAAGAATAGGGACACAGAATAGAAGAATCTTCCTTTTCTCCACCTGGGCTACCCGCTAGTTCTACTACAGGAGTGTGTAAGACTCAGTCTAGAGATCCAAAACAAGTTAAACTGTTAGCCTGCTGTGGATTTGCCCATCTGTGCATAGTGGTCTCAGCATTTCCATTTTTCTTTAGAAAAATCTACGATTTCACCAAAGAATGATTCTGATTCCTATGTTTATTGGCAGAGATAGTAATCATCCTTCTTACAAGAAGTTGATATTTTCAAGGGCAATTTAACTGCTCTTATCCTGCACAGAAAGAAGCTAGCTTTTTCTGTGGTTTGGATTTCTGCATCAGGTTCTGCTCCTTGCTATTGCTCTTGTGGAACAGGGCTGGGAAGGATGGAGTTAAGGTGGGTTAGTCACAAACATGACAGGAGTTGGAAAAAAAAAGGCTTTCTCTTCAGAGCCTTCTTTGACATGGAAATATGCTTCCCAGAAGATAATGGGCAGGGAAGAACCCTGCTGGTACAGGAGCTGAGGAAGAGGAGACCAAAAAACAAATGCCACATACCTCCCGAAAAACAAACAGTAAGAATGAAAGAATCAACTGTTGTGCCCATCATCACCTCCTCAAAGGACAGAGAGGGTGACAGGGCACATGCTCTGCACCAAGTCCCTCAGAAAAGAGATTTGAGGCTGCATTCTCAAATGACAGCGTCCCACACACAATTAGCACAGTGTAAAGTTTGGGTAGTTCAGTTTCTTACTTTTCACATTCAAATTGCGAATAAAGGGGGCCCTGAGAAGGGGAAAAAGTAGACTTCTATTATTTTATCAATGGGCAATCAGTGAAATTCTAGAGTTTCCCACACTTCGTTCCACCCCAGTTAGGATTTTCTTGCTTTGCCCAGCACCTTGTCACTGTCGTCCAAATTGTAATGTGGGCTGTTGTTTCTCTCCTTCTCCAGAAGGCGCCCAGATAATGTCCGTTGATGAGCACACAAGGTAACCGGCCTGAAGTTTCCTCATCTTCTCTTGTGTAAGTGTAACTGCTACTTTTGGTGTCAGTTTAAAAGTCAGCTTTGCAAAGAGAAAGCTATCAGGGCAAGAACACAGATCAATGGTCATAGAAAGCCAGAGAAGGCGGGAGCATAGCCTCTGGCCCAGTACCAGGACACTACAGACTGAAAGTACTGAGGGCAGAGTATGATGCATGCCGGGGACAGATTCTTCCAGCATCCCACAGCTCCTCCTGCCAGTCCCCAGAAACACTGGGACCCCTGCTGGGGACAGAGATGTTTCTCCACATGGCAGGAGTCTGGCACAGATTTTTCTTCCTGCTAAGGGGATTTGGGCAGGAAAATGGGGCAGGGTGATTTGTGCAGGAAGCAGATAGGCAAATGGGGAGGTCTCCTGCCCTCTCTTTTTCTGCATTGCTTTAATCACCCACACTCCAGGATCCTTCTTGGGGAAGGGGAAGGGGAAGGAGAATGCTGCTACTCCAGACTTCTGTGTAACAAAGAGAAGAGACTACAAAAGAAACCAAAAGGAAAACGAAAACTATGTTACGTTCTGAGGATCTCTGGGAAGCTGTATGACTTACTGCTGTCAATGGGTAATGTCTTTCTTATTATGAAAACTAAAAATGATTTGTATTGATAGAAAAAAGTTAAACATATACACAAACATGTGCACATGAAGAGCAAACCTCATTTCTTAGTCGGTGTCTTGCTGCTAAAACAGAATATGTGAGACTGGACAATTTACCAGAAAAAGAGGTTTATTTGGCTCACTGTTCTGGATGCTAGAGAAAAGCAAGGTGCTGGTATCTGACTGGCTGCTGGCGAGAACCTCATGCTCCTTCAACTCCAACTCATGGCGGACAGCAGGAGGGCAGGCACACACACGCAGAACGAAGAACGTGAAGGGCCAACTTGCGTTATAACAGCCCTCTCAGAGTAATTGACCCAGTCCTGCAAGAGTGAGAACTCACTCATTCCTACTCGGTGGCATCCATTCACGAGGACTCTGACCTCAGGACCCACACACTTCCCTTTGGGCTTCACCTCCCTGTACTGGCACGTTGAGCAATGAAGGTTCTGACTCATGAACATTTGGGGGACACACTCGAACCATTATATTCTTTCCCACCAGCGGTGGCCATGGTTAGACTCGCTAAGCCTCCCTACAAGCACTTGTGTGATGTGCATGGTTAATTTGGTTTGGCTCACGTATAGAGATCATGCTCTACAAAACGTTTATTACAAGCCATTCACACTTAACTGCAGTTCATGAACAAATTTCCCTGCCAGTCACTCTACAGTTACTGTAGACTCTACAGACAAATAAATGTATTCGTCTACATTTATTTTTAAAGGCTGCAAGTGAGTTAATCCCTTTCTGATGCTGGATAACCCCTCCCATCAGAGTTGAGAAAACAGCATCAAAGGCATGTTGTAACTGCAGTAATTGCTTTAGTCTCTGGTTGACTCACCTGAGTCAGGTGTGTACTTAGGGTGAGAAATAAGGCAGATTTCTGTTCTTTCAACCTCAATCACCAATCAGAGAGGTAAGAAAGAAAGACAGCCTCATGTCTCTTGCTGAGGAGAAGCCCTGAACCAGGAAAGTCAAAGGGTGCTCAGTGAAATATCTGAGGAGCCCAGAGCCACTAGAATACCCCATCCCTGTCTTCCAGTGAAGGGACTTTGGCTGGCTACAGAAGGTCTTGGTCATTTCACTACTACTTACCTATGGCTTCTTTCTGAGGTCCTAGATGATTATAAAACTCCAAAGCACATCAAGATAAACATTTTACAGTTAGAGGTTGACTACACTGTTATCCGTTATCGTGGCCTTCACATTTCAATGTGGCCTAGACCATAGATAAGTCCACTTCAAACTCAAACTGCACAGGAAACTGTAAAGGAAAATTACTTATCTCCCGTTTTCCTCTTTTCTCTGTCCCAAATGAAGAGAGCTCCTTCCTGGTGTTCTCTTGTTTAGCCTGATTCTGCTTTATGCCTTTTACCCAAGGTCCCAGGGGAGGGAACCCAGAGGAACCAGCAAGGCAATTAAGGAGACTTCCCAGCCCTCCGGCCACTACTTCTGGGTAACATATAAGGGATATGACCTCTGTCTATACTCAGCAATGATCTGAGTAGTGGTGGTAAAACAGAGAGAGAAAGCAAAGTGTACAGAATTGGTGGGACCATCAGTACAAATTTCAACTAAAATTAGTTTTTCCTTCCTCTCAAGAGTTATGAAGTTTACATAGTTACATCTACAAAGGATCTTTAATTTCTCAAAAGGTTAAGTGTCATGTAAGAAGATAATTTTAAACAAATTATGTATATATATTTTAAACAAATTATGTATATATATTAGATAGATAGATAGATAATCAGTTACAACTAACTCTGACACAGCTCAAATGACCCTAGCACATTTTCAAGTTCCTTTTTAACAGTAATATATATCAGTGACAATTTAATATATTATCTCAAAGTTTCATACATATTCTAGGAGAAATAAATCACAAGAAACAAATGAAATATAATAAGTGCTATGGTAACAACATGATTTCTTGCTTTGCTTACTAAATTATGGAATTATGTATAATAAGCAAATAGCTGAAAATAACTCCATAATAAATAATGACATAATTATATAGTAGGATAACTTTCGGATCCACTGCTTATTGTCTCTTCTCATCACCGGCTTACTAATAATACAAAACAGTATTGAGTGTGTATTATTTGCTAGATACAGGCCTAAAGTGCTTTACACCTGCTAATTTATTCAATTCTTACAACTTTATGAAATAACTATTATGAACCTTTTTATTACTTTATATTCTAATATTCTGATCCTTGATTTACAGAGAAAGAAACCAAGGCACAGAAAAGTCACATAATTTCCCCAAGGTCATGGCTTACCCATGGCAAGTCCAGGACTCCGAAGTCACCTCACTCTGTGGTTTCATTCATGACCCCTGCACTCGACTATAGCTTTCGCCAAGATTTGGCTCAAGTTCTCCTCCTCTTTCCTGATTGGTCTCGCTCTCACCCACCTCTCTGGTCCCCCATTATACAGCTACAAATGCGTTCATCCATATGCAAAATTACTCACATTGCCGCCCCTATTTAAAGTTCATCAGTGAGGCCGTTCGCCTGTGGAACACAGTACAGTCTGCTGACAGTGGGTCCCAGTGTGTCTCATAGTCTCTTCTACCTTGTTCTGTCCCTCCCTTTGTAAGTGTCACCACATTTTTTTATCCCTGTGCTTTTACCTACATTCCTACATTCCTTTGTTACTGTTTAGAATCAGATCCAATTCTAGGCTCCATAAAGCATCCCTCAACCTGATGGCGAAGCATAATTTCTCATTCATCTAAGTTCCCACTGTACTTTATTCCCTCATAAAGCCCTTATTTTTAATTCTTTTCTTCCCCTGGTATGGCTTTTTATGTGCTTCTCTGAATTATAGCTCCTAAAATTTAAGCACTGTGGCTTAAACAACTTTAAGTGCAATCATTCCTTACAATACTTTTTGTATAGCAGGTGTTCAATTGATATCTATTGAACTTCTGATAAATTTTGTACGTAGATGAGAAAATTATTTTTTTCCAGTGCTGGCTATCAAACCCAAGGCTAAGTGCTCTGCCACTGAGCTACATCCCTGACCCCAATATCATGTTTTCGACTTGTGTCTTTTTCAGCATTCCTAGAAGGGTGGGAAGAGTTTCTGCAGGCAGCTGGGGTATAATACTCCCAAGGGTTGTGAAGACCATGACTCAAAATATAAGGTCACTAGATTATTACTTATGGGCTCATATTTCTGCTGCATGAGTAAGACAGAAATACACTCCACAGCAGACAGAGCCTTTTTCCTTCCATCTCTTGTGAACTATTCTTGCCAGTGCCCCGTTGTGACTAGGCCTAACTGATCACTATAGAAATGTCTCCCTAGTTCTGCAGTGCAACGCCACTTGCAGCAGAAGTGGTTCACGGTCTATTCCTTCTTCGTTTCCCTGTACAAAATCCTGTTTGCTCCCATAGAGGTACTGCCTGCAAAGATGGGAAGTAGAATGTGATTAGGAGATGCATATACAGGTAAGAAAATATTTTAAAAATTAAAAGAGGGGCTGGGGATTTAGCCCAGTGATTAGAGTGCTTGCCTTGCAAGCACAAGGGCCTGAGTTCGATCCCCGGTACCACAAAAAAAAAAAAAAAAAAAAAAAAAAAAAAAAAAAAAAAAAAAAAAAAAAAAAAAATTAAAAGAAAAAGACAGAAAAACTACACCCACAGCATTAAAAATATTGGACAAGGAAATGAAGAAACACAAAGTACAAGAAGTGGCAAAAAAGGAACTAAGAGGAATAGGGCTCATCTAAGAAAAGAAAGAAGTGCATTTTCCCTCCTCAGGTCAGTACTGCCAGAATCTACTGTGACCTGGAGCCCTCCATATACCTTTACTCCCTAAACCTGGCTTTCTCAGTTACGGCTGCAATAAAAACTGATATCCTTGTCCCCTAGAAGCAAATTGCTGGCCTCCAAATGACCTGGGATCTTAAATAAAGATCTTCATGTAATACATAGATCTAAGTTTCTGCTTTATACTGCTTGTTCATGGTCATCTCTACATAGACACTGTCCATTTGGACTACATACCTAGGTCTGATCCTTTCACTACTCTTTCTTCAGGAGTGTAATGCGGTCCCTTAATTCTGTCTCTTGCGTGTCATCACAAACAGTAGATTCAAATATAGAAATAATTTTTAGTTGAGATGAGTTACACTGAGATAATCATAAATACAATTATAAAGTATACAAAATCACAACTACAGTCACATTAAGTCAGTCATTGTGATTGTTAATTGTGATATGTCAACTCAACTTGAGTAAGAACCACTTAGCAGTTCAGTAAATCTCTGCGTATGTCTGCAGATGATTGACACGTAGGCCCCAAAGTGAGAAGGAGAGGCCCACCCCAGATTTGGGTGGCAGCAACTAACTTGTTATAGCCTGGATGGGATGAAAAGGGAAGAAACAAAGAGGTCTTCTTTTTGTCTCAGGAGGAGCTCCAGCCTACACCTTTGCCTTCAGTCTCCAGTTCTTTCAAGACTCCCAGTGCAGATTCCTCAGCTTTCTGACAGAGATTCACATCGAGGACTTCAGTGAGCTTCTGGAACTTCAGCCTCTGGCTGCTATTCTTCCGGCTTGCCAGAACACAGTCATTTTGGATTCTTCTGCCTCTGATTTCACAGACAGCCACTGGAACTCCTCCCCTTCTGATCCTATAAGCCTATCTAATAAATTCCTTACATAATTATACATATATTTTATGTTGATTCTCTCTCTCTAGTGACTCCTAACACAGTCACCCTGATACACGTTCAAAATATCAGTGACTCTTACTCTTCTTTTCCACCACTTCACTGTTAGTTAGCCCAAGGACTCTCTAGGCCCTCCAGGTTCTTGTTCCAGATCCCGCACATCAGTGCATTCCATATGCAGGATTTTATTTTACTTTTTCCTTTGACTGGTTACAGCAACCATATGTTTCTTTTATATCAGCAACTTGACAAATCTTTCTTTATCCCTGTTCCAGAGAGTCTGATGTTCTCTTCCTAGATACTAGGTGCTTCTTAAAAATCTATCCTCACACTGTAAAGACGCAAGTCCTGGTTGAAAACTAGCCACGTGAATTTCTGTTTAAAAAAAAAAAACTTTGCAACTAGAAAAAAATATGAAAAATCACACAAGTACAAGGTAAGAGAAATTGGTTACATTTGCACAAGTAAAGAATATTTGTGTTCTTATCTGCACGCAGATTGACAGGCCACCGTATAATGAGACTGATACAGAAATTCATTCTTATGCTGCACACATAAGAGTGTCAAGAATAAATTATAACAGGGAATGTTCTGCTTTCCTCTGGAGTTTTTAGAATGTGTCTGATGTACACATTTGAAAGACAAACTAGAGAATTTCCAGAGCACAGAAGTAATGAGTTAAAAAAAAAAAAACTCGATAAACTTATACTCTGACCAAGATAGGGTAACAAGAACAGTTTTGCTAACCCTGTCTAAAAACAACAAGCAAAAACTTGGAAAAAATATATAAAACAGTAATTTTTATATATAAAACAGTAATTTCCCAGAGACTAGGTATTAGGCACCAAAGGAACGATTACTGAGAAACAGGAAGTAAGTGAGGTAAACTCTGTGACTACTTCTGGTCACCCTCCTGAGAGAGGCATTAAGCAGGGATGGGGGAGAAGGAAGCTAGGTGAGACCTGGTGGGCTTCCTGACCTGACATGACAGAGCTGAGAGTCCAAGGAGATTTGGGCAGCTTAGAATCATGGAATAGAGCACTGGAGAGGAGAGTTATGAACAGAGAGAACATCTCTGGAGATCTGCAGAGGATCTACCTCAGTAGTTGGCAGAATGCTGAGTACGGGGCAGAATTAAACTACTTGAGGTTAAGAAAAGAACCATCTGAAGGCAATATAGCAAACAGTACCTAGAGTTCACACTGGAATGAGAATAGTGTCTGTTCCCACAAACCAGAGAAGAAAACCTCATACTCCACAGGGCACAGGTAAACTTAGAGGGCCTTGATTCAGTAGTAGGGAATAATTAGCCCCAGAGTGAATTCTGCTCTGGTTATGACTAGCTTCTTCAAAGAAAGATCAGAAACATGTGAACTATATTCACATTATTTCGCTAAATCACAGAAGAGTGTCAAGAATATGTTTACAAATAAAAAATATCCAGCACCAATAAATATTCACAGTGTCAAAAGAGTAACAGAGACTATCAAATATTAAGGGGCATGCCAAGAAGGAAAATGACATAAAATGAGGGAAAAATTAAGAGAAACAGACTGAGAACTGATGGAGGTGTTCGAACTAACAAGCTCAGACATTAAAACAGTCATTCTAATTACGTTCAATATATATTTTTTAAATTACAAAGAAGTATAATCAAACTGTGAGAGATGAAAACTGTTTTAGACTTTAAAATGCAATGGCTGACATTAATAACATATTAGATATTGCAGAAGAGAGGGTTGGCAAACTTTCAGAAATGGCAAAGAAAACTGTCTAAAAAGCAGCACAGAGAGAAAAAAAAATAACTTAAAAGTAAGAAAAGCTCCTGGGCAGCTTCATTTGGTTCCATTTATTCATAACTGAAGTCCTCAAAGCAAGGGATAGCAAAAAATAACAGAAGAAATGAAAATTTAAAATATTTCAAACTTGGTAAAAATAACAAACACACAGATCCAACAAGCACTCATCCTAAGTAGAAGAAACAGGAACAAAATTATAAGGCAGCATTTAAAAAGTCATATTACCTGAAACTAGTTATACAGGGAAAATCTTAAAATTAGAAATTCATACCAGATAGATCTTTAGAACTAAATACATTTCTATGTAATCCAATATTCAAAGGATTCAAAAATCGAATTGGAAAGTATTTTAATCTGAATTAAAAGGAAAATACATCAAGATTCGTAGGATGCCATAAAAATAATCTTCAGTGGGGAAACTCGAAGAACTAAATACCTATATTAGAACAAAAAGTTTCAAATAAATGAGCTCAGTCTCGTTGATAAGCAGAACAAATATAGAAACACATTCCATCTCTCCAAAACAGGAAGGATCAAAATATGTTTTTCACTGTGTTCTTTGTCCCACTGGCACCTGGGAGTTCCGAGCACGTGAGTAGACCTGGTCACCTTCCTCTGTGAGCTGTGAGGTCTTAGTGACTTGACCACAGAAACTCATTCTGAAACACTCCCCTCAGCGCCTACTATAACATCATCTGCATATTCTTAACAGCTGGGTGCTGTGAGTGTTCAGCTTCATCCGGCCAGTGTGCAGCAACAAGTGCAGCACTCTGCACTTTTCCGTGAGCCTTGTGAACCTGCCTTACCTCTCAGTAAAGAGCTCCCTGAAGGAAAAAAAAAAAGGGGGGGAAACCAGAACAGGGTTTGGCAAACTGGCCTTTGGGCCAAATCAAGACCTGGTACTGTAGATAAAGTTTTATTGGAATGCAGTCATGTTCATTCCTGTATATTCTCTGGTAGCATACATATTACAGTGTTAAAGTTGAGTAGTGAGGTAGAGATTTTACTGCCCACAAAGTCTAAAATACTGGCACATAGTCCTTTGCATAAAACATTTGCTTTCTCCAGAATTGGATAAAGAAGAGCAAATTAAATCCAAAGAAGATTAAAAAATAAGTATATAGATTAAATTCATTGGAATTTAGAAAGTACAAAATGAAAAAAGAAAGCTGTACCTACTTGAGAAATTCTATAAAAGTGATTAATATAGGGGTTGGAGATTTATCTCAGTGGCAGAGCACTTGCCTACCAAGCACAAGGTTCTGAGTTTGATCCCCAGCACCAAAAAAAGAAAAAAGAAAGAAAAAAAAAAGATTAATCTTTAGCCAGATTCATCAGGAAAACATAAGAATAGCAAAAACAATCCTAAGCAACAGAGGAAAGGCAGGGGACATCACAGTTTCTGACCCAAAACTATACTATAAAGCTACAGTGACAAAAACAGCATGGTACTGGCAAAAAGGCAGACCTGAGGATCAATGGAATAGACTGGAGGATGCAGAAACTACACCAAACACACTCAAATACCTCATCTTCAACAAAGGAGCCAAACACCCTCACTGGAAGAAAGATAGCCTCTTTAATAAATGGTGCTGGAAAAATTGGCTGGCCACATGCCGAAAACTAAAACTAGATACATGTCTCTCACCATGTACTAAACTAAAATCAAAGTGGGTCAAAGATCTAAACATTAAAACAGAAACACTAAATTCACTGGAGAATAGAATAGGAAGAACCCTCGAAGACATAGGGGTTGGGAAAAAATTTATGAACAGAACCCAGACTGCACGGGAAACAATACAAAGAATCAGTACTTGGGACCACATGCTATTAAAAAGCTTTTGCGCAGCAAAAGAAATCACCAATAGAGCAGGGTGAAAACCCACAGACTGGGAAAAAATTTTGCTAGCTATCCATCAGACAAAGGTCTAACATCTAGAATATACAAAGAACTCAAAAAAATTGAACTTCCCAAATTTAAAGATCCAATCCAAAAATGGGCATCTGAAATGAATGAACATTTCTCAGATGTAGAAATTAAAATGGCAAACAAATATATGCAAAAGTGTTCAACATCACTAGTCATTCGAAAGATGCAAATCAAAACAACGTTAAGATTCCATCTCACTCTAGAAAGAACCGCGTTTATGAAAATATCAACCAATAACAAATGCTGGCAGGGCTGCGGGGAAAAAGGAACCCTCCTCCATTGTTGGTGGGAATGTAGACTGGTCCAGCCACCATGGAAATCAATATGGAGATTCCTCAAAAAACTAGAACTAGAGGTTTCATTTGATCCAGCTATTCCCCTGCTGGGCATCTTCCCAGAAGAATTAAAATCGTCATACCATAGGGATGTATGCACGACCATGTTCATAGCAACACAATTTGAATAGCTAAGTCTTGGAAACAACCTAAATGCCCAACAACAAATGAGTGGCTAAAGAAGATGTGGTTTTTCTACACAATGGAGTACTACACCGCCATAAAAAAGGATAAACTAGAGTCATTTGTATGTAAATGGATGTTCCTTGAGAACATACTATTAAGTGAAATAAATCAGACACTCATGAGTACACATTGAATTGTTTCTCTGATATGAGAAACCATAAGTGTAAATAGGACAAAGAGGTATAATAGATATAATAGGAAGATAATATACAAAGGAGAGAAGCATTAGAAAGAGAAAAGGGGGAAAAGCAGGAAGGGAAAAAAGGAAAGAAAGGGGAAAGGGAATTCATGGAGAAATGCGAATAAACCTGCTGTAAATAGGGATGGAGGGAACAGAGGGGAGGGGTGGGGAAGAGGGGGTAAAACCAAGCTGCATCACGTACAGGTACAAAACAAATGTGATGAATGTGATCATTATATGTACATTGTACCAATACATGTTCCTGATTAAAAATTAAAAAAAAAAAACATGATCATCTCAACAGAAGCATGAAAGCATCTGACAAAATCCTATAGACATTTCTAATTAAACCTCACCAAATGGGAATAAAAGAAAACTTTCTCAACCTGGAAAAAGGCACCTATGAAAAGGTACAGCTAATATCATACTTAATGAATGTGAATATTTTTCTTTTAGGTTAGGAAAAAGTACATAGACACCCAAACATATCTATTTAATACTGTCTTAAAAGTTTCTAGTGAGATAAGAAAAGGAAATTTAAAACATATGTACTGGAAAGAAAAAAGTAAAATCGTATTGTCAAACAACGTGATTGTGCCAAAAAATCCCATGGAAACTACAAAAAATTTGCAAGATCCAACAGTAAATTTATCATGTGTCTTAGTCCATTCAGGCTGCTAGAACAAAAATACCATAAACTGAATAGTTTATAAACAACAGAAATTTATTTCTTCCAAGTATGGAGCTGAGAAGTCCAAGATGCATATGTGGCGAAGGTCTTTCTGATTCATAGATGATGCTTTCTGAAAGTACCTGCACTTTCATAAAAGGGACAAGGAATCTTCCTCGGACTCCTTTTATAAGGACACTAATACCATTGATAAAGTTTCTGCCTTGTAGTGGACTTATTGTGGTCAGTTTGAGCGGGAACGCCCAGCTGAAATGAGTCGGTGTGTTTCTAGGCATAAAGGGTCCACCTGAAGCCTACTGCCGACACAACATAAAGGAGAACTGGAGCAGAAGATAGTGGCCGGCTGTTTCCCAGGAGAAGTTCTGTCGCGGTTGGTTCTCCCAAACGGGACTCGGCTGTTCTCGTTGCAGAAGGAGCTCGGGGCCTTGCTGTCTTTGAAGATGGCTGCTGCTGCTTCAGGAGCGCTCTGGTCTTCATCTCCGCTACGAGCGGAGTATAGATCTACAGGCTATAGTATACTGGCTCCAGTACAGATTTCTTCAGCCTTCTAGTGCAGACACGGATGTACGCAGGCCATTGTCCTGGGCTCCCAGCCCTTGATTGGACCTTTCAGGTCTCCAGTGTATAGACAGACAGTGTGCACTCTTCCCGCACTTGGCTTGTGTGTGTGAATGTTGTAACTTGGACTTGTCCTGTATTAAATCTGCTCTCTGGCAAACCATTAGTTCTAGAAAAGTAACTAATACACCCCTCATGGTCTAACTACCTTCCAAAGACCCTGCTTCCTAATATAAACTTTGGTATTAGGATTTCAACATGTAAATTTTGGGAAGATACAAACATGCAGGCCACAGTGTCAAGGTGGCAAAAATAAAATAAAAAATCAATAGTATTTTTTTAAACTGGCAAAACAACTGAAAGTTGAAATTTTAATATACCAATTAAAATAATGTCAGAATATGACTTATTTAAGAATGAATCTGACAATAGATAAGCAAGACAAATAAACAAACTTTTAAAAAAACATAGCTACAGGAAATTTAGAGAGACCCCAGTAAACGAGGACAGTCCTCCCCTGAGGTGTCAATTCTCCCCAAAACTGATATATAGACTCTATTCAATCCTAATAAAATTCTAACATGATCATTTTGTGTAAAATTAAGAAGATGATTCCAAAACTCATATGAAAATTCAAAGTACCTATAATAGTTAAGACGAGGTGGACAAGGTAAAGTTAAAGGTCTAATTCTACCTGTATTCCAGACTTAATAATAAAGCAATAATAATAATAAAGGTAATAGGTAAACATAGACAAATAAATCAGTGAAATAGAACAAAGATAAGAATTAGACTTATATATAATATGAAAAACTGGATGTTCTTTCAACAAGTAGCACTGAAACAATTGGATATCTATATGCAAAGTATATTCAATTCCATCCTATCTCAAAGTCTAAAAAATTAAGTTTAAATTGATTATACACCTAAAAGTAAAATTTTTAATTGTAAAACTTTTAGAAGAAATAATAACAGAATGTCTTTGTAAACTTGGGCGAGGCAAAGATTTCATCAAAGTATGACATCCCCTAAAATAAGCAATTGATTAGCTGGCCAATCAAAATTAAAAATCTCTTTGAAAGGCTGTTAAGAGAAAGAGAAGATAAGACACGAACCAAGAGAAAATATTCAAATCATATGTCTGATAAAGGAACTGTATCAAGAAAATAAAAGGAACTCTCAAAGCAGAGTGAAATGTAAAAAGATGAGCAAAAGATTGAAACACACTTTCTCTACAGTAAAGATGCAAAGAGTAAATAAGCACATTTAAAAAGGTACCCAACATTATTAGTCATTAGAGAAATACAAATTAAAACCACACTAAAATGTTACTAAACAACTATTGTAATGAGAAAAATGTAGAAGACTGAGCTTATTGAAGGTGGATAAGGATACAGAGGAAGTGGAACCCTTGTATACAACTTCTGAGATTTTAAAATAGCGCAACCACATTGGAAAATATTCTGGTTGTGTGAGTTTTCTTTTAAGTTAAACTTTCAGTTAGCATATGATGTAATCATTCCAACTCTAAGAAGAATTAAATCTTACGTATATACAGACCTGCATACATAAAACAAAAGTTTTATTTATGATATCTAAAATCTGATAAAAGACCAATTGTCTATTAATGATTTATAAATAAACATGTTGATATCTGTAAAATGGAACATTCCAGTAATATGAAAGCATAAACTACTGGTGCATCCCAAAATACGGATATATTTCAAATAATTATTATAAGCAAAAGAAGCTACATTTTGTCCACCACTCAAACAAGTAATTTACACTGTATGATTCTATTTATGTGAAACTCCAGAAATTGAAAACTAATGTATAGTGATAGAAAGCAGATCAGCGGCTCCCGAGGTCTCCGAAAAGACAAGGGAAAGGGAAAGAGTCACAAAGAACCACAAATTGCTCAAGGGTTCAAAAAGATGATATATTCATCTTGACTGTGGTAGTGGGTTCATATCAAAATTTAACAGAATGTACATTTTGAACATGGTCAGTTTATTTTGTGTATATAAGTGCACCTGCCATGTTTTAAGTATCCAAAGTTTTCTTATGTCAAAATTTTCTATATTCCCGTCAACAGATGAGTAGATAAAGAAAATGTGGCAAATATACACAATCAAGTACTATTCGGGACAAAGAAGGATAAACTTGAGTCATTTGTGGGACATGGATGCACCTTGAGTCCATAATGCTAAGTGAAATAAATCAGAAACAGAAGGTTAAATATCACATGGTTTCTCTTAAATGAGAAACCCAAAGTATAAATAATTTAAAGAGTAGAATAAAGAATGTTGATGGGAAACAAGGAGGTAGACTTTATGGAGACAAGAAGGGTACCCGAGGATGGGGAGAGACAGAAGGGACAGGAGGGGAAGGGAAGTAAATGGGATCAAATGCTACACGCACATACACCCTTGGTGACCACATTTATTACATATCACAAACATATACTAAGAAAATAATTTTTAAAAAATATTTTCTGTTGTGAGTAGTGTGCCCTGAAAATTCTAGTGACCATTAGTACGATGGAATAAGCTTTTATAAAAAAGAAATAGCTGATAGAATTAGAAGTATTTAACCAAGAAAAAAGAGAAGATAAAATTAAGGGAAATATGATAAATATTTTCAAATACTTTTAAGGCTATATGTGGAGCAGAGAGTTCTAAATGAACTTCACAGGAAGAACAATTAAGGTCATTTAGAAATAGGCAACCCACTAAATCCATGATCTATGTGGCCTAATTGAAGATTGGTACAGTAATTGTTACAGTTTGTGTCTAGATGTCCCCCCAAAGCCTCATGTGGTAAGAGGTAGCTGGATCTAGAGTGCGTGATTACTAAATTAATCCACTGATCGGTTTGGCATGGTTCTGCAGGGATCAAGGATGTGACACTAAAATTAAGGGTATTAGGATTAAGGGTGGGAGTACTGCCCACCCTAAAGACAGGTAGCCTGGATAAAATATAAGATACAGGAAGAAGCTGGTTAGCTTGCTTGCTTGCATCCCTTGCTACTTTGCTGCCTTCTGCCTGTCTGCCGTGCCACCCTGCCTTGGACCTAGCTGACTGTGGACTGAAACCTCTACAAACTGTGAGCCAAATAAACCTTTCTTCCCCTAACTTTGGGTGTCGGGTATTTTGTCCCAGCAATGAGAGAAAAGTAACTAAAACAGTAATCAAGGAACATAGTCCAGGTAGGAAAATGAAATTTGAGAAAAACTCAGTTTCTTCCCTTGCATTTCATGAATGAAACGTATAGTCCCCAGTGGCACTTTCTAAAATTTCTCTTTTCTCCAACACTTTCCTCCTCCTGTGTTGACTCTGTGCCACATTTTTCCATAATTTGCTTCTTTTTATGCTTTCTTTTACCATTCATTATTCTGCCTCACAAAAAATCTAAACAAATGCTCTTGAATAGCAAATGTGTCCTTGAAGGTCAAAGAAGGAAGGAGTGTGAGTGGGAGACCAGGACCTTCTTGATCCAACAAGGCTGAAGAAAGGCTCAAAGCCTTCAGGCAGGGAAGGTGGAACCCTCACGTGGTGTGAGCATGTGCTCTGGAGCTAGAATTTCATGGCCCTACGTCTTGCTCTATTTGACTAATTGTGTGACACTGATAAATTGCTCTCCCCCCTAACTATCATTTGCCTCATCTGTAAGATAAAGATAATAATAACTTCCTACAGTGTTTCTTTGAGCAGTAAATGATTTAATACATGTGAGGTACTTAGAAATTTATCTGGCTCCCTATAAGTACTAGCTATTTTTCCCTCTTCACACAAAGATAGTTTTGGGGACTCAAAATGGAATCGACAGTTTCAAGCGGCAGTGAGCTTTCTGTATCTAGAAGTGATCAAACTGATACTAGCTGAGTACACCATGGGGAAACTGCACATCCGATTAATTCATTTGATATTGACTATACCCACAGCCACTAAAGTCTCTTTCACATATGAGCATCTACATTCCCAAGCATCTCCTTTTCTAGCTTTGTTATTTTCTCCCTGCTTCCCCCGCTCATTCCTAGATCAGAGCATCTTGAATTCTCTTGATCTCGGACATTTTTTTCTATAGCTTGAAGGTGTTTCATAAAAAGCCATCTTTCAGATGACAAAACTGACAATTCATAAAAGAGGGAAATAAAAATATGAAAAATGTTAACCCCACAGGAAATCAAATATTTGATAATATGAAGAATGTCCCTGCCTTGTGTATACACAAGTTTTTAAAGCACTGCAGTTTTTTTCAAAATGTAAAATGGTTTCAGCCAACTGCCACCCACACAAAGAAAATCTTTCTGCAAGAGGGATGAAACAGAAGACTGATTTCTAGTTACTATTTTGCAAAGAGAGAATTAACAAGTATTGAACTATAAAATTCATTTCTCTGTTTTCTCACTGGCTAACTCTTTTGCATTCAAGAAAGTTTTAAGTAAATAAACATTTTTTACTCTAGTATTCAAAAAAAGACTCATTTGCTAATCAAAGTGCAATCACAGACATCTATCAGCATTTATCCCACACCTAATCTTACCAACTGTACTCTAGCATCAGAATGTGAGGCATTCCGCCTTCAGATAAAGGTTACCGCCACCCCCTCCGTCTGTACATTTAATCTTCCTTACCTTTCCAACCTTCCCTCTCAACCTGACAATATTTGCACAACTTTCTTATTTACTCAGCACTCTCCTTTGACCTTGACTCCATCTCCAGCTACCAACCAACCAGCCAGCCCCTTCTTTATCCCTGCTCATCTTGTCTTCTCCACAACCTCTCTCCTCTCAACTCCACTGACCCTTGATCCTCCTTTTAGAATTATCTCAGATATCTTTTTTGGAACTGTGACACCCTCCATCCTACCAACCCCTACAAGAGTAGTAGATGTTCTTCAAGGGCTTACACAATACTTCAGAATAATCTGCTAGAATTATCTGTTGGTTCAATATCTTTGAAAGCAAGGCTACTGGGCTGTGCCTACAGTAAAGAAAGAGATATACATTGACTTTATGAAATGAATGAATGACACAATCTAGACAATATGCATGTGAAAAGAAACCTACCTAGGTACTATATGTAATGACCTTGATGTCTACATTTTGGCCTTGGAACTTAAATTTTTCAGGGCAATAAAGCCAGTAATCTCTTTGGTCTTGAATTCTGTGTACACAATAATGTGCAAGCTCCAGTGTTGAAATGCAGGTATATTACTGATGGCATCTAATTAGTAATTTAATAAAAAATATGTATTTTTCATAGGCTACTTGGCGTAAACTTCCTATGATCTACATAACATCTCTTTTCCCTTTTGTTTCTGTGTCTGTGCTACACAAATGACATCCATAGACACCATGCTACCATAGACATCCCTCAGATCACTAGTTATCTTCTGACCAGCATAGACAGAACAGACTTTAATATATACTTTCCTGCCAGACATAGTGGCACACACATGTAATCCCAGTACTTCAGCACTTGGAAGGCTGAGGCTGGAGGATCACAATGAGTTCAAGGCCAGCCTAGACTACACAGTGAGTTCTAGGCCAAGGGCAGCTTGAACTGCATAGTGAGACCCTGTCTCAAAAAAAAAAAAAATATATATATATATATAGATATATATATATATATCTATATATATCTCACCTTAAGGAACATCATAGAATTTGAGACACAGGATGACCCATGGAAATGGTTTAAGCTTTATTAATTCGAGGTCAGAGAGTTGGCAATTTGCTTTTTTGTTTTGTTCGTTTGTTTTTTTGGTGCTGGGGATTGAACTCAGGGCCTTGTGCTTGCAAGGCAAGCACTCTAACCACTGAGCTAAATCCCCAGCCCCAGCAATTTGTTTTTACTTTGAGGACTTTTTGAAAGTTTAATGTTTTTGTTTTGTCCATCTTATTTTTAAGTTACCCTACACTGAGGCATATCATGAGATACAAGTATATTAAGACCTTAGCTAACATTTTCTCATTCAGTCTTCATAACAATCCTATTAATTTCATGCTGTGGTTATAAACTTCACCCTAGTTTGCAGTGGAGAATACTGAGGTGCAGAGAAGTTAGCCACATGGCCGGTCAGGTTTGAGTCAGGACAGGTCGTTTTCACAGCCCTTACTCTAACCCACTCTATATTGTCTCATGGCAAATTCAAGAAAAGATTCTCAGAGGAAAAGTGACCACAGAGACTCGAGTGTGTAGTTAAAAAGAGAATGGGTCCTGGGAGTGTATTTCCTTATTTTTAATAGAGTGCACTTTTTTTTTTTTAATACAGAATGACATGGGGAAAGGAAAAAAAAAAATCTCTAAGGATCTCTAAAACAACACTTATGTCTAAAGACACTCTTCCAAGCAAGTCATTCACTCCTGGGCCATTAGTCACGGATTTCCGATTTCTTTTGAGCTATCAATTATCAAGTAAATGGCAACTTACAGATTTTGTTAATTACTGACCCTTGGCGAGGCAATTTTCAATCTGTTTTAAAAATACTCAAGTAGTAGAACTAAAAATTTCTAAGCTAGTTCATATGGGAGAAGAGAGTGCTCCAACAGCTTCGCTAATATCATTATTTACCTACTAGGGACCCTCCTGATATTGTAGGAAAAATAACTCCTTGAGGAAAGTTTCTGTTCTCAGAAAAACATTTCACAAACTTTTATAATTAAGAAGAAAATGTAAGACCCAAGAGATGTTTCCTTAGGACAAAGTTACTCCAAATGTATACGAATTTATTATCTAATTTGTTTCCTAAAATAATTGATAAAAGATGTTTTAAAGGTAAATAAAGGAAGGGATTTGTTTGTTTTCTTATCACATGACCCCATCACCTCCTGTCTTTGACTTAATCACCATAAAATTGCACTAAATCAGAGACGGCAGAGTCTGTGGTTGGCTGAATACTAGTGTTCCTCATTGTTTGGTTATACTGTAAATGTCTGGAATGAGCTTAATCTGAAAGATTTTTAACCACCAGCTCTCCTTGGACTTCTAACCAGCAGAGGGTTTTGTGGGTTTTTTTGTTTTTATTTTTTAATTTTTTTGGTGGTGCTGAAAGGAGGAAAGTTCTCTCTCTCTCTCTCTCTCTCTCTCTCTCTCTCTCTCTCTCTCGCACCCACACATACACACACACATACACCAACACCTCCCCTCAAACTCGTTTGCTACTGAAGTCTAAAAATTGGGAAAGGGGTGTAGAATGAAGAGAAGGAGACATTTACATTCTGTACTATTTGCTTCTTTAACCATGTTCATGTGATATTTTCTGCCAAGGTAGCTTTTTTGAACCCTGAATAAAGAGAAAAGGCAAACACACACACACACCACACACACGCAGAAGAGCGGGGAGAGCTGCACAATAAAGGCAGAAAGGAGGGCAAGCAGAATATTCCAAGATGGCAGTATCATTCATATGATTCTTCAACAGAAGGGTGAAAGGTTCTCCTGAGGGTTCAGGACGCTTTCCCTAGCCTGGGGGTGGGCTGAGGAATAAGAAGGGCAGGTCTGTGTCTGCAGATGATTGGCAGTTTCTCTGAGAAATTATCCACTCCAGTAAGTGCCGTTATATCACCAGTTTCTTTCTCAGAATCGATGGCACCCTTTCCTTTCAGGCGAAGGATGTATGGGGAATGGGATGCTGTCTCTGGTGACCACTGGGCAAAGGCGGAGGCAGCCTGTTGACTGAGATACTGAAAAGGTTCTGAGGGAATGGAGTGTTGTTTCTCCATTTTTGAAGCCTCTCTTCTTTTTGATCATGTTTATACTTTAAAATTTCACACTGTGGTCAAAGCAGGCAAGGCATCATCCAACATGTCCCCTGTACATTCTGGGCAACTGCACGTGCTTGTGTGCACACACACATGCAATTATTTAGGAGATTTAAGATGGCCACCTTTGGAAAGAGTCACATTTTTATTAATAACCAAAACCTGACAGTCAGATATTTTATATGCAGCCTACTTTTTGCTTTTCCTATGAGTTTTCCTATCTATTTGGTGGAGAAAACACATAAATCCAGGTGCTGAGTTTTTCTCCTCTCAATTATAATTTAGAATTACACTGAAGAAAAAAGTTATAAATAAGATGAAGTGAAAAAATATATTTCAGATCAAGCATTCACATTTTACTGTGACATAAAAAGCAAGATTTAAGTCTACTGAGAAGGAGTATTCCTTCCAACAATTACCACAAGACTCTACAGCTGTTGAACTACAGAGGCTGTTTTTCTTCCTTGGATTCTTACTCATCAGCTCTCACAATTACCTCATAACTAATCAAGGCTTTTATGAAAATGTTAGTGGCCAGAACATCTACTTTGATTGCCTTCATTCCCTTGACATACTATTTACAGGCATGTTTACTACCACTAATAACTTTCTTTTTTAATTTTAAATTTTGTTCACTTGGAATGTGCTTTAACAGCAACAATAAAACATGGTCAAAAATATTCGCATAGCATTTAGATAAAACATCAATTTTCTCAAGCATTTCTTTACAACACATAATAAAACTGGACGCAGGAAAAAGAAGGGATGCAGTTGTTGATCTAAGTTACGATTGGATCCAGGTTGGTTTGAACCTCTTCTCATTGTCTGGGGACACAATGCTTGGAAGAACAAGAGTTATGAGAATATATGTGTGACTTACAGAGACACTCATGAACATTAAACAATCATGAATAAATTAGACTGTGTCCATCCGTACATATATTCACCAAGCATTTGATCAAGCCCTTATGCTAGATTTTGCTAATACAACGATGTATCAGATGTAAATACTGCTTTTAATTTGCATGCAGGCCTCTAAGGACATTAAGTAGCATTCCTCACTACAGACCATGGGCTTTTGTTTCAGTCAGCTGCTATCACAATGCTGCACCACAACAACAAATCTTGACATCTCAGACTTACAAAAGCAGGTATTTATCTCTCAGTTAGATAGCCGACTGATGTAGGTTCAACCAGGCTTGACCCCAAACTGAATTAGGTCCCAGGTTGGCCAATTCCTCTAAGAACCAGCAGTTACGTAAGTCACATGCTTTTCCAAGCAACAGGGAAGAGCACAGATGGGCAAATTTCAAACCTGTGCTCCTGTGACACCTGCTGATACCTCATTAGTCAAAACAAGTCACAGGGCCAGGGCCAAGCCCACCAGGAATACGACAAGGAGGCATACTCCTCCCACAGGAAATGACAATAACAGTAAAGAAAAAAGAGAACGAATACTTGCTGGTCAAAATCTAGTTTCCCAAAACTCTCTTATCATGCCATTCTTTCTCCACAAAATCTCATCAAACCCAGAGATTTCTTTTCTGTCTTTGCATAGATAATCCACTGACATAATTCTAGCTCAGAACTCTCTTCTCAGTTCCAGAGTTTTATAAGCAATGTGTTATTTGGTAATTATATTTAGACATTTCCAAGACACTTACAACTTATTATCTCTTGAATGAAACTCAGGAGTACCCCTATTCCCTCCCATGGACCAAAAGTGCTATTTCTCCTAATATTCTCCATGTCACTATATGCTGTATTACTCGTTTTTACAAACCCTGAAATCTAAGAATCTATAGTATGCCATCTCTTTGCCAGTTGATCTCTGAGACCTATTTTACCTTCTAAATGTACCTTGAACCCTTCACTTCTCTTCATGTTCCCCAGAATCCTTCTCTACGTTTTTAGCATCTCACACCTAGATCACCCTATTTACCTGTGTATCCACTTTCATGCTGGCCTTATTTAATTCAATTTCCCCAGTACCTCTAATAACAACTAGCACAGAATTGACAAACACAAAAAATGTTGAATACATGAATCGAGGAGTAAATGTAAGATGTACTCAAGAACTATAATACAGGCAAAAGTTGGCTTGCTTAGAGTGAAGAGCTAGAAGACTGTGCAAATAAGTATAAAGACAGGTTGTTGAATTCAGGGTTGTCTTTCATCAGAATTCCTCAGCCTCTCTCTACTTCCAGAAGTAGCTTTTCTCTTTCTTCCTGCTTCACCTTCAAAGTTTCCAAAACCTTTATCTCAATATTCACTGGCAATAAAGGGTCAAATAAAATAATTGACACCGAGGTGTTTATTATCAGCACTAAGTCCCACTGTGCTGGGAAGGCACTGAGGGGAATTAAGAGGTAGAAGCAATGAGCTGGAAAAGGTGCACAAGTCAGGCAAAAGGGAAATCCAGGTAACAGCTTACAACATGAGGACAAATCCAGGGCAGGAATGGGAGGTAAAGGCAAAGCAGTGGGCAATGGGGCCGATACCCAGCAGCTTTCTGAATCTAAAGGCACTTGATCTAAGAAATGTGAAATTGATACTGTTTTCAAGAAATGAGGTGGAGTAAAAATTTAAAATGCCCATTGTGGAGCTAGATCTTGTCTAGGAATGCCTGTCTGAAGTGAATGAAATAAGGACTATGAGTCAAAGTGAGAAAGGGCACTGAGAAAAGAGGCCTTCAGGGATAAGGGAGAATAAAAAGCTTTCAAATAACAAGTGTCAGTGGAGACCAGGCATTCCTCTGGTCCAGGAAACTGGAGGAAATAAAGAAATCCTAGAAAATGGAAGAAAGGGCCATCCTGTCTAAAGCTCTAGGACCTACAGATTCACCGTCCCCGCTGACTTCCCCCATCCTTCAGAGAGCAGAGAAGGCTTTTCCTGGTACCACATGACCAGGAGTAGCTCCTGCATGCCTATCCAGTGTGCTTACTGGGTCTCTACTGGGATAAGGGTAGATGGCCGGATATTCACCATCCATCTGGTAGACTGGGTCTCGGAACTGACTCAGAGGTATACACAGATGTTCTTTGACTTACAGCGGGGCTCTATCCTGATGAATCCATCATAAGTTGAAAATATCATAGGTCAAAAATGCATTTAATCCACCTAACATATTAAACATTATAGCTTAGCGACATAGTACGCTGCAGATTGCCAGTTGCTTCCTGTTGTGATTGCAGGGTTTACTGGGACCTGTGACTCACTGCTGCTGCCCAGCATCACAAGATAGGATTGTACCAAATACCGTATCATTAACCCAAGGAAAGATCAAACTTCAAAATTTGAATTACTTCTACTGGATGTGTATTGCTTTTACACCATCATAAAGTCAAAAAATCATTAGCTAAACCATCCTAAGTGGTGGCCATCTGTACACTTAATGGCTGAGTTTATTGGTTATTTTTTGAACTTGAAGAGTATATTTAATTTAAATGAATAAATACTGATTTTAGACAGCTGAACAAAGTAGCCACAAGCGCTTTGCAGCATGCATTAGGAAAGCATGCACACAGGCTCATAAACACTTGAGTTTCCAGAAAAGCAGCTGCCTGTTAGCAGCTTTTGGTCCTGCACAGAGCCACAGAGCACTCCCTGACCTCCTGAAGTCAAGCAGCCGGCATCCTACACAATCAGTAAAAATTCTAGGAAAGATGGTGAGTACACTTGAAGAATCAAATTTCTGACATATGCTCAATGAATTCATTCCCGGCCTTTTATTTAGTAAACACCAAAGCCACTTAACTGCTCTTGTAAACTTAGTAGAAGTGTCAGGGGCATCTCAGTGAGGAAAAGGAGTAGACCAAGTAGATCTATGGGTTTTAATTTTCAGTCAATTTTTTTTAGATTGTAACTAGAAAAGATCAGCAAACTATCCCCTCATTGGATTGTTACTGAATAGATTTGCAAGGATAAAAAGTAATAATTCTAAATTATTGTTGGTTTTACAATTTATTCTATCGTATGAACTGACACAGGCTCTCCAACATACAGCCCAAACATAATATTGCTATGATCTTATTATCACCTAGGCCTACAGATTCTGGAATATGCAATACTCTACCCTCAGCACCTCCATCCTCGACCTGATGGGTATGTACTCAGCTACATCCTTTTGACATGTTCTGTTGGAACTCCATGCCCTTCAGAAGAACATGTGTCAATTCCATCACACTTGCCTTCTGCGTTTCCCACTGGGGCTCTATTCGGGCTTTGTGTGACAGAGCTGGCACTTCCCCCACCATAAACCAGTGCTGAGTCTAGTCACACTTACGCTACATGTCTCTGAAATAGAAGGTGGTCCTGTTTGTCACAGTTTATGTGGCTGATGACACCTAGAGTCATCAAAAATAAAATAAAATTTAACAATGAAATTTGTTTTCTGTAGACCATTCCTGAAGTAATGTATCAAAAACACCAACTCTCTTCTTACTTGGAAGAATGTAAACTCTTTAATGATGTCTCTGGTGAGCTTCTTCAACAAGTAATAGTCAGCTGCAATGAACCAACACAATCATCACAATCTATTTTAATTCCATCAAAAGTATAACTAAGCATAAGAGTTTGTTAAATATCTGTTTATTTTTAAGTACATTACATCAGCTTTGGGTTGTCCATACAATTAATGCCTCTCACTTCTTAACATCCCAATGTGTTTCCTTGAGAAAGGAGAAACATACATCATCATAGCTAGTGAGGGCCACCCACCAATCAATAGCTGTCAGTGATCTTTATTCTCTTTCTTCACCTTCCACAGGAAAGATTCCCTCCTCTAAGAAATGTGTGTTTGAACATCTATTTGGGTGTCCCCGTGGTAGCATGTTTCTAGCAATTGTGCCATCAATCATGCATCTCCAGAGGGAAAAAAAAAGTGGTATCAGACAGTAGGCCTTCTAAGAATTTTTAAACAGTATGTGGAAAGGATAGTCTGTCTTCAGCTGAGCTCCTAGAGTATCATAAGCAAATGCAATCCTACAGCCATAGTTTCCGTCATTCTCTCACTCTCTGTCCATTACAGTGGTCATTTTATTAGACTGTAATAATTTATTCATGTCTGTCTCCTCTAGAATTGCTAGACCTCTTCATTAGGATGCTAACCTTCGGAATATGACTATATCTTTTTATCTTTGTGTCCAGGGGCCAGGAAGGTTCCTGACACATAATAAAAATTCAATAATACTTGTTGAATGACTAAATGAAATTCTTGGGTGGGTGGATAGTAGATGGGTGCAGGGATGGATGGATGGATGGATGGATGAACGGGCAAAAAGATGAATTCTGTGTAGAGTATAATGTCACCTAAACCATAAATGCTGCCTTCTTTTATTGAACTTTAAAAGTTCTGACAATGTTTGGAGAACAAAGATTATGTTTTGACAAAACTAATTTAGTGTTTTGCCAAGCATAATTTTGGAGTCCAAATGACTACGTTTGACAGCCTCTCTCTAAGCAGGCCTGCATTTTGTTTAGGCCAGGGCATCATCACTGACAAATTATATTTTTTCTTTGTTTGAAGGTCTTTGCAAAAATGTCTGACTTTACCAGCTATGGATTCCTTCTGGTTTCTGCTGCCTCATCACGCCTGACAGAAAAGCCTGGCTTCCAGGAGTACAATGTCTCAGTAAATTTCCCAGAATCCTTAAAATGTGATAAGAAAGCAATAGCATTCTAAGGAATAGCCAAGTTCTGCTACAATGGCTTTGAAAAATATGACTTCTTAAAAACATGTTCCCTTTAGCGATGAGCCCAAGAACAATGCCACAGGGAGTTTGGTGTGCTCCACGGACAGGGAGGTAGATGTCTTCCTTTGAGGGAGGGGCTTACTTCAGAAGGAGTTTTACTAAGTTCAAAGCAGATCATCAAACCATATGACTTTGCAAATTTGTCTAAGCATTGAATCATTTGTTCCAATTTAGTATTTCAGACTTGCTGAGAATAGTGTTTCCAAGAACACCCAGGAGAATTCAGAGTGTGAATAATCCCAGACTTGTCTCCCATCTTATAAATGGAAAAAAATTAAATAATTAAAGGCCAATTAAAACATTTGAATTTTGTGGTTTAACACAGATTGGCCTACACAGATTGATAAATTTGTGGCAAATTATGACTTGAGGCATTTTTAAAAAATCAACTCCAACTTTAAAAAAGATGGTACAAGCAAATGAAAGGCAGAATTTAGCATTACTCTTTGGCTTTGGCTTCTTTTTTTTTCCTGTGCTATCTTTATAAAGAATGTAAGTAGCAGCTTAGAAAATGTTGGCAAGGTTTTTAATTTTTCATTCTTTTTTTAAAAGATGGATTTGGCCTGAAACTTAGTTATTTGCATATAGTAGGATCTGGACATACCCTGTGCTTTATCTTGTCCACGTTGTAAAAACGTGAATATGAACATTTAGGATTTAAAGCAAATCAGCAGCTGCTGAACACTGCATTGAAAATGTATTCATTCCAAAGTGAATTAGCATCGTTGGTGACGTTCTCTTTTCTAAACCTTAAAAAGCTGAAAAAAAATGGTAATACAAACCACATGGTTGCTTCATTCCACCACCACGCTTGGCAGAGCAAGCGCTGCCTGGCAACCTTGCAGTCAGCTGGGCCATGCTGATCAGAGCAACACTGCCCTGTACTTCAGTCCGATGCTTCCTTTCTGAGAACTCATCAGGGGACGCTTTTTCTTCTTATCAGTCTTCCTGGTAATGTCTGAACAGGGCTTCTGTGCATGAGGGGAACATGTCCTTAAAGAGGAAGTCGCTGAAAGAGAGTGGAAAAAAAAGGAAGGAGAAAGAGAGAGAGACAGAGAGAGAGGGAAGGAGGAGAGAGGGAGAGAGAAGGGAGGAGAGGGGAGAGGGGAGAGGGAAAAGCAGGTAGGAAGAAGGAAAGAATAAAGTACTGTACTGACTCTGCAAGGAAAACCCTGAACGAGCCGTGCTTGCCTGCTGCTTTGATCTTTGGCCCCAACATGGGCCTGAGCCCCAGCCTGACCGCCCGCCTGGCTCCACTTCTCCAGGTCGCCAGGAGCCTCCCTCCTCATGAAAACTTCCACAGCAAGCATTGAATGTATGGAACTAAGAAACCATAATCTACAAACTTAAAGCATAAATGTGGTCTTCTTGGCCTGTTCTTTAACAGTGCATAAGACGAGCTGAACTCTTGGACTGGGCTCTGGCAACAATGACAATATTTTAATTGTCATTATTCCCCCTTAGGGGAATAGTGTGTATTTGGAACAAAAACGCTGATGACAATACCCCTTAAAGCAGGCCTAATTAGAACGGAGGTGACACAAATTTGCTTTGATAACTGAGCATGTGGAAACTGAAACTTCCAAGAAAGAGATCACTGGAGCAGCCACGCCATGGAGAGGATACAATATCAAAGACAGTAGGAAACTGGACTTCAACTGGCAGAATTTTACTTCATAACCAAATTCCATCAGCAAGTATATTATTCAGCTCTTCTTGTTCACTGTTAATGAAACAAAATAATTATATACTAAATGCCTAGTGACTTTCCTGCACATTCAAACACTTAAAATTTAATTCCTCTCTGGACAAGGAGATTTGCTTTGGGATACTTTAGTCCAGAGTCCCCCAGTCAACCCTTAAATGCATCTGATGTTCACCAAAGCACCTTGGGGACTCTTCCTTCCTTTAAGTACCTTATATTGCTTCATCCTCTTTCCTGGGACCTATAGTGATTAAGAAAAAGAATCTGAAAAGGAGTTGATAACTCCAGCCCAGTAACTCTAGCTATTTACTGGAGTTAAAACCCTAGTAAAATAAATTCTTTCTATGATCCTCGATGTCTGGATTCTGAAATCCAAAACTTTGGATCAACTTTAAGAATAGCGTGCTCCAGAAAGAGCAAGTAAATTACTCAAAGTTGCCTAACCAAAGGACAGCCTCACTCTAATCGTGTGACACAGAGAACAGAAGTAACTTTTGCTAGCTCAACTTCTATTGTGGTTAAAGCTGCTTTGTGAACAAACAACAAATTATACAAGTGTCTGAAACCAACAGGATGCATGCAGTGGAAACTGCACCAAAATTAAAATATTTACATATAAGGAAACAAAAGAATTTAGATTTTGGGTGTCGTTCCCGTCCTATCCTCTCCTCTTGCAGGCCCTGAAATATTAGAGTCCAGGTCCTGAGCAAACTTGCACACTGGACCTGCAAGTTCATCATTCCTCATTGCCCACTTCCCTTCAATTAGGCAGGAGGAGGAGTAAACCCTGTCTCAATACTTGTTAAAATCACTCCATGTTTAAGTTCCTAAATTTGAGTTTCAGGGAGATCACTTGCCACTCAAATAAGTAAAATCACTTATATATGTACATGCCCTAGAGTGTTCCAAGACTTTTACATTTGTTACCTTGTTTGATTGTCACTTCTGTGAGGCAGACAGGGATAGGCACAGATATTATTGACTTTATTTTAATGATAAGGGGACTGAGGTAGAAGTGCAAAAATGTCTTATGGAAATATAACGGAAGCAAACTGTCATCAAGTAGTGGAAGGCAGGTTCTTTTTAAACTGATATTCTAATGATGGACAGAAATGCACCAAGGTTAATGAAATTTAAAATATATTATCTCATTAGTTCAGTCACTTTGCATTTTGGACAGCTTAAAGTTGAATTTAATTTAAATGCCTTCTTCTTAAATCTGTATCTATTTATCACCATTTAAGCCAGCCTTGGTCTTCCTCCCAGACTTGATTTAAGCAGCTTTTTAAAATCCATACTGTATCCAACGCCATGAAGCCACGTTCTTCCCAGGCTTAACCACAGGTATACCTCCCTTTGTCTTAATGTGACCCCTCTTCCCTTATTGGCCTTCTAGAAACAGTTACACAAACAACTTTAATTTCCTTTCCAACCCTTGTGCACTCGTTTGAAGACTTCTGTTCTTCCTTGAACTGTCTGTCCTCACATAGATGAACACAAATTGATCACTGATATTCAGGGCCTCCCTCTATGCTGAGAACCCCTCCTCATTACCAACTCTTCCCAATCCAAGAAAGTTTTCCCCTGCTATTACTCTTTAGAATATGAGGGGAAATTTTCCTTGTTTTTCTTAATTCTTTCTCTGACTAGCAGCTGCAAGCTAGGTATGATTACTTTCAACTACAAAACATCTTGGAAGCCCGTTGCTACCAGTAACACAACATACAACTTTAAACAGCTCCATCCGATACAAATTGTTCTAGCCAAAGAGTTCCTCTGAACTGATTTCTACACTAGGTGATATTCTTCCAGAACAAAACATTTTATGCTCGATTTTTTTGATGGTGATTTAAATCATCGCATGACCCATTTATCCTTAAAAGCTCAACTTCTTTCCTATTGTGCAGTTCAATTAAGTAATGATTTCCAACACAAGGATGGTGCCAGGGCCTCCTGTTGCTTCCAAAAAGTTGACAGTGCTTGTGCACTTGGTATTGGAAATCCTCACAGGATCCTTCCCAAAAAGAAAGTTAAAGGAAGGTGATCTGTATCAATTTGGAGAAGAGCCAATAAATGCCCATTCTTTCTGGTGCAATTTAACTTTATTAAAAGTTAAGTCAATTTCCTGGAAGACTGTGTAAATTTCATGCACTCCTACATTTCTCTATGTTAAAATCTAGAATTCTGTCACTTCTTTGAGTTCCAAATGTGTGAAACGACATTTTTACCAGACTCTGTTTACCTTCTTCATATCTCACTAAGCCTGTCTCTCTGACCCTCCAGACCTGTATTATCCAATCAGTGGCCTTGTGTGACTACATAAATTAACGTTGTAATTCATTAAAATTAAATAAAACTGAAAATTTAGACATTCAGTTTACTGGCAACATTGTAAATGTTCATGATTGGATAGTAGAACATTTCCATCACCACAAAAAGTTTTATCAGACAGCACTGCTGTGGAGACCACAGGCCCCATAAGACAAGAGACTATATCTGCCTTACCTACAATATCACAAGACCTTGTGTGCTTAGCATAGAGTAAGCACACAACAATATTGCTGAATAAATAATCCATCAAAGTAGATTCCTCCCTATTTAATGGAACTTTTAAAATAATCCCTCAGTGGGGAAAATACAAGAGTTTAGCTATAGTGAAAAGTGGGCAGGAAGAATGGACATACGACAAACAGAAGTGTGTAACTATCTAGTAAGGACAAAGTTTAAGAGTTCACAATGAGTTAAATTTCCATTAGGCTCTGAAGTTCAAAAAAATTTTATATCTGACTACTTTATCAAAGTAAGCAATTCCGATCACTGATCTAACAAGTCAGACTTTGCAATTATCTTACAATAAAGACAAGCGTCTACTTGGACATCGAACCCCGATTGTCTGTCTCCTCTTCCTCTTCAGCTGTCAGCAGGCTGCCCTCGCCCTCCTCTCACCAGCCACACTGGCCCTCTCCCTACCATTCCCATGACCTATTCCAACTCAGGTCTTGAAACTCACTGCTTAACCTAGGATTTTCTTCATTTCCTTCTTGAGTGAACTAACTCCTATTCAAGCTTCACATTTCAGTGTTTATCACTTCCTCAAGAAAATCTACCTTGAAACTCTGAGACAGGTTCCATCAGTCTATCGTCTGTATTCACAGCATCAGAGGCTTTTGCATTATCAGAGTTACGATTTTACATCTTTGTGTGGAATTGTTTGATTAAAAGCTACTTTTCTTCTAGAGTCTAGACTGCAAGCTTCCTGAGGCCTGTTCTACATCCACTTCTGTTCAGCTCTGTGTTCATAATTCCTTGTCTGGTGCATGGTATGGCATACATAATCACTAAAAATATGTTTGAATGAATGAATGAATGAATGAATGAAATGAGAACAGGGAATTCTCTGGTTTTACCTGCAGGATTTTAGGAGTCAGCCCTTGCCCAGTATGGAAGGCTGGGCCAAGATGGATGATGTTCATGTGTACATTTGGCTATTCATAAATAAGGGCTGACCACAAGTGAGGAATTGCCTGTATTCATTTGAAAGTTAAAATGTTTATGCAATTCTGTGTGTTTTTCCATTCTTTCTCTCCAGCTATCCCCTTTTCCTTTTGTAGGTGATTTATTCTAAGAGCCTTGGACTGAATTTTCAAATGTAACTGAGAAGACAGGAGGTTCTGTCCTCCAATAGAACACACACTCCCTCTCCTTTAAGATGCTTTAGAAAGTTAGAGTGTACACAGAACACTTGATTTAGAATTATCAGGGGGGAAAAAAGAATCCAATCAGAAAGTAGCCTCTTTCCCTTACTGTCATGGTTACAATTAAATAACAGCAGATCAAGAAAATAAATGTGCTTAATTATAAAGTTTTCAGGACCTTGAGGGGTCTCGTGACAAAGAACACTTGTCTTTCTAAATGCGTTTACTCTAATGAGGTTAGCCTCCTAAAACACACTGCTATTTATGCTTTGTGCGTCTGACCCCTAAGGGGTTAAAATGAAATACCGCAACTTTTTCAGTACTCACTTTGTTTTGTCCTGCAAAAGTCAAAAAAGAATGGCTTGGAAGGGCAGAAAATGCCATCATTTTTGCACTTGCCCTGACCCCAGCATCTAAAAATACAAAATGCTGGAATTTCTAGAGCAGGTGACTGTAAAAAAAATACTTAAAGAGGGCTAATTGTTTCAAAGTCTAAATGCGGCCCATAGAAAGGACAGAAATAAAGAGGTGTCTCTCCAAGTGACCCAGCTTGACTAAAACCAGTCGTACAATTCATTTGAAGGACTTTTTGTCTCTGCCTTTTCCCCCTAGGTTTAAAGAGAAGCATTTCTTTTGCAGAATAATGGCTAGAGTGTCATCCTGGCAACCTTCTGTCTACAAGTGGGGTGTGTTAATTTTAGCCCAATCCTCATGTCGAGCACATGGAGGAACTTATATTACTTACCAACCCTTTCTGGAAGCCTAAGGTAGCCTTTAAATCTCTGAGAAAGTGTGTGCTGTTTGATGAAATCCTCCATCACGTGCTGAAGTCAGAGAAGGTGGCTGTGAACTTTGACAAGGCAGCACCTGTTATTCTATATCCTGTCCTTGCTAACTTTGCGCTCTCCTCTCACAGTTTAACTTTTCTTTCCCCTTTGATATGTACTCTACATCTTAGTTTAAATACACATTTCAAAACACTTCCTTTGAGTTATCCTGAGAAGGAAATTGATCATTCTTTAAATGTATGTTTTTAATTGACTTCCGTCTTCCTGGCTAGGAAATTAACTTTCAGTCCTCTCTTATTTGATCTGTTAAACAGTGTGTGTGACACCTTCCAGACAACAAGATTTAACGAGACCTTAAATGCCGAAGACTTCACCTGATAGAGGCCCACATCTCCATGTAACTTTTAAAGATATAACAACCAAGCTTACAGCCGAATTCCAGCTGCAAAACATATTGATTGACCTCGCTGTCCGTAACGTGCTGAAACAGCCAGCTCTATCATCTCATTTCTGTCTGCCACGCGCAGTGCACTCTTTAAAAATCAGTTGTCTTCTCCCTGTGTATTGTTGCCAAACAATACGCCTGACGCCTGAACTACAGAAGTATTTATTCATTTGTAGTCTCATATCAGTTGTTTTTATTCCTATGAAAATTGAAATCTACTGTTTGAACTCAAAAGGACCAATAATGCCTGAGAGCAACTCTGAATATTTTACAGCCCGTTGCAAGAGGTAGTTGTTGTTTCTGCTGGTAGTTTGCCAAACTGCCACCTGGGCAACCTGGTTGGTGACCAAACAGGTGATAATGTTCTCACAGTCCTGCAGAAAACACGCCCAGCATTCACACTGCCACACTGCAATTCCCTGACTTCAGTGCGTTATAGATTTTTCTGTTGTGTGTGAGGTTATAGTTCAAACCTGGGGGTGGGGGGGGGGTGGGAAACAAGGCCTCGAATCCCAGGGCTCAGCTAACAAAGGCAGGGTCTGCTTCTCAGAAGGAAACAGGCCTCTGTGTCCCAGGATGTTCGACAGTTAAGACCTCCAGGGCATTCCACTACCGACAACAAAATATTTTCCTAAGAAGGAAACTTTCTAGAGTTTCCCTGGAGATGTTTCTTACTCTGGGGAAAATGTTCTCGTCTCACCTCCGTGTCCCTCCTTAATACTGTCTCAACTAATGACAGAAAAACATCTGGTGACCTTGCATGCACACACACGTGCACACACACACACATACGTGCAAGTGAATACACACACACCCCATATCACATCCACTCTGACCGCCACCACTAAAGATATAATTTTTTTGTGGAAATAAAAATTTTCCCAATAATTGATTTTCCTGGAATGAATTAAATTAGCCTTCTCTTCCCCAAATGTTTCTTTTATTTGTTTTTCCTTCTCTTGCCAGCGTTTTGTCATAATACCATTTTTAAAACAATGATTTGCACCTCTGACTTTTTCCTACTTTTTGGATGATAATTTCATTATTATTTTCGTATTTCACATCATGTATTTGGTTTGGTTTTTAAATAGACATTTTCATATATTTATAATAAAGGTCATTTGGGCTGCAAAAACCAGGAAATGGAGCTTTGTCATGTTTGTAAAAAGAAGAGATGAAGCCAAATGAAAGTTGCAAGATCTGTTACTTTATTACATCCGTAATTTTCCCCTGACCGAGCATAATACTTCCAGCTTTTCCCCTCCCTGGTTCTCACTGAAGTGACACACTGCAGGTGCCACAGTTTAGATTTAACAATGAAAAAAAAAAATCCATTTCTTTTCTAGTTCAGCACCAAAGACATTACAAAAGATAGAGTTATCATGAGCTAATTACAGTCCTTGAAAATTACCTTTGTGCTTAGCAAATATGCATTTTTTTTTCTGTTCTGGTGATGAAGAAGTTGGCAGTTTAAATAAAAAACACTATTTAAAGTAACAGAGTACAGTTATATAACCTTTTCACATAAATCACACAATAACTCTTTGTGCTTCATAAAAAAAAAAGAAAGAAAAAAGAACAGCAGTGCTTGTTAAGGTTTATTTATATAATAATCTACGCAAATAGTTTTTTCCTTTTATAAAAGTGGGATGTTCTCTTTTTTTAACCTCTAGAAATTGAAAACTAGAGGCAGGAACATTCTCCAAACACTGCTTTGAGCTGCACACTACAGCAGTACTCAAGACCCCAATTCCCATACTGTCCGGCAAGGCCCACGTGGCTTCACTTCCAAGCACACAGCTAGAAAATTTAACAAGGGAATAGAATTTGTCTACTAAATCAATCAATAAATAGAACTAAATTCTGATCTAGTGTAAGGATACTTCTACATCTATAACCATGGTCTAAGATCATTTTTATCACCTTTACAGGAATACTGTTCTTTCAAGACTATTTCATCAGTGCTACTTCTATTCATAAGGATTTCATTAGTGACAGTTTTGTGGTGACAAAATGCATGAGACCACAGGAGCTGTCTAGTTTCTCGACTGATTTTCCCTGGAATTCTTTCATTAGGTCTTTGTTCCCCCACTCACCTTCTTGTCCACCCCTCTTTGCTTTACTTAAATTTCTCCCCCAATTTAAATTTAGAAGCAGAAGTGTCTCTCATTTATAGCATTGCCCCTACCATGTAAAAACATCCTCCATATAAAACATCCTCTTACCAAATTGATCTTATCATCAACCACTCCACCCTGGAGGGTCTCAGAACTAAAGCGTCAAGGACTTACATAAGTTGCTAAATACTAAGCTTGGCACAAACTGACCCACTTATCCTCAGTCCAGAGGATCACTCCAGGAAGTATGATCCTTTCACGGAGATAAACCCAGCAGAAACATTTCATTGGTCAAATATATCTATTCTGATCCTTGCTGAACAGTGGGGGTTCTGAAGACAGGGAAACCCACAAGGGCTTTCTTGTGTGTCCTTATCTTTCAGTGAGATGCTGACCCAACTTTTAAAAGCTATCTCCATGGAAAATTCTGGGCTGCACTCCAAACCAACCAGTAGGAGGTGGCTCTCTTAATCAGTGGCTGTGTTCCGTCTTTCTATAAACAGGTTAAGCCAGCTGCCAGGACCTCTGCAACCAATTCCAGCTTACATTACCCTTGCCTGGAAAAATGGGCCAACCAAAGCTACATTATGAAAGCAGAGAACTCCACCTCTCCCAGGTTATAGCAAAAAATCTGGCTGCTGTGCATGATGACCAGAGTCATCAGTAATTTCACTCTTCCTCAAAAAAAAAAAAAAAAATGAAAAGGTATGGCAAATGCACATGGCCAGATGGGGTAAGATTTTACTAACCTGCCAGTTGGAGTTAGTGACTCAAAAAGGAAGAAGAAATTTGCTCATTCCGATTGATACATGATTGTTCAGCAATGCATTTTCCTAGTATGGTGGAAAAATAAGAAAAGTAGAATAACTCTCTGGTTATATGGGGAATGAAGCGATTGTTGTAATACAGTTTTATTAACTAAAGAGACATCTTCCCACTCACTAATATACAAAGGGCTGTCACTGCCTAAAATGGATCTAAGAGTGTCAGTTTGAATAACCCACAGGCATGACTAATACTGAAAAGATACTACTGACAAAATCTGTTACTGTCCTCAGACAACCATTCCTCTCCTTTGATCCTGTTGCTCAAAATGAGGCTACTCTGAAGTAGCAGCAAATGGTGTGGAATACAAACTAAATTAATGAAACAAAAAAAACAGGCTACTGAGCTACATTTACAAATGCTGGCCAAAAGTAATGAAGGCAGCAGAAGAGGCAGAAACAACATGACTGTTTTCCCCAAAAAATTTGAAACTTGCTTATGGCTTAGTCGATACAGCAGGATCATGAAAAGAAACAAAGCAAACAAACAAAAACCTTCCAAAGCAGCATGTTCTTTTATATATTAATGAAGAATACTCCTCTTTACATTAGTCACTCTAATGGTAATAATTAGTAATTCTGGTTCTTGCTTCTTAAAGAAATGTTTTTTCCAGAGAAAGTATTTTAACATGATATCATACTCATTTAAAATCATAGAATTAAGGCCACTGGTTTACAGGTCAAGCCATATTCGAGTGGCTTAGAGTAACTTTTTCCTCTATTGCTACCAGAATTGAATGCTAAGTGAGAAGGGCCCTTATACTGATCTTATTTTCAAACACATGCGATAGCTACCACAATTGCATTAGGATTCTTCTGTTTCCTTATTTTGACAGCATAACACTACACCCATGGGAGCTCAGCTTTTCAGGTGTTAAAGAGGATTTGTTATATGAAAATGATTATAATAGGATTTAGGGTAATTGAAAGTCAAGGTACAGTAGCCATCCAGTGGATCAGAGAGTGTCAAAACTTGCAGTAAGGGTGGAGTGCCTTTTGCTAAGTAAACAACAAATGTGGAGAGAGAAGAAAATATTCTATGCACAACAGGATCTGCGAGGTTGGCCGACCTGATAAGCCTGCCACACTACAGTGGTATCAAACCCACAGGTGCCAGAGGGACCATGGATAGCTGCAACCTTCCTGCACCGCAAAAAAGTTTTGAAAACAAGTTATATAATAACCTGAATTCATGTCTAGAACTTGCCAGGTAATAAGCCTCAGACTTCTTGGGCTCCAGTCAATAGAGGGCCATCCAATTCTAGAATCACTCTGAGTCCTTTCACACCTTTGGGAAATGTATTACTACGGTGGCCAGGAACACATGTGCGTGCATGTGAGCAAGCCCATGCATGCGAGCAAGCCTGTGCACTTGCACACACACACACAGAGGTATGCATGCCAGGCAAGAACTGCTGGGAACTCCTAACGTTTCACCCGTTTTCTTGAAAATGTTACTCTCTCTCCAAGCACAGTAGATTCATCAAATACTGCAATGCTTTTTGATGAGGATAGGCCCATGACAAATGCAGACACCATGAATACAATGGGCATCATAAAACAAATATACTCCTCCAAGATTACAACTTGGTAACAGCCAGCAGAAGGGAGAAGATAGCTGAATGTTCTCCTTTCTATCATTACAGGGCTTTTCTTTTCACCTGACTTTGCTCTCTACCATTCAAGGGTGCTATTAGTTTCTGCTGGTCATAAATATTATTAGAGGCTGCATTTTGCTCAGTGTTTCACTACATGGTTCTGTGGATGAACTTGAAGTCTAAAGCCATATTCACCTTGCACACACAGCTGGAGAACATTCTTTCCAATCATTAATTCCAGTTCTTATTGCTATAACATCCCATAACAGTCTGCAGCAGAGAGACACTGGTCCCAGCAAGACCAGCAACTTACTGTTGCTTCTATTAGTGTCAACATTACTTAGGTATAGACTCCATTTCCCAAGCACGAAAGTGATTTATGAGATGAACTGTGATGTCAACTGACATTCATAGACTAGTGAATCAGGTTTTTCGAGCTGTTTCTTCTCCAAACCAAGTTAATTCTACTTGCAATTCGGTATCTTTTAGAAAGTTAAGTATCACCACATTATTTTTTGAAATATCAAGTTATTTTCCCCTCTAATTTTTGCCACCTTCAAATTGTGAACAGTCATTTCAAAAGATTCATATCACACTTAAGGAATATTTTTCTCTTCCTTTCACCTTTAATTGTATGGTAGTCAGTTTGCTAACTATACCATTATAAAGAACAACAGTTAAAAATAACCTAAACTAGAGGTAAACACAAACATAACCAGTTAGCCAGCACTGAAAAACTAATACACATATATGCATACATGCAAACATATATCTATATTCATTATGCAAAATATAGCCATGGCTATATTTTGCGTAACAAATACGTTTTTACATTTAAATCTGAACATACATTTTCAGTGATTTTTGAAGTTAAATTTTCACCCTAAATCATGATGTCATTCTAAGAACATTATATTCAAAGAAAGGATAAAACCACTCTATTTAGGACTCTTGTTTTCCCAGACCAACGACAGGATACTACAAAAAAAAGCAAAGCTGTTACTTCTATGAATCATGTAATCAACTAATTACATGCTTTGACAAAAATCTCTCTTGTACAATTTTACTCCACAGGGTTGAAGTGAACTGCACAGTGATAATCTCAGCGAGTATAAATAGAAAGGTAAACCATAGGCAGGACCAACTTGTCTGAACCGACACGGAAATTCAAATATTCATTGTACTTCTCCAAAAGCTTTCCTCCTGTTTGTCCAATCTCTTCCAATCTGAACACCTTTCTTTCATTTCAAATCTGTTTTCCCATATGGGATCCTCTACATTAAACACAAACGTGACTTTGACTTCAGAGTCCCTAGTTAAGACATTCTGTCGTAAACCACTTGTTCTTTTGATCACTGCTCTACCTGTGTTCTTTCAAGATCCATGAACTTTAGCCCCAGTTAATTCTGCTTCATTCCATTTGCACATTCCCACTGCTAAGAATGATTACCTGCCAACTCTTCTATTACGGGCAATCCACCAATCAACAACTGCCAAATATCCTCCTTCTCTTCCTTCACCCTCTCCAGGAAAACTTCCTCTTCTGAGAAATGTGTACATCAAATCCAAATTCAGCTTGAGTCTGTTGATTATTTTGCATTTTAGAATGATCACTACTTTAAATTACAATCTGTATTTTATTCTCCAAATTTTACATGAGTGTGCTAAGGATGTTAAATTCATGAAGACCTAGTTTAACAAATATTGGGGATATGCTCTTTCTTGTCAAAAACCTCTAGGGCTGTTTGTTACCACTGCATAGCCTACATCCTTCCAGAGAGAGAAGTGTGGCCCTTTGCCTGGTGTCGCCACAGGACTCATCTTTGTAACAACATTGCTGCTGCATGGCAAAGCTTTTTCAAACACATGCTATCACTCATTTTCATTTGGTTTTTTATGTTATTGCTGTTGCTTTCTGCTATCATTCCTGTGTTTTAAATGAAAAGCCTAAGACCCAAAGAAGGAAAATGATTTCATCAGTGTTTTCCTAACAACCACTTCTAAAGGCGGAATTAGAACAAATCTGATGTCCAGCTGGTGCTCTCTCCTCTGAACCAGAAATTACAAAGAAATCCAGGCTCCAATTCCAGCTAGAGAGAAAGTCCCAGAGCACAAATTATTGAGGCTGGAAGAGGCTCAGCGCCCACCTAGTCTCGCCACCTTATTTCAGGTATTCTGAGCCGGCTGAGTTTAGATGACTGCATGCACTAAGAACACGAACCATACTCAGGGTTAAGCAGGACAAAACTTCAGATCCCTCATGTCAACATCACTTAGGTAGTATCTGGACCCTGAATGACAGGAAACTTCCTGGGGATACTGAGGAACATGTAAGCATATTCTCAGACATCAGGCCAAGAAACTTAACCCTTAATCTACGAATACATCTGTCAGTTGTGAGTTATTGCTATAGAAACTTTTGCTTTTATAACTAGTAAAAATGACGATTAAAAGTTAATTACTGAAACAAAATGTTTTTCATTAGAGTTTTCTGGAACTTGCAATCCCTAAGATTTCTTGGATTTCAATTGAGATTCACTATGCAGTGCCATGCTGGATGGTGTCATCTTTATAAGACCCAGCACAGTGCCTAGAATAGAGTAGTTATAGACAAGAGATTCTTGTCCTCATGAAGCACAGTTCAGTCCACCTTCAGGAATAACCTGCTGAAGTTAGTAACAAACTGCTGATTGGTCTATCACTTAGTTGCCTGGATAACCGAGGCAACCAAGGTGATGAACTAGCAAGTCACCAGATTAATTGATTTCTTTACATACTGTCTTATCAGACATTTAAAAAAAGAAAAAATAAGTCTCCACCGTATTTCTAACAGGTTAGAGTAAAAGTTAATCATCTTCAAAGACTATAAATACCATCCCATCCAACATACACACTCTCCAATTCCCAAATCTGCCATCTCTACTAACTCTAAACACTATGTCATTATCCAAAAGGCGTATTCTCATTTTGCAGTATAGCTAATCACGACCCGACATGAAACTGCCTGTCCCAAGATGAAGAATTAAGTGTAATGTGCTAGACACTGTGTGTGCACAGGTCTGATCAATGGTTCTGTGTCTCCAGCTACTGAAAAAGAAACAGAGGTAACAAGGCTAGAAGTAAGTCATTTTTCAGTTCTCCCAGCTAGAACACAGTAAACGAGAGTTTTGAACCCAAATCTAAAAGCAGAAAAGAATGGCAGAATCACCCTGACTAAAACTGGTTGCTTCCACTGCAAAGGAGCCTCACTTTATGTCCCCCGATTTCAGCTCCTTGAAGAACCAGCATGTGACTTCTATCCCTTGCCCAAGAGGAAGCTTAGGCATTAAGATCATGTGCACTTCCCTTTCATTCCTACCCAGTCAATGGGGAAAAGAGAACACAGAAGAGAAGGACACTCTCTAATATGAAAGCATCGGAAAGCCAGAAATGCATTCCCCTGACTGTCATCATGTAAGTTTTGTGCTGGCAAAGTTAAACTCAGTAGTTAGCCTAATGAGAACGAAGACTTGCAGTTCTTGCCTTCCTGAAAGGCTTCTGTGGTAAAAGTTCTGGTTTCTGTGTAAAGAACTTTAAAGTCCAATTTTCCAAGTATAAGCGGGTAGGAGTTGAATTGGCATGTAAAATTCGAGAAGGGTTATCAGCCTTCTGATCCAATTTTTCCAGGCGAATGAGGAATTTACAAGCATCCACCCAATACCAGTCCCCAGGAGTAGTTCCAACACTCAAAAAAATGGGCAACTTGAAGCACAAGAAGGGTGGTGGCAGCAGGTACTCTCTGCTCTCAATTTCTAACATCCTGCCCCCTGTTGAGTTTATCTTTCTGTTTCTCAATACAGATGTGAAGGGAGTGGAGGCAGGTGGAGGGAGATTAGTTAGAAATGGCTAGAAGCCTATCAATCAGAGAAACTTGATGTTAAAAACAAAAGTATTCCAAACTGAAAGTTTAGACCTTTAAAAAATAATCTACATTAAGAAAAACTATTCCTTCCTCCTACTATAAAAGAAAAAACAAAATATGAACATCAGCTCCAAACCATGCTTGCAGACCTGGTATTTCCACTTGTTCCACTGTTTAATCTCCACCAGAGTGAGGAAGCACTTCACAGCTCTACCCTCTTCTCAAGCAATCTTATTTTCCTAGCACTTCCTCCTAATGGATTTCTGCATAACAAATTCATCAAGACATTTTTACCCAGGTTGCCTTTCATGTGGTGAAATGGAGAGACCCTTAAGTGAAGGAGAATGGCCAAGAAGCAAATAGATTTAGGCCGGAATAAGCAAGAGGGAAAGGAAAAGGAACAAATTTGGGAGTAGCCCATCAACAACTAACCACAGAGGCCTTGAGGTCAATGAGTAAGGGCAACAAAATAACAAAACAACAGCAGCAACAGGATGTGATCCTTCCCACGTGCTAGGCTTTATGATAACCTCAGTGGTACAAGCCTATGATCATACTCAGCCTTCATGAAACCTATGAATAACTCGCATTATTGAACCTATTTCACATACCAGGAAACTGAAGCTTAGAGACAGTTCATGGTTGCTTATTCTCAAACAGCTAGTAAGTGGAAAGAAGGATGAATTTAAACTTTAGTCTATCTGAGCATTACTTAGATAATCAATAGCCTATACTAGAATAAAAGAAAACTCATCTGACCCTCAACTGCATGGACTAACTTACAGAGTGCATAAATCCTTCAGAACAGTACAGGAAATATTATGTGCAGTTTTGTTTTTCAGGGGGAAATGTTTGTAGTCCTTATCAGATTTTCAAATGGGGTTTGTGGTCCAAAACAGGGTCGGCCAGATCCTCCCAGCTAATCCTCAGCTGTATGACTTTGCACTGGCAGTTAACATTTCTGACTCTTCACTGAGAGTGTCTCAGGCCTCTTACATGTTCCAAATATGATGGTTCTATATTCTAAATATCCTAAAGAATTTCAGAAATGTGCTATGCTTTCCTATTTCCCTGCCTGACCACTTCCCACCCTACGCTGTACCCCTAACTTTGCATGCCCACCTCGATTACATCCCCTGCCTTTATCACTCCCAGGATCTAACAAAACAGCTCCAATTTTCGTGTACATTCTTCACAGTCTTTCCAAACTCTGGTTATATGATGCATGGGGTATGAGTCAGTCTAGGGGGAAAGAGGGCCTCTTCTTAAAGTTTATATGTAACTGTGAGCGCATTCAAGCATGTGCTGGCATGCCAGCCCTGTGTTTAAAAAAAAAGAAAAGAAGGAAAGAAAGAGAAAAGAGAAAAGCTGATAGCAAGTAGTGTTTCCCTGCTAAAAAGTATTTCAGGGACATGTGAGCCCTTAAACATTATAAAGAAGAAAAGTGAGTCTGCCCAGAGGGCAGTGGGGGACATTGTCACCCCCCAGTCCCTCTCCACCTTAAATTTCTGCTGTAAAAAGGTTCCCCCGCTTCATTCCCCTCTGAAGTTGAAAGCTCCAGTTGAAATTCCTTACTTGGAAGGTCACTCATTTTCTCATAGCCAAAAAGCCTGTTTGCTTTTGTCTTCCCACTTGCTTTCAAATGAAAATATCAGACCACAGACCATCTTGCTTCTCCGACTCAAAAATTAATTACATCATGTCCAGAAGTGAAGGTTGTTGAAAGTTATTAATGTATTTTTTGGGAACACTCTGCATTCCGAATGCTTTTACATGAATGCACAGATGCTTGCTCTCGGCCTGACCCGATCAGCAGTTCTGGATGGTGTGGGCCAAAAACCATGGTCACATATTGTCCACCTCAGTCCCTCACTGTGCTCATTCAAAAGCACACTATCAAGCACATTTTTATTATCATAAAGTGTATCTATTTATTTCCCATTGTTTGTCAACATCTCCCAGAAGCTTTTTGAATAGGACTTCTTAACCTGCCAATTCCAATCATTTCTGTCTGTCAACCATTATTTCTATTGCCTTGTATTTCTTACAGAATTACAACTTGAAATTAGCACTGTGCTTCTACCTGTTGTGTACAGCATACTTACCAGTTGTAATGTGCCAAATACATCAGCTGGACAACTAATAGGACTCATATGTGGCCTGGGTGCCTGTCCTCCCCACTCTGGGCAAGGGTCCTGCCCCAGGTTTGGCAATCCCATGTTTTGCCAAGCTGCTACTCTGCAAAGATGAAATAAAAGTCCAATTGTCTGGGACAAGGCTCTACAGATATGGGGGAAATAGTGATAGCTGAAGTAATTCAAGGTAATTTGTATTTTATAAATCCTTTATATATATATATGTATACATATATTTTTTACATTAAAGCAGTTGCTCTAATGACCCTGAACTGATACAAGATTAGAGATTATTTTTCATTACATTAAGGCGTCAGTCTTGCTTTACAATCCCTCCATATTTGGGATGATGCAGAAAACACATAGGCACAAATCAGTGATAACTCAATATTCTCTGTGCTTTTCTAAAGCCACCCAGACAAAGAGGCCAGCTTAGGAACAAGGGTTCCAGGGTTTCAGGAAGGGTCAGCAGGGTGAGTCTCCAGGAGAAAATAAGAGTATTGGAACATGGCATGACAGATCAAAAATTTAAAAACTTGATCCTTGACCACAGGTTGAGCACTTTAGAAAAGTATAATTCCCACAGGGATGCAGAGAACCTACCTGTGGTGACAATGGAGCAGAGTTTGACTTTGGGAGCAGAAGGGCCTGGTTTGTATTCAGGCTGCACCCTTTGGCGTCAGCCTCCAGTGAATGATTTAACTCCCACATGTGGTCTGGTACCATTCACGTTCCTGCAGCCTTGCACTGTACATCTCAGTCACATGTTTTTCTTAGCGGTCCAGGCATGACTTCCTTCTTCAGGTCTTCCCACCCTCCATGTGTACACGGGATTATCACTGCCCAGCCCACTCCCCCATGTCTCTTTCCTTTGTGGCACATTTCTCTGTGCACCTGCAATCACTGAGTTTCTTCGGATTCCCACCTTGATAAAGGCAAGAACTAGGCCCATTTTTGTGTACCATTGTATCCTCAGTACCAACCATCATATCTGGGAACAGTCAATATTTAGGAAATAGTTGTTAAATAAACATGTCATCTAAATCTATATTTTCTGAAAAATAGAAACAAGGCTATCTACGTCAAGTGTTTTTCCAAGATTGAATTATGTAGCATACATAAAGTCCACAGAGTAATTCCTGGAATATAGCAAACACTGTAGAAACAAATACTCATAGATTATATTAATATTTAGAATCTTATCTTTTAGCCTAAGTCCTGTCCTCAGATTGAACAGTTACATGAATCACCTGAATTTGTATGTGTATGCATACATGTTTCTGGGAAGTGGATTATCTATCATCTTCAGACCTTCAAATGAAGACCATTACTCCCTCCAAAGATACTAGAGTAATTGCTATATAGACTGATACCATTAGACTGTAGTGAACAACAGAAGAGCTCATTGTAACTAAGAGTTTGGAGAACACACATTCTAATTCTCAGCCAGGCTTAATTTGCCTTAATATTTGAGTAATCACAGAACACTGAACCAGGAATCAGGGGAGGTGGTCTCTCAATCCTTCCTCTTTGCTAACTCTATGATCATGGTTAATTCATTTACCCTTATAAATTATTTTTCCCTGGATTAAGCAGAGATAAAAACGAGGAGGTAAAACATTTTAATATATATTTAATATTTAATATATAATCATAGAGATACAAAGATATAGTATTACATGAAAAAGATAAGGTCTGCAAGTCAGAGTACCTATTGCTCAGAGGATGCCTTGTCCTGAATAGGTGAGTAGAATAGGTGAGTTACACTAGATAATATTTAAGATTTCCTATAACTGCTCACCTTGATCCAAAGATGTAAAATGTAAATAGCCCCTGTTCTGGGGATCTGTTTTCTACTTGACTCATTGCTCTGCTAATTTACACTCTTGCCCACATCAATGACACAATCTTTACTGACTTATTTGCAACACTGAGATAGAAACACTATCGTAGTCTATCCAGACTGCATTAATAAAATATCTTATGCCAAGTAATTCATAAACAACAGACATTTATGTCTTACAGTTCTAGAGGATGGGAAGTCCATGATCAATGTGCTAGAAGTTTCAGTGTCTAATCTCTACTTCACAGATGATACCCTGTAGCTATATCCTCAGGTCATGGAAGGGGTGCAAAGAAACACGCTCAATCTTCTTTAAGAAAGGAACTAATCCCAAACAGAGGAGAAGTAAGCCTTCAAGGCACAATCACTTCCCAAAGGTCTCTTCTTTTAACACCGTCATATTATGTATTAGGTCTAACATACAAAAGGTAGAGGACATCAATTTTCAAAAAATAGTAGAAATGGAAAAGTAAGAGGCATGCTTTGCTCTTTGATGATTTTCATTCCACATATTTAGCACAATGGTAGACTTCTTAAAAGTGAACTAAGTTAGGGTAGCAAGAGGAACACAAGACTTGGTAAAGCCAAAAGTACCAAAAGCTCAGTTTAAAATATTTTCCCCATTCAGCCCAGCAGATCACCAATAGAGATGAATCTAAATCTAACCGCTCTCCGGAGTTGTAATTTCTGTGCTTTCTTCACTATCACCTATGAATCTGAGTTTTGCACAAAGAGGTTTCAATTTTTTTCATTGAAGTGAAGATCCATCTCAGTTAATATGAGCTTGAAAAGAGAAGAAGAACCAAGTGGAGGATGTTAACTTTCAAAAACACAACACTTAGAAAAATTCCACATAGCAGGAGTCAAAATTAGCAGGAGATAAGGAGGAGTCAACTAGCAGGAGATAGAGAACCTAACTCTGTTGGCCCATTAAAGGCAAGGAATCTAAAAAGGAAAATGAAGTCAAAATTCTCTAAGGTGGACCAGGTTTCTGGAAATCTATCTCTATGGATGAGCCTAGGAAAGACTTGAAGTCTAAAGTTCAGTCTTGGAGGACTAAACACTTAAATTCACTCCGGCTTTCTTTCCAGATGGAATTCAGACTAATGAATCTGGATCATCCAGATCAGTCCCTGCAGTTCTGTTCATTGCCCCTTTATCCAGATCCTTCTTCAAGTCCATTTATTTGAGGACACACAAAGATCTGTTAGCATTTCAGGTAATGACAGTTTCCCGAGCATGGAGATAATTTTCTGCACTCTACTCCAATTTGATTCCTGTGCATTTTTTGCTGAGAGCCCAGTTCCTCAGTAAGGAAGAGTCTGCTTTGATTGGGCCTGAAGTGCAATGAAACCACATTGCCTATAATCATGCAGTCTCACTGACCTGGTTTCTATAAATAGATAAATTCATCAAGGAAAAAACACAAGATTAGAATCTAAAAGCCATCTCAGGAAATTATTTGTTTCATATGTTTGCCTCAGGTCAAATTAAAATTTCAACCATCCCTAAAATCCATATCTGTCTGTATATTTTAGATAGAGCTTTAGATTAAATAAGCTTCCTAGATAACTTCTAATATATGATCAATTTTTCTGTCATTTGTGTTATTTTTATGACTGTGGTAGAATAGATGAGAACTGGATAAATCTTCCAGACTGTAGTGAATGTCATTTTACAAATGACAACACTGAGGACTAGAAAAAAAGATGACTTTCCTGAAGTAACATATATTCATTTATTCTTCCATTTATTCATTCATTCAACATTCACTCAAAAAATATTTATTGAATGCTGACTCTATCTAGTCACAGTTGTAGATACAGTGATACAGCAGAATATTAGTTTCCTAGGGCTGCCATAACAAAGTACTACACACTGGGTGGCTTAGACAACAGAAATTTATTATCTCACTTCTAGAGGCCAGAAGTCTGAGATTGAGGTATTAGCAGGACTGACTTCACAAATAAGCCTGTGAAGGACAATCTGTTCCATATTTTTTTTTGCCTTATATTTCACTTTCACCACTTAGTTCTCCCATTTCCCTTTTGAAGATTTAATATTTATTTTTTGATCATCTACTATATTATAGGCAATTCTTGGAGATACGTAAAAATCAAAATGGGAATCATTCTTGCTCTCTTGGAATACATTTTTAAACTTCACATATTATTTGGATGAGCCATAGTAACTCATTCTAATTTCACTTTTTGACTGACTTCTATGAGACACAAAGACTATCTGGCCTCTGATGAAATTCTCCCCACGATGGGGCATTAAAGCTTTACCACAAAACTCATTCCATTGGGAACTCCTTAGTTGGAGTTGTCCTTTATGTCAATCTAAAATCTGATTTTCTGATCTATTTACCTGTTTGCCCTAGGTCAGTAGAGATAAAATATTTCTCCCTTCCAAGTGGCAACTTTTAAATTTTGGAAGAAATATTAAATTTCTATTCATTTCTTCATTATCTTTCACTGTTGTATGCAGCTCATGATCTCTGCAGGAGTTACCTGCCTCTAGGTACACTCTGTCTGTCTGTTTAGTTTTAACTAAATGCTGGCCCAGGGAATACGGGCCACATGTATGCTTTGAACAGTGCTGTGTTCAGAGGGAGTAGGACTTACTTGGTGTGGGCATGCTCCAAGTAGTCCAGCCCACAGTTCCATTAGCATTAATTGTAATGATGATGCAATTTTGGTTTATATTAAATATATAATAAATATACTTTTCTTCAATGTTAGACATTTATGTTCGCCATCTTTGTATTTCATGTTACTGGTTTTGATCTTTCAGTTGAAGTCTTGATATTGTTTCTAATTTTAAATTCAGATCTACTGCAGTATGAGAGAAAACTGAAGTCCTCAGATTCTTCACTGTATGACTTTCACCAGGTCACCTGACTTTCTGAGCCTTGCTTCTGTTCACCGTGAAAAAACAAAAAAACCACAGAGGGGCTTAAGCTTAGTAATAAGTCTTCTCCAGAGGGTTGTGAGACTCTCAAATGTGAGAAATTAGGTGAAATCATTCCATAGATTGGGAAACAATATGTAAATGATAATTAATAGCAGCAATATGATTGGTTTTCTTCTCCATTTCTGCCAAATGTGGAGATGATGAGCATGCTGTCTGTGTCTTTAGCCGCCAATTCACTGATTCAAGTGCCAAGTAGATTAAAACCAAAATATTGATCAACATTCTTTAGGTTTGTTTACAACTTGTTGTGACTCTATCTGAAGGTATTGTGACCCAACCTGTATAGTTTACCTTAGCCGCAAAGATCTTATAAGCCTGGCTATGTGTCAACATATTATGGTGTAGTAGCTTTGAGGCAGACAAGATTGGCTTCAAATCCAGCTCAGCTATTTGCCTAAATTACTTGATCTCACTGATCCTCTGTTTCTTATCTTTTAAAAGGGAGATAAACAAAGTACCTGTCTACTAGGACTGTTGTGGGGTAAACAAAATAAGACAATTAGGATTTGCTTGTTGAACACAACACAGTGTTTAACAAGCAGTGGCTATATTTATGATATTATTGTGAAAATTAAATTTCTCTAGTTGATCCTCTGGTTTTATAAAGTAGCATTACTTCAAAAGTATGAAAATAAATTAGGCTATCCTAACTCTTAACTCGCTTAAATCTTTATGAAGCTCTGTTCACACCTCATACCCACCACATTCCTTCATTAATATTCACAAACCATTTAGCTTAAAAATCTATTCTTGACTTTTTCTGTTGCCCTCTGAGAATAGCTGGCCTGACTGTGGATTAGGGAATCTATCTTTCTTTTTGAAAAATGGATTAACATTTCCATTATTCACTCATCTCTTTTGGTCACTGGAATAAATCTCCGAGGTTAATCCTCTGTTCACATTTACCCATTCAAAGAGAATATTTTGGACATGTACTGTTTGCCTGACACTCCAGTGGGGCAAAACTGGCACCCAGCACTGGCAGCTAGAATTCATTTACAGAAGCCAGGCTTTGTCTAACTCTTAGAGAGCTGCAGTTGACTCCCTCTTCTCATTGTTTGTGTGTGTGGACAAGTCACTTAATGCTGAGTCACAATTTCCTCCCCAGCAAAGTAGGATAATAATAGTTACAATGACTACCTTGCAGGGTGAAAATAAATGAGAGAGATGTTAAAAAAAAAAGTCCCCCAAGAAAACAAAGCAGGCACACACAAAAACGTTTGAAGTATTATTCATTCTTATCCTTCCAGCCTGCAGACCACTTTCCTTGCTGCAGAACTTGAAAGCAAAATATGAATTTAATAGTTCGGTTATCTGTTATCATTTACACCATCTGCCCCAGGCAGCTTGGTGATCACTTCCTTGTTCTAGTTTCAGACACAAATGAAAATATTTTTCTGTGGTCTTTAGCAATTTCAACAAGCCCAAATTTCATTATTTATTTGTTATTTATATCCACATGGTATTTTATATTAAAATACAAGTACAGTGAGATCCTGTATAACCAGAAAAAGATGAAGAGTACAAGAATGAAGAGATGGTTGGGTAAGAAAACCTAAGCTGAATATAATCTGTGCGATTGAGCAAACATTTAGCTTCACTTTGGGGAAACAGAGCTAAAAACGATTGGTCTGGGTGTGGGTAGCATAGGAGGAGTTACACGGCACTCTCTGGTTAATAACAAGAGATGGACAGCTGATGTCCCGCTGAACTCCAATAGAGATCATGCAGAGAGTTCAACAAAAAGGACACCAGACAACCTGATGGAAATGTCTTGAGCAGCAATTTTATAAGGGAGTTAATATGTTGCCTAAGTAGTCACTTTTAACATACAATGCTTAATAAAAGAGTGGTGTCAAACTATAATTTTCTGAGGATACTTCCAGAGGAGAGAAGGTAATATTATACATGTACAAGTATTTTTAATAATGTAACCTGGTAGGAGACTAGACATTTAAAAATCTAAAATAATGAATAATTATCATACCTGTTAAATTACGTGTTTTCTCTTTCAGCCAGACCTCCACAAGTGGCCACGCTGCTCGCACTTACAGGTTGGGGCTATACTGGCTGAGCCAACAATATAGGTTTTCTACACCGCTGATAAAATGGAGTTTTGTGCTTTAGATAACTGATAGGGAGGTGGCAATATCTATTTCAAAAAATAAGGTCTTCTTGCCTAGAAGAAAGGCCCACCCATCATCCCGAGTGAGGCATGCTATAATCAAAATTTCTCTCAGAAAACAGTTTTGGTCATAGTGAAACTTCGAACTTTAAAGAAGAACTTCAAACTCCATAGAGCAGAAGTTGGCAAACTGTACCTTAAGGGCCAAACTCACCACTTATTTTTGTAAAATAGTTTTATTGAAATGCGGTTATATTCATTAGGTTATGGATTGTCTTTTCATAGACATTACATTATAAAAATAGAGTTAAATAATTATGATAGACAGCACAGGGCCTCCAGTATCCGAAATGTTTACTATCTGGCCCCTTCTAGAAAAAGATCGTCAAGCCCGGCTAGAGAGCAGATATGCAGATCATTCAGGTCTAAAGGGATTTGAGGATCATAGTTACTTTCCCATCAATTTTTATCTGAAATAGTTTAATACAGCCCTTGTTGGACTTTTTATTTGAAGCATCACAACATCATTAAGGACTCCTGGCAATGAATTAACTGCAAATTTCACATCCAAAAAGTTAAGGGAATTAGTAGTCAGTTAGTGATTTCAGTGGTATAAAAACAGAGACATGTTCTCTGACTTCTCTCTTCCTTTTAATTTAAATCTGAATAATTTAATGACACTTTCCTATAAACCAGATGTATTGCCCTCTGATCTAAAGAACAGAAAAATAGACATTCTTTGTAAGGAGACCACTGACTTATCTCCCATGAATGGGAAGTAGCTGCTGATCAGGCTTGCTATGATTAGTGTCGAAAAGGACAAAACATGAGTAGTTCTGAAATTAAAGTCACCCCTTTGGGCAGATGTGCCCTTTGCTTACAGGTGGTTCTATAGTTAACCACCCTGGGAAATTAGTGAATCATCATTTCAGTAAACATAAATTTTGTGGCTAGTATATTAGATAACATATCAGGAAATTATGTTTCACAAAGACAAAAATTTCACTGATATTTTACTTGTTGTAAAAAAAAAATTAGGCTGAAAATATTTAGCCTGACAAATCTAATATTGTCACATTCAGCGTCAAGATGCTATGGTTTGTGTCTAGATGTTCCCCCAAAGCCTCATGTGGTAAAAGGTAGCTGGATCTAGAGTGTGTGATTACTAAATTAGTCCACATTTGGTGTAGTTCTGCTGGGTTCAAGGATGTGATGCTAGGATCAAAAGTATTAGGATTAAGGGTGGCCCATCCAGGTAGCCTGGATAAAATATAAAATACAGGAAGAAGCTGGTTAGTCCCCTTGCTTGCGCTCTTTGCTTACCTGGCTGCCTTCTTCCTGTCTGCCAGGCCACCCTGCCTCGGATCAACAGGCTGTGGACTGAAACCTCCATGAACTGTGAGCTAAGTAAACCTTTCTTCCCCTAACTTTGGGTGTTAGGTATTTTGTCTCAGCAATGAGAGAAAAGTAACTAAGACACAAGATCATCTCCCATTTCCAGTGCTCTGGGTAGACACAAATTACTTCAAAAAGAGGACACTGTTGGGGATTTTGACTTACAGTCTTTTTTGTGTGAACAGCAAGAAAGTTTAGAGACACACTCTCAGCTCACAAGAGCTTACAGATCACAATGCGTCTAACCCACTCCGGCTTTATTTATTTTTCTGAGTCTCATTTTTCTGTTGTCCTACTTTCCTCACCCACTTCTTTTTCACTTTATTTTATCCTGTGTGGTATTAATAAGTAATCCACCTTAAGTCCTTTCTGGAACAAGGCAGAGTATAAGTAAACAAGTTAAAATGAACTGACCTGTCGAATAGAGTTATTCAGTATTGTCATCTGAAGGGTGAAAAAAAAAAATCTGCCAAAAACAACTATTTTGTTTTGGCATCACAGCTTCTCGGGTTTTCTTTCAAACAGAAATCGCTCAACAGGTTCACGGGCTTGCTGCTCCTGCAAGCACATGATCTGAGGACTGTGCGGCTGGAGAGAGGGGGACATTCATCCTTGAGTCTGCTCTGGCACAAAGGTGGCAACTCAGTGCCACTGCCACTGCGGCACAGTGCTTATATCTAATGTTGTCACCAGTATGTCACCAAGTGCGTGGCTTACTGCAAACACCATCTCTTCGTCTCTCTTGAGGGAAAAAATCTCTTTGTTTACCATCTGAATAGTGCTCTACAATTTGGAAAAAGAGTTTACACATACAGCATCTTACTGAATCCTCACATACCATGTTAATTTGGTTTATGACACTTAGTTTACGATTGAGGGAACTGAGACTCGGAGAAGACAAAGTGTCAAGGGACCAGGATTCAAATTTAGGCTTTGAGACCACACCACACACTCCTCGGTTTTCTGTGCTTTCGTTAACCCTCAACATACTCCGAGTCATGTGCTGCAAGCACTATAAAGTCTATGTGATGGGTGATAGTCACAGGCTTAGAAGCTATTCCTTAAATTAAATACCAGATATTCTTTTCTAATAGTTACTTTAGGTCACTGCATTACTTTTCTGAGATTACTACAAACTTGACGCTTTAAAACAACAGAACTTTATTTTGCCACCGTTCTATAGGCTAGAAGTCTAAATCAAGGTGTGAGCAGGACCACACTCCCCTGAAGGGTCGACTGGAAAATCTGTTCTCTGCCTCTTCCCACTTCTAAGCAGCTCGAGACATTTCTTGGCTTGTGGCTACATCACTTCAATCTCTTCTTCTGTCGTCACACTGCACCTGCTCTTCTTTATGTGTCACCTCTTCGGTGCATGTACCTTACACAAGTACAGGCAAATGCCTTTACCACCCACTTACAATACACTTCTGTTCAAAACCTGCAACTTACATATTTTTGTCACCAACAGTAATATCACCAAGTTCTGTAGACTGCAATGTGGACATGTCTTTTCAAAAGCCACAACTCAATCCTCTAAGGCCCCTGAGTCTTGGTGACACTTCATCTTCCCTAAATCTAGAATAACATCACTTAAGAGCAAACATTAAATAAGATAGTCTCAATAAAATTGGCTAATATATAACAGGTACTCAATAAAAGGATTTCGCCCTTTCATCATTGAGAGAGCTTCAAGTACAATCACACAAGTTTTGAGATGGTTTTCCTCACTGGGTCCCCTGGAATGATTCTCAAATACATACTCAGAATTTTCCCTCACTCTCATTTTCTCTTGAGATCTTCTTTTCTTTTCTAAACCTGCATTCATTTTCAGGACAACAAACTTTTTGAATTCTATTTTATCGACTAGGACTAGGATGGTGCTTCTCACAGTTCCTGTGGCGAGGGATTAGTTTTAACTTTATGAAATCAAATTAAAATGCTGTGGTAATAAAAAAAAAATCACCACAAAAGCATCCATTAGTTAATGTACATCCTGCTGCAGGACAGTAACAATTTGCAGAGCCACCCTGCTCAAGGTCTGCACTTTGAGAAACAGGCCAAGGACACCTCTGCACCCTTCAGGACAGCTGAAACTCCAAGGCTCTTCCCATTTTCTCATTCTCGCACTGTTAACCCTCAGAATTTCCTTATTGACATTTACCTTTCTTGCTTTCTCTTTCTTTTTTCAGAGATTAAATAAATCAACATAAAAGTTAAGCATTTACCAAATAATATAATTTTAGCAAAGTTAGCTTTCTAAAAAGGCAGTCATTTCTCCCCACTGTAGAAGATTACTTCATAATAAGATTGAACACTAGAAATACAATAACTATATCCTGGCTCTTCCTGAGTGGTCTGAAGTACATGATCGTAACGGCATACTTAGTTTTTCATTTACTGTGTTTGCCTTTCCTTTGTGTCCATACGGAGGTACATCTCACACAGTGCTATTCTATTTTACCTCCTACTGGATAAGACTTTGAATAAAGTATGTCCTTCATTCAATATTTTTTAGACTGACTTTTATCCCATTAAGTCTTAGTGCTCTCCATAATATTGTTCACCTTTTGCTTAAAAACTCTGAGTTCACTTTGTATCTGCCCATTGTGTTGCTACATACAGTTTCCTGAGGTCATAAATATTATTCTTAGTAAACTCCTTTGTTATTTGTTGAATGAATGAAAGAATGATAATTACTGCAGACTACCTCTATGCTACCAATTCTTTTTTCTCTGCCATGCCTCTTGTTCTTGCCTAGTTGGTAGTCAGTCTTGATTTTTCTCCCTCCCCTTCATGTATTTATCCTCATTCTCAGCTTTGATCCAGTGCCTTTCTCCATTCTCAGCTGTGCATCTTCCTGACGCTCTTGCCATGAACCAGAAGACAAATTCTTTCCTTTGGAGCCTTCTATATAACCAGCTATTATCCTCCTTTCTCCTTTATTTTCCATAGTCATGACCACATGCTCGCAGCACAGAAAAGAATCCTACTCATCCTCCCAGGTTCTCCACTTCCCTTCGTAGTCCTAGAGATGCTTCCCGGATTCCTCGAGATGGTGGCACTTGTTCCCACATGAACTACTGGAGAAGTAGGCTTTAAAGAGTTTGATGAGTCTTGTCGGGCTCTCTGTCATATCCAGAGGCAAATCATCTCCTACCTCCAAGAAGGCAGCACACAAACCAGTGACTATGCCGTAGTTTTCCTCACATGCCAACTCCTTACACAACCCCCTACACACAGCCAGCAGACTGTCATTTCAACACAGTGCCATCATTTGAATGCTTAACTTCCTCCAATGAATGGCATAACGCTTCTTTTTGAACAAGTCTGGAGTCGCCCTCCAGAATCTCTGAAAGCTCCACCCAGCCTAATTTCTTCTTCTTCATCCACGGATGTGTCCCAATCTCCCAGTGATTGTCAGTGACAGCCTTGGAGTCACTTCACAGTTCCAGGACACTTCTTTATCCTCTGCATAGCTCTAGATATTTAACCTTAAAAAAAGAAAGCTGTCCCCTCCCACTCCACATCTTATGATTCATTTCCCTCCAAGGTAGACTCCCCCAGGGCAGATTGCAGAGCACAATATGATTTGTCCACCTCCTCCCTTCCCTTTCATATCCCAGAATAAGCACACAGGTCTTTCCATTTTAAAATAATGTGGAGAATCAAACGGAGATAATGACAACAAACCTGAAAAAGTTATCCAAAAATGAAGTAATCTAAGTGTTGGCCTACTTATTTCAATTGGCATATCATTACAAGCTCCCTTTTTATCTAGTATGCTCAGGAACCAGAGTGGTGTCTTATTAATTTTTAATGTCTTCTACAACCTTTGTTATAATATTAAGTCCCCATGTAAGGCTTCCAGGTTGAGTAACCTGGCATTTTTATGGGGACCATTCGGGGACACAGGTCAGAAATACCTGATGATTCTTCTTAAACACATCAAGGTCTTCTCTGCAATTGCAAGTGTTTCCTGCTCTTTCCGAAACAATCCCGGTCAGAACTCTCCTGTCTCCTTAGAGGGGATAGCTTCAACTCCCATGCTCACTGGTCCCATCGTCATCTGTTCTGGGAAATCTGCCCTGAGTAGCACATGCAGCTCACACACCAGCCAGGCATGAGCTGCCTTTTCAGATACCAGCTGTGTGCAGTTTCTCTGATGTTGGCCTTGGTGACTCCCATCATTTTATGAACAGCCAGGACCAGCCACTTAATTCCCAGGATTAGAGCAAAATGAAATCATGCTCCCCTTGTTCAAAAAGCATTAGGAGTTTCAAGATAGCAACGGTACAGGATTAAACTGAGTACAGGGCCCTCTGAGTCCAGAAGTCTAGGTGACTGCCCAGGTGTGCTCTCCCAGAGAGCTGGCCCTGCTATGAATACGTCTTTCTGGAACCCTGTTCTTAGATAGTCTTCGATCTTTCTTAATCTGCCTTGCTCCCTCTTTGGCTAACTTCACCATATTTATATTTCAGATTCGGTGAATTTGCAGTAAGAAAAGTTGATTTCTAGATATAGGTAACAGTCTAGCCTTGTTCAGACCAAGTTATTGGTAGATCCCATGCTTGATGCTAGGGACAAAAAACTGAAAACTATGCAGGCTCATAATCTGGTGGCTGTAGTGAGACTTAGAGTAATAACTGCAAAAAATCCCTAGAAAGTAATGTCCTAGAAGTGTAGAAAAAGTGTACAAAGAAGGAGAGAGTAAAGGAGGAAGGGACGGAAGGAAGGAAGGAAGGAAGGAAGGAAGGAAGGAAGGAAGGAAAAGATGATACATGTGCCTAATTTCTACCAGTAGAAAAAGACAGTTCCTCACATCTTGCCCATCAGTCCACGAATGGATGACCACCCATGTCCCATACATTAGAGGGTGCTAAGAAGTCTGTTGTCCTGATAGCTCATCCTCGCCGGCCTACCTTGATTGCTGTAATTCTGCCATTAGAGTCATGGCTGCAGTGGTGAAGGTATCGATAAGATCCTACCCAAGTAATAGCTCACCCGAGCAGACAGTGGTGAGTGGAAAGGGGAGAGAGTGCAAAGGTCCAAGATACCCAAGGAAAAAGGAACTTCCAAAGAGACAAATGCTCTGAAGGAGAAGCATATATCCCAGAAAATGAGTCTTTCTAATTTCTAGGTGCATATGGGGCCAAGACAACTGTCACTCCATCATGAACTTGTTCTGATCTTGTCATAATTCTCCAGGGCCTAGGGAAAGACTAAAAACAGAGCATCATAGAAAAGCTCAGGCTTATTCATGCTTATTTACTACACCTGCTGTAACACTGCCTGTATCTGTCTGATCTCACCCTCGCCTCAGTACTTTGCCATTGTCTGCAACTTCGGAGTGGCCTCACCAAGGTTCCCATTTCCCTTGGAAAACACAGTGACAAGGAAAAGACATTGGTCATCCTCGAAATTCCTAAAGACATGAGTTAGAAAGGGCAATGGACACCCCACTTCTTGTTGACAGACCACTGGAAGAGATGGTACTCTGAAATTTACTAGTCTAGGTAGGTAGTAATGGTGGACACCAAATTATCCTTGAAATTATCCTACAGGTTATGATGGAAAAGAAGCTGGATTTAGAGTCAAATAGATCTTCTGAGAGCTGCTTCTTCTTGTACTTTCAACAATTATAGGTCACCTAAATTCTGAACCTCTGTTTCTTCATCTGTGAAACGGGAATAATGACAGTTTCTCTGAAGGGCTGTGGGAACAAGGTTTAGAGATCCTGGCACACAGCTTTCAACAGTGCAGTTCTCTTCCCCCATTAGTCCTCTGAATAAAACATATAAAATCGCAAAGTTCTGCATTACTAAAACTGTTAATTCCGCCAGAGAAAAGAATAATTTTTTTTAACAATTTTGATATATATCCTAAATATTCTAGCTAAACTCCAGTACAGCTAGTCCAAGAACTTACGTCCCCCGTGGCACATGTGTTTCTGAAATGGTTTCTGTACGTGAAGGAAAATGGAGCTCTTTTCTATGAAATTAAGAATGTGGTTTTATTATTATTAATATTTATATGGGTCTCTCAAATCAATTGTTATATTCCTAGAATTACCAACAAATGAATTTATAAGATTATTTCAATGACTTGTGTACTACATTAGTAACATTGAAGAAAAAATCCTCTCAATGTAGCATGTGAACACCCAAATCATACTTCATATTTTAGGGACACACTAGTAAACTGTTCTGGGAATGAGACTGCAAAAGTCTTTTCCAAAATGGTCTCACTTATCCATGCAGCTCCAAAAGTGAAAATTCTGTAGAGCCCTGGGTTCAATCCCCAGCACTGAAAAAAAAATTTTTAAACTCTAATACAAGCTACCAGAGCCTTCCCCAAAACAAAAATAAATAGTCTGAACTCAAAAAAATAAAAGGATTTAGCACAGGCTTCAAATTCCTGAGGTGGGAGTCTCCCACAGATCACAGGGAGCTGATCCTGCACAGAGGAGCTGGCCTGGCAACAGGGCTGCTAGGGAAAGAGCGAGAGGCAAGAGGGAGGCTAGAAGAAGAAAAGGAAGAAGAAAAAGTGCTTGGGCATATTTAATTTTATGAAAGAGTTTTCAAAATACTCAGCCCTAGGTGAGGATTCAGTCAGATAACTGCCTTTGAAAAGCTTTTCAAACTCTGGCTAATAACGGGGTTGGGAAGGGGGGTTTGTTTGGGGCCCTCCATGGGAAATAATAAATTCCTGGTGACTGATGGCACTCATGTGCTGTTGGCCATTAAAAACATCTTCTGTTCTTGAGTCACAACGGAAGCTAGAGCTTGAATTTTATTGTTCAATTTGTTTTTTTCTTTCCTGGGTGAGCCAGCATTAGATGGAGGAGTTGAAGCTTTATAGTAGGACCCCAAGAGACCAAAAGCTAAGCCAAGCCAATGAGGATAATGCCAAAGATCTTCTAGCCTTAGTGAAAATACAGGATTCAAAAAGAAAAAGAAGGATGATTATAAAGAATGACAGTCTGTAACTTAGGCAAAATGTGTTGGCTAGGTTGGTGAGTCTCCCTTTTTAAAAAATAAACAAAAAGTTTCCTAGTTGACTCTTTCTATCTCCATTCTTGGCACACCACTAAGAGGCTAAACTGGTTGTCATCCCACAGGACTGAGGGAATTAGCTCACCTTCAGAGAGGATGCAGGCACTCTGGCTGTTAACAGCAGAAGGTTGAGATTTAAGAGAAAGAGTAGGCTTTTGTGGGTGTTGATAGTATTTTCTGTGTCCTTAAGGAAGTCCTCTAACTTGGGTCTTGGGTCTTACCTAAACTGTGCAATTTTTTTTTTTTTCAAGCATATTATAGTTGCACTTTTTTTTTTTAGTTGCACTTTTGAAAACCATACTTGTCATTTTCCCTAAGCTTGGTAATGACAAAAAATACATAAGAATTTGGGGTAACTGCTGATCATAATTAAGCCCAATATGGTCACTAAAAATCTGCCATATGTTTTACTTTAGCATTCATTTCCTCATCTGTAAAAGGGAGAGCACGTCTAGGTTCCTAACATCAGGTACCAAGTACGAGATTTACACAGAACGAGAGCTAATATTTTTCAGGAGTCTAAAAGAAAAGTAAACAAAAAATATTGCCTTAGGGCAGTACTGCCTTCTAGTCCCAACTCTTCTGTACTGTGAAGCAAGAATACAGGTGTTTCTGTTTCTCTAGGCCCAGAAAAGGATATGGGCCTTCTCCCCTTGCAGAGTTCTACTAAAAAGTGGGTAAATTCCTCTCTGTTTTCACTGTATCCCAATTTCCAGTAAACCATAAAATTGTAAGACAAAGAGTAGTAAGATCCGAATCTTCCTGCTGGGGACTTGATGAAGATAAATTAGACAGTGACAGTCAGGAGAAGATGGAAGGCTTTCCCAGACAGAGGCCAAACTAATTCAAAATGAAAATCGTCAGTTTGACTGTGCTCACATGTTACTTAAAAATCAATAAAGAAACAAAGCGAGGGACCCCTGAAGCCATTTTAGCAGCCCCCACTTTTACACTCAACTCTTACTTAGCAGCCTTGAAATATCTTGGCTCTGAAAATGCAGTCAATCATCATTAATAATGATATTTTTATAGCACTTTAAAAATTGGAATTTCCAGAGCCACTTTGATAGATGCCCTGTCACTACCTTGCCATTTGCGTAATTTTTTTATGTTTGTTTTTTTTTCCTTTTTCTTTTCTTTTGTAATTTTCTCCACTTAAGTGACTTTCTAACAGAAAAAAGGAAGGAATTTTTTTTTATAGAAAAATTCATAAAAGGTAACATAGCTTGCCCTGTGCTAGGAATCCCACACTGTAAGAAAGGTGATCTAGTGAATGAGACAAGGACTTTCAACTTTGCTGGTTCTAGGATTTGAGTGTTCATTACGGAGTTAAAAACAAATGCCTGCCTCTTGCCTTTGGGTCTGAAACAAGAGAGGTCACTGAGCTCACACAAAGATGGAAAGGATTAGAAGTAAAGGCTGGGTGGTTGTTCTCTCCGATACACAAACATCTCAGCCAACTTCCCACTGTTTATCTCACTGTGCACTTTAGAAATTACTACCTCTACACTGACCTTACTGGAATGTTCAGAAATATTTCTGTGAAAATTTTGAATTTATTAATTTATAAAATAGTCAAATGTTCACTTACTTCTGGCTGTATCTGTCGATCTCTCTGTCTCTCTGTCTTTCTCTCTCTGTGTGTCTCTGTCTCTTTCTCTCTGTGTGTCTCTGTCTCTCTCTATCTCTCTCTCCTCTCACCACTGAATATTCCTTGCTTTGGAAAATGTACATGGAATTTCTTACTTCTCTTGTAACTTCCACAAAATCACCCAAATTTATGAGAAACCTTACAAAAACCAGCTTTGAAGGGGGACACTAACAACTCCTCTGAGCCAAAAAATTAGATTAGATTAGATTTTTCAGATGTTTGTTCATTTGGGGTTTTAGTTGTGTGTGTGTGTGTGTGTGTGTGTGTGTGTGTGTGTTTCCCCCTTGCAACCTCCTTTCTTCTTTGCCTACAAAAGACTGCACAGAGATTTTTATCACCACTGGGGGCTTAGTACTGTTGGTGAAAAGGCAAGTTCCTGTCCTAGTGCTGAACTAAAAAGGAATAAATGTCTTGGATGTATCAAGTTTCTTTGTCAAGCAAACAAAAATAAAGGGATCTAGTTTACTGGAATAGTTGCAGTGCTTATTAAAATTGATGACTTCGAAGATTCTGTGCCTCTCTTCCTTTAACCAGGGCCCTCAGCCAAGAATCTGCTGTGCTGTTAAAGCCATCATGTTATTGGGGTGTTGTAAAACAGACCACTGATGTTGCCCTTGCTCACTCTTCAGGTTTCAGGGCAATAGTGGAGGCTTTGGGGTCCAGAGGACAATGGACAGTCATTTGGTCCAGGGATGTCAATGATATGAGACCTAATATACTTCCTGGTATTTTCTCTCCCTGAACATCATTCAAAAAAGAAAGAAAAGGAGCTAGATTAGCATGGGGCGGAGTTTGGCTTTTCTTAGAAATGTAAGACTCTGCAGAAGTGTGCCTTTATTTTTGGCACAAATTGCTATAGCAAATTACATAGCTTATCAGATGTGGTTTTTTGGGCTCAGTAGAGAAACCACTGCAGGGACTTGCTCTCTTTGTTGTTTGTTCCCAGTTGGGAATTTGGGATAAATCAATGTCCTGTTATAATTTAGAAACAGGCTTGAATAATAAGTGCTAACAGTATCTGTGATTCAATTAAATTCACATTACTCCAACTTAACAAAGTAAACCTTGGTCCTAGAAGAGATTTCCAATCTGCCCTAAGAGTTGTGAGACACAAAGGTTGAGCCTCTGTGTCACAAATTAGTAAGTGGAAACTTTAGGGGAAGGAAAAGGGCAGAAGAGATAGCAGGTCTGGCCTAGTAAATGAGAGAAGATTTTCACCACTTCTCAAGAATCCTCTCCCTTATATACTGGTGTTATAGCTTGTATCTAGATGCCCTCCCAAAGTCTCATGTGCTCATAGGTGGGGCTTGGGGGAGATAACTGGATACTGGGTGTGTGATGCTCTGGACTGGATTAGTCCACTGATGAGTTTATAGCTAAATGTGATGTTGGGAGGTGAAGCCTGGTGGAGGAGGTGGTCACTGGGGTATAGCCTGGCAGCGTCCAGCTCCCTTCCTCTTCCTTGAGTGGATGAAGACATCCTCCTACTGCCAAGTCATGAGCTCCTTGAGTGGATGAAGACATTCTCCTCTGCCAGGCCCCTCTGTCATGGCAAACTGCTTTTTGCCAACTATGGACTGAAACCTCTACAAATTATGAACCCAAATGAGCCTTTCCTCCTTACAGTTGTGGGTGTTGGGAACTGTGTCCTAGCGATAAGAAAGCAACTAAGACAATTGGCCATCTACATGGACTCATTCTCGTATGACAGGGAAACCAAAGTAGACTGTCATTTTTTATATAATGACATATATTTGTTTCATCGATGAAATGGAGAAAGATAGATTTAAAACATAATTTTATAAACAGGAACTTTCTACCAGTTGGAAGAGGCACAGAGTATTCATGTGTTTATCAATTTATTCATTCATTTATGCAAAGGTAAAGCACTTTAAGGAATGCAAAAGAAATTTAAGAAAACAAGGCTCAAGGAAGCAAATTTATTAAGAGTAGAATGCATGGTAGTAGCTAAGCAAGTTCATCTCACCTAGGGGTACTGTTATGCTACTCCAGAGACTGCGGATAGGGGAGCAAAATCAATGCAAAAGGAGGGGGTGCTGAGAGGAGATGGATCTTAATCAGAAACTTTAATAAGACATAGATTTTCAGGGGTTTTTGCCTTGAACCTCTTTCCTTAGTGAAAAATTACACGGAAATCCAATGCACAGAGTAATGAGACCCAAGCCTATCTCTTAGTGCTCTATACTTCCTCTATGCATCCCGTTACCCCTCCTATCCAAGCATTCACTGTTTGAAAGCCACTGAAATACAGAACCATTCAGGGGACATAGGGAAGGAAGGCAGCACAGTGGGCATGGAGAGCAGCCTGTGCAAAGCCGAATAAAGGGCTGCTGCTAGATTTTCTGCACAATGAAAGCATTTAGGCTAAGTAATCTATCTGAAGTTGATTCAGTGGGCATCAGGGACCACTGAAGATTCTTAAGGCAGGGAGTGATAGGATAAAAATTAATATTTAAGAATATTAGCATGACAGCCATGTGCTGATATTCCAGAGGATACAACTGTGATAATCCAAATGTCAGAAAGGGGAAGGTGTCTCCAACAAAGCTGCAAGTCTAAAATTGAGGGTACCACTATTCAACCAATCTTGGTAACTGAATGGATAAGACAGTAAAAGGAAACACAGGCTAGAAGGTCATTTTTGACCGATCAGACTAAGTGAAAAATAATTTATATTACACACAAGCAGGAATCACTAGGTTTTTGTATGATCATTATCTCCGTTGGTCATTATGTATTTGTATGACTGTTTTACTGATACTTTACTAATGTGAGGCTATAAAATTCCATGAGACCAGGGACTCTGCCTGTTTGGTCACCATTGTATCACTAGACCTTAGCATAATAGTTCTATAAATGGCACATAAATCCTGGTTGAACTAAGAAACCCAGTAAATGACAGCTACAGAGAAAGTTCAGGTTTTCTTAGGTGAGGAAAACAGGTCTAAGTGCACGTTTCCCACTCCTGTGTAAGACAGGATCAGAGAGGAATTGACATGTCAGTGATGGGTGTAGAAAGTAGGCCATCAACAGCAACTGAAGCCATGAGAATTCATTTGTTCATCCAAGTAAGTCTAAAGACAGAAGAACAGAATGAGCTGGGGATTTTTAGGCAGAAGTCAAATGGAAAGCCGGAACAGTCCAAAGTAAAGAATGCTTCTTTGAGGGTAAATTTGGAATGGTTTGCCGTACACCCACACTTGCAGACATTTATAAACTGTACAGGAAGAAATCCTCTTTCAAAAAAGTTGAAAACACTAGGAATTTTGGAAGTGGAAACAAAATGCACAATTAATCAGGAATCCAACCCTTTTTCAAGTCCCTGTCAGAAGTCTTCAGTGTATTTGGAAAACTGTGGTTGATCCACCTACCTTGTACCACATATAATAGCACCCTACTGAGGAACACTGACCATGACATAGTCTTTTATTTCCTTTACTTTTCTCTTCTTTTTCTTCTACAGTATTTCCCACTTTTCCTCTAGCAGCAACACATAAAATATCTTTTCTAGAATTATATAATCACATGAAATTCCAAAATCTCACTTACTGATCTAATTTTTGTGCCAACCCACCTAAAATTTGTCTATTGTTTTTGTTGTTGCTACTATTGTAGTTGTTGCTTTGGCTTTCTGAGTTTTTGTTTTGTTCTATTCTTTGGTTGTGGGAAAGGGGAGAAAAAGAAAAATGATTGAAAATCACAAAATATGATCCTTTTTTGTCAAAAAAAAGTTTGTATCTTACTTAGACCATAAGGCAACTAGGTCTTTATTTTCTTCATAAAAATACAGATCTGAGAACATTATAATGACAAAGTTATAATGTGGATTTTCACCTATGTAATATTTTTTCCTGTTTAGTTCTGTGAGACACTGTGTATTTTATTTAGAAAATGAATAGGAATAGATTTTGAATGTTTATGTGTTAAATGCTAAAATTAATATATAAAATTTAAGCACTAAATTCTAAAAGTATTTTAAAATTAAGTCTAATACTGAGAAAAGAAACTTGGTGGGGTAGCACTGAGAATTAAACCCAGGTCTTCATGCTGAGCTATACTCCTATTTTTTTGTTTTTCTGGACAGGATCTTGCTAAGTCACTAAGTTACCTAGGGTTGGCTCAAATTTGCAATCCTCCTGCCTCAGCCTCTCAGAATGTTGGGATTACAGACATGTGCCACCACGGCTGCTGAAAAGAAAACTTGATGAACAAGACACTGCAACCACCAAAATATTCATTCAGGAAAAGCTACACAAGTACTTGTTGATTTCATGCTTCAGATGGAAAATACCAAATTACCAAAACCTGTGATCAGTTTAGTGACAATACAGAACCATCATGAGTCTCTGCTAAACCTAGAATCTAATCTCAGATGACTGTGGCTCTGCTCAAAGCTATTTCCTACTCATGAAGCCTTTTTGGAGCTTGTTCATTTATTCACGCACACTAGACCCTGGGGGAACATTTCCAGTGTGTCCAGCTCTGTGCTCATTAGAGGAAGAGGAGACAGTCCCTGCTACTGGGAACTCAAGCTGGTAGGCGGTCCCACCATAACCACTTTCATTGTCTTTGGCTCCTCACATTCCTAAAGACTTGGCAGCTGGCTGAATGGAAACACTTGGTTCTCTTTGTTCCTATCAGTGTGTTTATGAGACATAAAAACCTTAGACAGCTATAATTTAACCTCATTTTCTAAGGTTAGCATCATCTTTTTTTAGAATCCACATTTATATTTTCCCCCGTTCTAATTCTAAATTTCAGGTGTAGTCAACTCACCTGTCAGGGTTTTCTTTGCAACAACACTCAGCACCAAGCAGGGAACATCCAGCTGCCCCTTTCACCCCTCCCCCCACCAGAACATTCTAAAAGTTTTGCAGGCCAATAAAGAACTATCAGCAACTAAGGAGGGAAATTGAGGAGGGATAAGTGGAGACACATCATTCATAGATTAAAAAAAGAAAATTAGGAAGAAGACTAAGCAAAAATCACTGAACATATCATCACTACTTTGATGGAGCAAGATTATAATACGATGGGCAACCTGACAAACACACAGGAAATACTGTTGCATACTGGCTGTTCCTCCGGAGCTATGTGGGCCTCTGCATGTCAGGCTAAGCATAGTCAAATCATGATTTCAGGTTTTCTAAACGTTGCTCTGCACACACACCAACCTCACAACTCCATCTTTGTCAATGATGAAGCATATTACCCTGTTTCCTATTTATTTATTCTAGTTTTTGTACTCTTTTCTTCTTTTAATTTTATTTTAATGGTACATTTTAGATATATGTAATGATAACATTCATCATAGGGAATTTGTGCCTGTACATGGAATATCTTTCTGCCTCTTTTTTTCCCATTCCCTTCCCCTCCCTTCAATCCCACCTCTCTCCTTATTTACAAAATCTTTCTTAAAATGCATAGCTATCCTATTCTATGAAGATTCATTCTCTTTATATATATGTTTTACACTTTGTCCATAATTAGAATGGTCTTCTGGCCAAGTATCTTGTATGGTCTCTACATTCCTCATTATCTTTCTTGATGCCCAGCACATCAAAACATCCCAGGAGACATTATTGATCAACAGGTAATTCCTTATGAAGAGAAACAGCAAGTTACAGTGCTTATGAGGAGTTAATGGAGTGTCCCCAGGCATCGCTCATTGCAGCTGCTCCCTTCGGAAGCAAGAATTCCTGAGCAATGACTGAGTAGACCCTATTGGTGTTGGAGCCAATGACAGTATTCATGAGTAGGACATCTGACACTCCTTGCTATCTAGCCATTCCCATTGCCTGGCCATTCTGAAAGTATAGATTTCTTCCTGCTTCCTCAGCATGGCATTGTTCTTGTTGCTTCTCCACCTGGGAATTTCTTCTCCAATTCAAAGCAAAGTCATTGTCCATGCACTATCTATGAAGCACAACTGTGAATTTTTCAGGTCTCAATCAACTCATATTCTTCTCAGCACAGATAGTCAGTAATGATCTGTTCTTAGTGTCTTTATTTATTTTCCATCTGTACTCTTCCTTGTGTTCTGTGTGCTTATCTAGATTCTAAGCATCTTGATGGTTAATTGCCCTGCAGCGAGGCATTGTATTTTTCAGGTCATCTATGAGAGATCAGTGGAATGTGTGGGCCCTAAGTGTAGCAGAAACTGAGTTGCAGTAAAGAACATGCCTCCTCATTCGTTCACACTTGTACACGCACACACACACAGCGCATCGTCATGGGCTAGTCACTTTGTGAGTCACCTCAGTTAATACAGTAATCCTATGCAGCAGGTCTATGCCATTCTCATTTCCACTGAATAAAGAAAATTTAGGGAAGTTACATATGTCTTTGAGTTAGTGACAGTTTTACCCCCGTGTTCTTTGTTGCTCACTAATGCAGGATGGTGCCTCCCACCCTGCACATGCAATCCTAACTGTAATAAATAGTCCATGTTCTTTCAAAATCTTAATAAACTATAGCTTGTCTCTCCTACCCTTCCTCATCCCTCTGAGCCGTTCCCTTTCTCCCACGAATACTCTGGACATTACCCATATGCTAGAAGTAAGCCAAGAAATGTAGCTGCAAAAAAAATTAACAAGATCCATTTCTCCAGTGTTTGTGAGTGTGAAAACAAGTATGTTTTCCAGAAAATGTGTCCTGCAGGCCATTCCACTCATTGACATGTGGGCTTGTTCTTCCTGCCTACTGAGTCATTCAGAATTGGAACATGTGAGTGGATGTGTGTCAACCTCCAATAAAGGAAAAATGTCAACACAAACAATACCCAGTAGTGAGAACTGTGAGGTTCACAGCCTGTCCACGAGGATTATGTCACTTGATTCTGACAACATATCTGAGATGAAGATAACACAAATAGTGTGGCTATCCCTGATTGACAGACTGAGAGAAGCTAAGTGATTTATCCAAGGTTAATAAGATAGTGCCACGGCCCTGACTAGAACCCAGATTTTTGTTTATTTTTATTTTAATTGTGATTTTTTTTGCCAAGTGCTGGGGAAAGGAGGAATCAAATGGAATGAACCTATTCACATGAAAGGACCTGGACAATGATAAACATGCACAAGAAACTAAGAGACCTCAGCCATAAAGGTAGGACCCCTTCCCGAGGGAAGGAGGCTCCTAACACAATCCAGGGGAGGGAAAGAGGAGGGGCTAGAGAGAAGCACCTGCGGCTCAGCAGTTGGCAGGAGAGACTGTTCTCCAGTGTTCCTGTCCAGAAATAAGTGTATTTGAAATGCTGAGAACGCCACATATAGTCTGTTAATAATTTACCAACTGAAACCATTAAAGATGTTGACAAAAGCTTTTCCATTTTCTGTGGGTGTCTATGGGTGATCTGAAACCACTTGTTACTCCATAAGCTTCTGGGTTATTTCTGAGTGTCCCAGCTCATTGGCAGCAGCAAAGGTAGGCTGGACAGGCAGCGGACGGAGCCTGGCTTTGAACACACAGCTACCTGCTTCTACAGTCAAGCATTTTGCCACTAATTCACCAAGAGACTGTTGGCCTGGGCCTCTGTAGGCAAATTATATTTGACAATAGATGAAAGTTGTAGAGTAACTGGAGATCCCCAGATAAGAAGCTTAATATTAAAAAGTAAATATATATTCTCAGAAGAAGCCCATCATGTCACTAAAGTTAAACAATCAATAGAAGTGAAAAAGGAGAACATCCTTATAATCAAATACTTTATTCTTTCAAAGCCATCTAAGTACAGAGGGGCTAAAGTTCCTGAAGGGAAAGAAACAGACCGCCCTAACAGAACAGGACAAATCAATTCCCTTAAGCCAGTATCTGGAAGTAAAAACCAAGCTGTACAATATTTGCTTTTTTAAAGTTCTAGGTTATTGTTCCATTTCTGCCACCCCCAATCTCTTTGGATAAGTGTATCAGTTCAGACGTGCTTGGCTGAAAATAAGAAAATGCAACTAAAAGTGGTTCAAACAATGAGAGCATTTACTATTTTGCTTAGCACGAAGCCCAGACTTGGGAAAGTTTCGATATGATTAAATTGGCAGCTCCACAACTTGTGACTCTCTTTCTGTGCTACCACACCCCCTGGATTGGCTCTCCTAATGTAGGCTGGACACTTCGTCCATGAAGTGTCCATGCCACCTGGAGATGATGAAGTTCAGAGGTAGGAAAGAAATATCCACCAGCTGTGTACTTTTTTTTTTTAAGTGAAAAACTCAGCAAGGTGCAGGGATGGAAAATCTGTAATTGACTTGCCTAGACCAGACACATTCCCTAGGGCTCAGGGGGTAGGAGGTCAGGGTGCAGCCTGCCTTCAAGCATGTGGGCACTCAGGGAGGGTAAACAAATTAGAGGAAAGGAGGAGAGGTCAATTTTGCAGACAACGGGAATTATCAGTTGCATTAGGAATCTACAATCTTCTTCACAGCTCAGTCTCCTTACGTCACCGGCAAGAACTAGAACAGAGGTCCTTTCTAAGATCACTTCTGCTGCTAAAATTCCACAGTTCAAAGATGGTGATATTATCTCAACTTAATGGAAGAATCAATACAAGTTAATGAAATAATAGGCTTTTCCTGGAAAACAGAAACAGAAGGAATTATATAATATATGAAACAAATGATCTAACTCTTACAGTCAGGTATATCGGCCATTAATCTACATTTCTGTGAGATAAATAAGGTTGTATCATCGGGAACGGTAATCCAAGCCACAGACAACATAATGAGCAGCTCATAGTTACATTATAACCCTCTGACCCCCAGCATGAGCTCAAGGAACAGAGGTTTGATCTTGTCCACGTCTTTGAGTGATGAGTGGGAGAAGTCAGGCCTGTAACAGCAATTTCCAAACTACAGCATGCCTCTGGCATACAGTATGACAAGAACCTTTCGGCTTTGGGAAAGAAACAGTATTTATACTTTTATATCATCCTCTTGATTTATATGTGTACTGTTCTATACTATACATAATACATTAGTACATTTGCATGCATGTAATTGATAGCTATGTAAAAGGAGACGATACGGGTGATAAATTTAACTTCCAGTATTCACAGTTAAGAACTTTCAAAGCATGTGTGAGGCCTTCACAAACAACAAAATCAGCAACAGTCAAAATGACTAGTATGGATCATACTAGCATTTCCATGGCTTTAAGTAGTCCACAGAATGGAAGAAAAATACATGCAGAAACTGACTCAACTGGATTTGTGACTACAAAGCTAAGCAGCACAGGGCCTGGGCTTACAGTACTCAACATGCAGCCAAAAAGAAATTGCCAGTTTGTTTTGAATTTGTTGAGTTTTTCAAAGCCTCATACTTCTGTTTACTACAATAGGATTTCTATCATTGCTTTTCTCCCCCACCCGACCCCCAAGTCCTTCAAACCATCTCCTACTTTAAGAGGTGTTAGGCTTGGTCTATCTGAAACAACATAAATGTAGCTTACCAGGGCAATCAGGAAGTCAGAATAGCTTTGTGGGTTCCCACTTTTTGCTCATGCAATTAACAATCGTGCATCTACTAAATGCTAGAAGCATCTATTAAATGCAAGAGGCATGAAGATTGAAAGATGTCCCAAGGCTCCTGGAGTCCAGTGACTAAAGGAAGACTTCCCTAATCTAAAGAGACACCAATAAGTAAGTGGTACAACAGAACATTAGCTGGCTACAGGAGAAGACAAAAAAGCAGCCTATTGAGGGGTTTGTCGGGAAGTCTGAGTCGGACAGGAATCAGTGTCAAGGAACTCTTCTAGTAAGAAATGGCTCTCCAACCTTTTACTGGGTCTTAAAGGAGACAGAAGGAGATCAGATGCCATGTTCCTTTCATCAGAAGTAAAAACTCATGGGGAGACACTGAATTATCCACCTGGGGAAGGAGATACCCATGTTGGGGAAAAGAGAAGTCTCTTTTTCCCTTCACTATTCCTTATCTCTGCTTCCCTCCAGTGTTAGAGGACTCCACAGGTGCGATCTGGGCATGGGATCTATACTCGGTGGTATGCAGCTTTCCCTGGACGTACCTAGCTGCCCATTCCAGGGCACCTAAGGACATGGGAATGTGCAACTCCTATACCTGCCCCCTAGTTTAAAAGCAAATGTATTTCTATGGGCCTCTGCAAAAGGTGAAATCAGGTAGCAATTGTTTTGATGGCAGTGGGGGAGTAGATCGTGAGGGCTCAGAATTTCATCTTGTTTAATCCCATTTATATGTCACTTAGGTTAAAACAGGGTTATTCAATGAGTCTAATCAAAAAATCTGCCATAAGCAAATTGAAACCTAAACCTTAATTCACGCCAATGAGTGCACTCTTTTAAACTCAACACTGGAAGAAAGATTGGAGTGTTTGCTCAGAAAAAGTTGTTTTCCTTCAACCTTCTTCCCTCCTCCCACAGTTCTTTCTTTCCCGGGCTTAGCCTCAGGCTTTTTGCCTCAATTCAGCGGTCTGAGAAGTGTAGAAAAAGTACCTGTGCGGTGTGACTCAGCATAAGGAGTCCTGAAGCTACTCTTTTTGCCACTTTTAGAAGAAACATGGCAGGATTGCTTAATTGTTTCTTCCTGAAATGCAGAGGAAAGGACACAAGGACTTGGGAGACAGAGGGCAAGATTAGAGCCTTGTCAGAAGAAACGACAGAGAAAATGTTTTTCAGAAAAAAAAAAAACAAAGATGTTTACCATCAAAATAGGAAATCCTTCAAAGCACTATGGTACTTAGTCCTTGTGAGTTAAATCAGAGAAAAGGAAAGGATGCAGCCAGTGAGAAGTTAATCTATATCTAGGATTTTTTTAATTAGATGTTCGAAAACAAAACAGAGAGAAAAAAAGCTTTAACAGTTAACTTTTGTGTGTCATTCAAGTGGAGCAAGGAAACTGGAATTTGAACTTCAGTTGTAGGGAGGAGCAGACCATCCCAAACCAGGTGCGTTTTCTGAGGGAGCAGCCAGGGGCCATTCTGGATCCTTCCTTCCCTGCTGGAGTATTTATGAACAATTATATCTTCCTCAAATTGAGGTTAATTTTTAAAATGAACATAAAAAGTTCAAGAAAATGCATTCGTATATTGTAAATTTGTCTCATTTTACAAAGTTTTCACCCATACTGTAGTACTTAGATTATCTACAAAAGTCTAGGCTCACTGCTCTGAATGGAGAGTCCTTATTCCTTATCATTTTCCCCCTTTCTTGTGCTGATATGCTTTCAAACCAACCTTTAAAAAGCAAGGATAGGGCTGGGGATTTAGCTCAGTGGTTAAAGTGCTTGCCTACCAAGCACAAGGCCCTGAGTTCAATCCCCAGCACCAGGGGAAAAAAAAAAAAAAAACACCTGGCAAGGATAGGTGCAAGAAATAGAGTGCCAAGGAGTGATTTTTGTCATTGATAATTGTGAATAGGTAAGACATCCATCTGAAGGTTCATGGCTTGAATATAGACATTTCAGTCCCCATTGTTTCTCAAAGTACATTTTCATCTGTAGCTGAAACTCTCTGATTTATCTGGTTGATTAACAAATATATTTGTTTCTTTTTTAATCTAAAGCAAACATGGAGGTTGACTGCATTCCTGAGTGGATTCCATCTCATCAACCATTGTTGACAGACATGCAAAAGCAACAGTTCAAAAGAACCCATGTCCCCGGAGCCAAGGCTCCAGCTGAATGCCACTTAACGCACCTCACCAAGTCTTAAAGATTAAATAACATGATGCTGTTCTTCATTGATCTTTCTTGCCATATTATGATACTAGCTATTAAATCTGAAGCTGAAGTTTAAAAAAATAGAAAATGAGCATGCTTTATTGTAAACATGTTTTCAAGTTTATGTATTTTTCTAAAGCTGTGTCTTTAAGAAGGATGTCAGTTTACAAAAATAACACTAATACAATCACAGATTGTAATCAACTATTTGCTTTCCATTGTAAATTGGTTTGGGCCCATTTTCCCTTTCTAAAATTATTCTTTAAAACTGTAAATATAATGGAAATGGGAATATGTAATTTCAAAGTCCTGGACAATTTTTTTCTTCCTGTTTCTCCCTTTGACCTATCTCCCTCATTTTCTCACTATATTTTCTAAAAGAGTCACCTATTTATAAAGCAACCAGAAAAGGAATATATTTCAAAATGTCACTGCCCAAAAATGAGAAATGTTGAGATTTAGGAAACAATTCCTTAAATTATAATTTTCTGGGCAACTGTCACCACTGAATTCACCAGAGTTTAGCTCTCCAGCTCTGACTGCTGACCTTATTTCAGCAAAGTGTACATCAACGTCACACTCAGTTCTTGCGGCCAGATCACCTGACATGTCTGATTTGAGCTGAACAGGCAGGGACTCTGAAGTTCTAGGCAACATGTGAGTCATAACAAACTCATTCTAGTTTGTCTTTCATTCGGCTTGTCATTTCCATTGCAGAAGGCTTACTTGAGCATTGCTGTGCAGTAATTGTTATTTATAGTAGTTTGGTCCCTGGACTCAAGCATTCTCCTAGGAGAAAGAAATGGGCATAAGAAACCCACTCTCAGAAGTACACGATACGTCTCTTCTTTTCCATCATAAGCACAAAACAATCATCATAAACAAACCAGGCAATCAAAAACAAAACTCAAAAGAAATGTACAGGTGATCACTACATACTTGTAAGCTATTAAGAAAAGGTAATCAAGAAATAATACATAAACTACTGCAAAGTATATGTTTTCTGAAGATTAAGAGAGATCATGAAACTTTCTCGTGTTGGATATAGAGATGTAAACATAAGTTCAAAGTTGAGTCAGAGAATTGCAATTCAGAGTAAAATAAAATTGAAACCCTGAACATCCTTCAGCCTAGTGGCAGAGAGACACTTTTTTGAGCACATCAGGCACATATTCATGGAGTCATCTTAATTATAATATCAGCCAACATTTTTGGAGTGCCAGTTACGTGCCAGGCCCAATTGCCCAGTGAAGTATGATTATCTGCAGTTGGCAGGTGACAAAACCACAGCTCTGTGGGGATTAAGTAACTATTCAGTGAACTTGTAGGGCTGGAATTTGAACCTGGGTCTAACTTCAAAGACACACTGGACTACTTCAGTATGTTTTCTCTTTATTTAAATAAAAAACAAGGCTGGGTTAGGCCCATTTCCACCTTCCCTTGCCAGGCTTTTGTGGGTTGGCTCCATCTCTCTCTTCATTTGTTTATAATTATTCCCAATAATTTGTTATATATTGATAAAGGTATTATATATTCTGCCCTTGTCATTCTTGGGGTGATAATGCCATAGTTTTATACTAAAGGAGTTCAGCCCTATCTCTTTTTACGTCCCAAATTTACTGTCAAATATTTCCTGAATAAATTTTATATATACTTTAGTCATGATTTCATGGTTATTAATTCTCAACCGTTATTCTTACAATAATCTTTATCCCAAACTTCCATTATCATCTTTTTTGCCATTTTTGGTTGTCCATCCCTTTCTACTGATTCTTTCTAAAATTAATTTGATCAGAACTGCCCATAATAATGCAGGTGTAAATATATCCTAATTATAAACCAGTGGAACGACACTGACTTTTGTTTTTCTACAACCTTCCTGATGCTCAATTTTGCTTTGCTTTGTTTTGTTTTTTCCTGGAAGAGTTTCCTCACTGAAGAATGTTCCCTCATTAAGCAATGTTCTGGATCTTGAGTGTCTCTCTTGGTTTCTGTTCTTTTCATCTTCTATGCATTTGATGAGGCTTCCTGGGAAGTGGTAAGGTACACAAGTTCTGAGTCAGGTTCCCAAGACCTAAATCCAGCTCCATTTACAGTTTAGGCACATTGACCTCTCCCTATCTCAGTTTCATCATTAGTGAGATGAGGATAATAATGGTACCAGTTACATACAGTGGCTATGAGGCCAAGTAAAATAATAAATGTCAAGTGCTTAGAATGGCAGCCAGGACTTTGTAAGCTCTTGATAAATAGTTTTTGCTGTTACTTACTACCTCTTAAATGTTATAGTTGCCATTTTTATCCCCATTTATACAGATTTATAAATTTCCTGCATTTATCTTTTTGGCTTGCCTCCCACCCCCCCCCAAAAAAAGTTTCATATCATTCACAAATGGGAAGACTTTACTGTAAATTTTATACTAGACCAAAAATCATTTACAAAGAATTTGGTTAAAACATGAGCTTACACATTATGCCCTTTATATTTCTCTGTATTAAAATCACCTATTTGCTGTATAATTCACTTCCTGTTTTTAAAGTTGGTTCCACCAACTGTAAGTAATTGTTCTTTTTTTCATACTCTTTTTTTTTTTTTTTTTTTTTTTAGGTGCTGGGGATCGAACTCAGGGCCTTGTGTTTGCAAGGCAGACACTCTGACCACTGAGCTAAATCCCCAGCCCCTAAGTAATTGTTCTTATCCAAAAATTAATGGACTATTACATGGAAAAATTGAATTATCAAACACATTATGAAGATCTGTAAACACTCTCCCCATACTTTGTGTCTACATACAAATTTATATCATAATACAAGATAGTTATTTAGGTCTTGAACTTGCCTATTAGAGAAATCTTTCTTTCCTCTTTCTTGGATATAGGTGTTCAAGATCCTAGTGTTACAGTCTATCTAAACAAAGGAAAGTCTGAGAATATAATCTCTTGTGTGCTAGATTTTTCTCTTGGTTTTGAATCTAAATTCTTGGTATAAATTATAATTTAGTTGAGATTATAGAACTGGCCAATACCCTCCATAAACTCCTTAAAATCTCTGGAGAATCCCTTTTGCTAACTCAGTCTTCTCGTTACCAGCCATGTTACAACAGTCAGATTAAGGCAGAGTAAGGAAATGAGTGTGATACCATCTAGACAATAAATAGAGAGGAGGATAGAAATGACACCCTTGGAAAAACATAATCCAAAGAATTTCTTAACTTTTTAAAGACTATTTTTAGAGCAGTTTTATTTAGAGAAAAATACAGAGATTTCCTATATTCCCCATTCTCACACATGCATTTCCTCCCCAAAGTCCATTATCATCATCCCCCACCAGATCGCTACATGTTTTACAACTGATGGACCTACACTGGTGCATCATTATGGTCCGGAGACCATAGATCATTTTAACGTTTACCTTTGGTGTTGTACACTCCGTGGGTTTGGGCTAATGTATAATGACATATATCCTTTATTGTAGTATCACACAGAATATTTTCACTAATCCTCTGTGCTTCACCTATTCATTGCTTCCTCTCCTCTAAGCACTGGTAACCCCTGTGACCTTTTTATTTCTCTGTAATTTACTCTTTCCAGAATGTAATATAATTAGAATCATATGGAATGAAACTTTTCAGATGTCCTTTTTCATCTAGTAGTAATCGTTCTCATTTCCTTCGTATCTTTCTGTGGTTTGATAGCTCAATTTCTTTCCAGCACTGAAGAACATTCTATTGTCTAGATATACCATGGTTTACATATTAGTTACTTCCAAATTTGGCAATTAAAAGTAAAGTTGCTAAGAAAACATCAGTTTGCAGATTTCTATGTGGGCACTGCTTTGCTCTTTTCGGGGACCAAGATAGCAACAAATTTAAGGTCCTCTTACATATTGACCTTTATCACAGTTCAGGAATGGTCCTTATTCAGTCAGCCATTGAGCACCTGTTAGGTCTGGGTATAGCACTAGGGGCTAGAGATGCAAAAGGAAAAGAAAACAAGTTCTAACTTTCACAGAGCTCAAATTGCAGTGGAGAAGCACAGACAGGGAGAAGAAATGAAATCATTTTAAGACAATGTTGGCGATTAAGACTATGAATAATTGTAGGCAAATGTATTAAGGAAAACTATTCCTTGCTAGGGAAATCTACCACCAGTCTTAAACTTGGAAATATTGGAGAAGTAACTTTACACTAAACAGCAAAGGGCTTTTAACCTGGTAGACTCTCTAGGTCATAAGCAAGATGAGGCCCAGATCAAAGCAAACAGAAACACTGAGTTAAAGGCTTAAAGGATAAATTAAAACCTTAGTGACTGAGTAGCACTAGAGAATAAAGGGATCTTAGCTTGGGCTGCCATAACAAAATTCCGTAAGCTCACTGGCTTAAACAAGCGTAATGTATTTCTCATACTTCTGGAGGCTGGCAAGTCCAAGATCAAGGTGGCTGACAACTTAGTTCTTTAGTAAAGTTCTTTTCCTAACTTGTGAATGGCTATTTTCTTGCTGTGTCTTCACATGGTAGGAGCAGTGACAGCTCTGGTTTTTCTTCCTCCTTTTAAAAGAATATTAATTCCATCGTGATCAGGTCAACTCTTGTGACCTCATTCTGGTCTAATTTCCTCCCAAAATCCCACCTTCAAATACCATTTCATTGTATGTTAGGGCTTCCACCCATGAGTTTTAAGGAGACACAAACATTCCATCCATAACAGCAGGTGTGAACATCCTGCCAGAACATGCTTAGAAACATTTTGTCCTGCGTACCGAGGTCAGAGATTTTGCACTGCACTCAGTGGTCTGGCTTCCAATGGTGAAGGGTGGTCTCTGCTGATGCTCCCATCAGACTTCAAGCCAAGCAAAGAATCCAGATGTGTTTCTAGGGCTGCCCAGCCTAACTACCACGATACTATAGTCCCAAGTTTCTAGGACAAAGTCTATGTCACCTTTAGATGTTTCCTGAGAAAAGAATGAGAGGAAGCAATTGAAGCACTATACATAATTTCTCTTTTAATGTTGCAAATAAAGAACATTACTCTCATAATTGTTACATAGCTGAAAAAACAAAATATTCATTGGTATAGTTAAATAAACTTTAATATAATTGGAAAGAAATCCAAAAGCCTATCCAATCTAGTCCTAAGAAACACTAATCTGGGTCAGATGTATCGCTGTGCTTTTAATATAACAAAGAAAAACAGTGCATCCTACATACAATAATATTAATTGGCTCTGATTTTTAGGTGCCTACAGAGATATGAGGAAGGTTTTAGTGTTCCTGGATCAGGTATAAACAACAGAACACTTCACTCTTTGTGAAAACTGATGGATGACAGGCCCATGCTCAGAAAGAGTGTCCTTTAAAAGGATACTCTTCCTCTCTTTGGTCATTTTAGTAACTATGTACAGGGACTAAAAATAATGCCCAAAATTATCACCCTGAGATGATGGGGGAATGGGAGAATATCAATGATACAGACCAAGTATTAATGGCAACCTGATGTGACAAGGCAAATTATACAATCTCCTGGAATCACAGTTTCCTCACCAGGAAAATGGAGTTGACTCTAGTTGCCTTTCAGACTTGTGAGACACTGTTATTTTATAAAGAAAATCTGAGCATATCTTCTTTCCTCTTGCCAAAATGAGGCCAAACAACTTTCCCTGGGGGGCAAACTTTGAGCTTCATGACCTAATATTGTAGAAGGACTAAAAGAGTATTTTGCTCCAATGAAGACTATAATATGCTACCTCTGGAATAATAAAATAAAATAAGGATAACTATCTTTGAGGAGCAAAGCTAGGTAGTCTCAGGATGGGAGTTGATGGGAAATTGGCCTCTCACTGTATAATTGTTTGAATTGTGTACTATGTGTATGTGTAGCCTAGAAAACAAAAGTAAAGTGTTAACTTTCTAAAATAGCATTCAAAATCCAACCCCACTTTCTGTGCCAATCTTTACTATATGAGTAACAGCAACTAATGCTTTACTCTGCTCCTCAGGCATTATTCAATGTAAAAGATGTCCCATACAAACATGGGAAGATAATAGGTTCCTCCTCGAAAAAGGAATCAAGTTCATGAATTGTTATAATTTTTCTTAATCAAAATATGAAATATATCAACACGTAAAATCCTGATATAGTAACTCCCCTCCTTAGATGAGTGGGATACATTCCAAGACCCCCAGGGTACACCTAAAATCTACAGCTATATTGTTTTTTCTTATACATATATACCTTTGATAAAGTTCAATTTATAAATTAGGTACAATAAGAGATTAACATCAATAACTAATAAAATAAAACGATTACAACAATATAGGGTAAGAAGAGTTTAGTGAATGTGGTCTATTATTGTACTGCAGTCACCCTTTTCTCTTGATGATGTGAGAGGATAAAAATGAAGGGAGATGAATGACACAGGCATTATGAGGTTGCATTAAGCTATTATGTAAGGGTTACATGAACACAAGCACGATGATACCAAGACAGTCAATCTGGTACTCAATGACTCATGGGCAGGTAGCACATAAAGCACGGATACGCTTGATAAAGGGATGATTCACCTCCTAAAATGGATGAAGCTAGATAGTACAGGATTTCGTCATGTCACTCAAGACAGCATGTAACCTAAAACTTATATATTGTTTACTTTTTGGAATTTTCTGTTTAATATTTTCAGATGCCAGTTGACCACAAGTAACTAGAACTGCAGAATGTAAAACTGCAGACAAAAGAGGACTACTGTGTTTTATAATTGGCTTATCATACTCTAAAAGAAAAAATATTTAACTTGTGATTTTTTTCCATCCCTTTTTTCCAGTTAGTTTTGTTTAATCAGTTGCCCAGTTTTCTCCACAATGGAAGCACAGTCATTTACCTCCTTAACGTTTCTCATCACCAAACACTAAGTTCCAACAGAAAGACAAATCAGTGTCAGAGGAGAAAGGATGAAAATGTAAATTTTTAATTTCCTTTGTTTGGAAAAGCAAAATAAGAGTCATTATTCACGTCGCCAATTATGTTGTCTTTCAGACTTTATGTTCTCTAAGGGGGAAACATTTTAATTTTCCTGTAATTTTTAATTTTTCTTTTAATTTTTTTGCAATTTTTTTAGAGAAAAGAAAATGTTATTTAATGCAATTTTCTATGCTCATAGTGCCTTGGCTTCCATACCGGAAGTCTGTGAAAGGCAGAGGGATTTATGGAGGAAATGTCTTAATCCTAACAATAAGGGCTACATTGACTTAATCGTGTTAAGGAAGCAACATTTTAATGATTCATGTTTCAATGAAACCATTATTTTCCAGATCCTGCCAAAAACTTACCACAACTCATTCATATGATTTTATTACAAATTAAGATTCCTATAATTTTGAAAAAGACATACACTTCTAAGGTTTCTCAGGAAAGAAAACCTGTGCTTCAGAGAAATGAAAGCCTCTTTAAAAAGGAACAAAAGAAAAAAAAAAAACTCACGATAATTTTGCAAGTGGGAGATGAGGCCACCCTCCCTTCAGCATTGTGTGGTGGTTCAAAAGAGGAGCCCCATGAACCACGACGTGTCTGAAGAACACAGCCAAGTCCCACTAGGACTCACTCAAAGGAAGATACAAAGAGGGAGGGGGCGTAACAAAGATTTAGGAGCTTAATTTTTGTTTGCTGTCATTGTTAACCTATAGACTGGTCAATCCTCTCCACCTCCTCGTCCCTATAAGATACAGGAAATAAGACATAAGATCAAGAAATGATCACTCACAATCTTTTTTTTTTAATTTTTCTGTCAAGAGAGGTATATCTATTCCCCTAGTCTAGAGACAGGAAATTATAGAACTCTCCTAGGGGTAGGGGGAATGGGAATAAAAGGATGGAGAAAGAGTAAGCAACCTCTCTCTGACAATTAACCCAGAGCACAACTGCTAGAAATGCATGGCCTAACAAAGGCATGCAGAAATTGGAGATCTGTCTTCTGCCTTCTTCCAATCTTCAACCCCTCCCCCCAACGTCCAGTATTTGTTGACATCACATTTAATTTTATTTATACGCTGAGGCCTAATGTCCAGGTAAGTGATGATTCAGAACTATTTGAAACAAAAATTTTCATTACGGTGTTTCACTGCCTTTCATGTGTATTCCATATACACAAGCCCATGTTGATTCTGCCCAAAAAACTTAGCTGTAAATGTGAAGGGGTCACCAAAGCACCATGAAGACTCTACACAAACAAGCAAAACTTCAGAGCAGTTCCTCAGCATCTCCCATCTTTACATTATTTCCAGTGCCAAAGGCTTATAGAGACTGTGTCATTCACCAGAAATGGCTCAAGCTTGGGACGCCAATGGTTTGTAATATCTTAGTCCTCTAGCCTTTCATAAGTCACCCCTCTAAGGATCTGTCCCCTCATTTAAAATACAAAAGAATTTTCAGATTTCTTCTAGTTCTTAGCTTAAAATTTTCCATAGTCATATTGATAAGTCTTAATAAAATATAAATGCCTAAATTGTCTTCCTATCAATTAGTACCAGAGATGACAGCAACAACGTGAGAAAAATATTACTGCAATGATCTTTATTCCCTGTGAAATGAGTGATTACAGCAACATCTCCAAAGTCTAGTGTTAGATTTTCTCAGTATTCCACATGTCAAAAGTAATTATGGGATATATACATATCCACGGAGAGAGAAACACAGAGAGAGAGAGAGAGAGAGAGAAGGAGAGAGAGAAGGAGAGAGACAGAGAGAGAGAGAGAAGGAGAGAGACAGAGAGAGAGAGAGAAGGAGAGAGAGAGAAGGAAAGTGGGAGGAAGAGGGAGGGAGAGAATGAAATTTCATACCCTCACTGGGAAAAAAAAAAAAGTATGTTATTTTAAGCATGGAATGGTAATTTCCCTGAAGTTTGGACTTTCCATTATAGAATATTCTTTATTTTTATCCAAACTCCATAACCCGTGATGGAAACTGTGGATCTCTTTTCACTCCTAATCCATAATAGGTAGCTGGTTGAACGTATACAAAGAAACTGCTTAAACATTATATCCAAGCTTTCAGTTTGTTGAATGTCTATGAAAAAAATTTATTTAAACATCATATTCAAGCTTTCAGTTTGTTAATAACAAAGATATGACTCCAGATTTCAACAACTTTAACATCTCACTATTGTTTTCCCATGACCTACAGTACCTGGATCACAGGAAGGAACAGTCTGTGAAACATTTCATCATCATCAACAACAGCAAAAATATGTGTTAAGCAATAATTACACTTGGTCCTTCCATTCTGAGTTCTGTTTATTACCAAAAATCATGTTCTGTAATAAAGACACACTGCACACTTGATCAAGAGGGTATAGATTTCCATATAAGAGTTGGCAAAAGGAAGGAGCAGGGACAACATGAGATGCATGACTGAGATGAGAATAATAAATTAAAGGTCTACAAAACCTGAGATGAGATAAAACATCTGTGTTCTTGCCAATCTGGAAAGACTTCTTGGAACCAGCAGGGTTAAATGTTTGTTTCTTTCTTTGTTTTGCTTTGCTTTGCTCTCTTTGCCAGAGAAATACACATGGATTGGTGGGCTGGGAGCTCAGAAACGGCTCATAAAAATAAATAGGGTGGTCAATCAAGAGAGCTGTCACCTTGTGAACTCTTAGGGAAGTCTGCCCACCCTCAGGACAACCGGGACCCTAGATCTGCCAAGAAATCTCTAGAGAACAATATCCTAGTAGAAGACAAGAAATTTGATGAGGACCTGAGCTAGTGATCCTTAATGTAAAAAAAAGTCCAAATTTCTGCACCCTGGCAGAGACTCCAACAAAAGAGAGCAACAAATCCCAAAGACACTGGAAAGGAAGCCACGGTCTCATGAACCTTATCTGCACCGTACACTGCTGTTTCCATAAGGCATCTTGCTACTGAACAACTTACAAGTTAGTATCTGAGAAGAGTGACCCATTTGCCTCTAGTGTCTTAATACGCTGCAACTGACCACAAACTTGGTAAACTGAAATTTCTGTGGGATTTTATTGTGAAATACTTCACATCCCCAAATCATTCCTTCTCAACAGTTCCTCAAAAGCTTAAAAACAGGACTTACCTCTCAGAGTGATTCAAGTGGCTTATAATAATTCACAAACAACCTAAAAGGAAGTAGAAAAAATATGGAGGTGGAATGCAAATTAACCAACATGTATTTGTGAACATGGAGAGAGATGAATAGGTTGGCACTAGCAGATCAGATGAAGTCTGGAGTTAACAGTGGGGTTATATCAGCTGGATCATGAATTGCTTGTTGGACTTAGAGAGCATGGACAGGGTCACAAGACCAAGGAAGACCAGTCTGTGAGCAATAAATGTGGTAGATGAAGGAGATGATAGTTAATTGGGATAAGTTGCACTTATCCCAATTAAGCCACCTGTACATGATTTTGACTGTCAAATGGCTTTCTATATCTACATGATAACAGTTGCATTGTCCGAGGAACGATAACGCCTAAGAACAGGCACCAGAAAAATTGTCTGGGGAAAGTGGTGGGAACAGGAAGTATGGGGGTTTCTTGCCCAAGTAACCTATAAACACTACAAAACAACATTTTTCTTTTACTTTAAGCCACATTCTGTAAGCTTGTAAGTTAATTCATTAATTATCAGAAATTCATTTTTCCCTCATCACACATCAGGCACTGTGCCAGGCCTTGAGGTCACAAAAGTGAATAAATAATATAACTAATCATAATAATAGTTTCCATTATTGGGTGCCTAGTATGTGCCAGGAACTCTACTTCCATTACACAATGGAACACACACAATAAACTTCTAAAAGAGACGTTATGTTCCCATCTGCAGATGAAAAACTTAGACGAAGAAATGACAGGTTAAAAAAAAAAAAAGAAAGAAAGACAGAAATGAAAGGTCTAAGAGGCCTGTAAATGTGGTGCATCTCTCAACACTAGTGGGGGAGTGAGATAAGCGAGCTAAGGTTTGCAATATTCTATTGAATTGCTACAACAGATAACAGAAGAAAAGGCAGGGTGCTAACTCAGCTGGGGGAAGGGAAAAAGGAGAGGATAAGAGCAAATGGAAGGAATGTGGGGGTGAGGGTGAGTGTGTGGGCGTATGACTGCGTGTGTATCTGTCTTTCTGTGTGGGTGGGTATGTCCGTGTGTTAACACATGTATGCGTATATGTGTGTGCGCATGCACGTGTGTGTGTGTGAGCTTGGGGAGGTAGGTATGTCTGTAATGTGTATCTGTGTGTGTGTGTGTGTGTGTGTGTGTGTGTGTGTGTGTGTGTGCGCATGCGCGTCCTGGGCAGAGAGGGAGGAGCACAGCACACTTAAGATAAGCTATCCCAGAAGGAAGCAGGGTAATATGATGTGTCTTTCACTCATACCACAAAGCTTCTCTCTGCATTTCTGGAGGATGAAGATTGCAACAAGAAAGGAACAAGGTTCATATGCAGTGTTTCAGAGATGACACAAGAAGCTGTGACAAGATACTTTTTATCTGCTTGAAGAAGAGTATTTATCATGACAGACTAATTGCTAATCCTGAGTTAGATATTGTCCCATGTATCTATGTACCCAACGTGCCTATATAGTAATGACAGGTTTTTAAACAAACAAAGCAAAGCATGTAGGTGTACAGAAATGCTTCGGAGTGATCACCTTAAGTTTAAATGCTTCTGTCAATGTCTGTCCCAAAGCTCAAACCATTTTCAGTACATCTCTTTTGAAATCGTCCTCAGAACCTACCGTGTATTCTTTTGAATGTCCTTAATGATGACAAATCTTCACCCACTAAATGCTAATATTTTTGTTTTTAACTCAAAGATTATTTTGGACTTAGCCTATGATAAGATAGTCAGTTATGTAAAAAAAACTGAAAATAACAATCAAATGCCAGGCACCAAGCTGAGTGATTTTCATAAATCATCTCATCTGATATAATTCTCGTCACAAATCAGTTAGGTCGATTTTTTTCTTTTTGCCATATTAGGGATTGAACCCAGGGACTCACACCTGCCAGTCAAGTGCACTCCCATGAGCTACATCCTCAGCTCTTTTTATTTTTTTATTTTGATATAGGGTCCTGCTGAATTCTCACTAAGTTATATAAGGTCAGTATTGTTTCCATTTAATATTTCTTTACTCATTAAAAAATTAGTACATGTCACTGGAGGATGTTTGGAAAAATCTAAAAGAGTAGGGAGATTAAACTTCCTTCAGGATCTTAACATGCAGATCTAATCATTGTTGATAATATTAGGCTTCTCTGTCTAGACTTTCTTCTGTAAGTAAATAAGTATGGTTTTCTCACCAAATTAATCACAATGTGCATGAATTTATAACTTTTCATTTAATATTCTGAATCATTTTTCATGTCACTAAATTTCTTCTACAAAACCTTTTCTCACTATTTGGCATCTCTGCATGTGGAAATAGTATGAGCTACTCAAACAGTTGCAGTATTTTTGTGCTGCAATGGTGCATTCTTCACAGAGATGTCTTGGTGGCTTTCTACGGTCATTTCCTGAGATCATTTCCTAGAAATAGAATTGCTAGATCCAGGGCCTGGATAATTCTAGAGGCTGTTATAATTTTGGCATTTTTTTTTTGATGAGGAAATAAAAATTCAAAGTACTTTCCAAGGTTATAAACCCAAAATGTAGCAGAGGCTGGAAAAGACCCAAGACTGTAATTTTCTAAAGTCTATGATTTTTTTCCCACTAATATAAATTAACTTTGAAGGAAAATGAGAAATATTAATAAAAAACAATTTTTATGTCTGTCACCAAGACTATTCCCGAAAGATTTTTTTAAAAGAATTAAAATATGACTTGGATTTGCAGTTTCCCTAAATGACGCTTTAAAGAATCAAGTTCATTTCTGAGTTTATCTTTTGCTGTATTCCTTTTTAAAGCACTCGCTTTACTTCATTGTTACACTCTTAGATGTCAGTTCTATCCTTTATGAAATCACAATATTATTCATATACTGGCCTAAATATTGGATTTTTGGTTGAACTGACAAAAAGCATAACCTCTTTGGCATTTTGGGACAAACTTGGTTACAATTCTGGCAAGCATAGGCAGGTGGGGGAGTCCACACCCATGTGCTTAGAATACCAAATGACTAATAGATTACCAGTCTTCTTTAAGTCTGGCTACATGCTGATAACAAGGGAAAAAAACATTTACCACTCAGAGTTCTACTGGTTTGTTCCACACATAAAGCCTTGTTTGCCTGGAAAGATGAGGGGAATGAGCAATACAAGCACAACCAGCTCTCTTCTTGCACAGTTGCCACCAGAATGTAGCTCAAATGGATTTGAAAAAAAAAAAAAAAACAGCCTGATAGAGAAGCACAGAAGAAGGGGTGAGTGGGTGCTGTGTTGAAATTGTATTTTAATAGTGAAGCCTACAAGTATTTCCAAATTGTCCCTAATTTTTTGGCCCCAGGTACTCTTCTCCTTGGGACAGGGGGAGACAAACCAGAGAGATTTGAAAGTCAGAAGAAGAAGTTGACTCAGGCTCTCAAAGCTTCAGTAAGGACATTCCCAACGAGCTTTCCCCAGTGTTCTGTTTATTGATCAGCTGATTAGCAAACAGCCCTGCCCTGCAGTGTCCCCAGATCACTAGCCTCAACCTGCATGTTTCACCAGCATCTCAAATGCAACTTAACCCAGAAACTTGAGTTCGTGTCAACCCTTCTGGTGCCTCCCATGGCACTAACAGCACCTGCGTGGACAAGCACCCGAGATTCTGCTTTCCTTTCTATGTCCCTTGCTGTCACCCTGGTGTAAGCCTCTAGCACCCTTGTTTCCAATTTCACCATTTAGCAATGCTTTATCCACAGAATCACCACAGGCCAGTGACCTACTTGAAACCCTCCAATGCCTTTTTGTCTCAGAAGTTCAGTCTCTGTACTTTGGCTCATAAAGCTGAGTCTTTGCCCTTCTGTCTGCCCTCAACCTCTCTGTGGGTGCCCCTGACAGCCCTCTACCCCTCAAGTCTAGCTATCTCTCCAGGAAGACTCTTGCCCTAGGCCTTAACATTACCATCCCACTGCCTGGAATATTCCCCATTCCCAGTCCTTCCCTGCGTCTGACTCTAGTGTTCAGACCTCAGCTCCAACATTACTGCCTCGGAAGTCTTCCCTGAGCCGTCCCCACAAGCTGTCCCATTTTCCTGTCTTTATATCAGTCATCACTAGAGGACATTATCTTCTGTTTATCTCTATAATTGTTTATTGTTTTGTTTTCCTTAATAAAAGAGAGGGTCCTAAAGGAAGGCTGTGTCTAAAGTAATAATCTACACCAGCACATAAAACAGTGCCCAGCTCAGAGTAGCCATAAAGAATCTGTCAAATAAAGGAATCAACAAATGACTGAGAGATGAGTGGGCTTATTACTATTTATTTTTCTTATTACTATCTTAAATTCCTCAAGAAAACATGTATCGGATTCTTTTTAGACTCAAGCGGTAACACTGTCCTGCTTAGGTTCAGCCACTATATAACCTGCTCCAAGTTACAAATTAGGCACTTTTAATAGATGCATCAGCTCTTCCACTATTAGCGCACTAATCTGTCAGTGGCCTGAAAGAACTGACAAACCTTCCAGAGTCCCTCTCTTATGACTACTATCAAGTTCCTGATAACAGAATTTAGCACCCTGTGTTTTGTACAATTAACTCCTGTTGCCTTCTTGGATTTTCAACCTAATGCTCTTCCCTAAAGAATTTCAATTTGAAAAGTAATTTACAGGTATCTGACCATAATGTTATATTAAAATGCATAAATAATTGATAAAATTCAAATTATTTATCTTGTCCCCTAGGGAAAAAAATGTGCCTTTGCATCAAAAACATATAGATGATGTATACACACAAGGATATTAATGTATATATGTAAGAACATATTAACATTAATGGATCTGCTGTATGCAGGAGACTTTCTGCATTATACAGTGCATAAGTGGCAAAAGGGGTCCAATAGCAGGAACCCCCTTGTCTGAGAAATCTTTATGAATACAATACTGTCCCCACATCACCTCTTGCCTAAGAGATTAAAAATAGCTTGGTTAAGAATTTGAGGCAAAACAAAGATGCCAGCTCCTGTGTGGCACACTCAAGCAGCACCACAGTCTGGGGTGTTGGTGTCACGTTTGTGGGGACACATTCTTATAGCAGACACAGTGCTTCTAGGTCATCTGCTCTGAATGAAAAAGAATTCCCCATATGCATTTTCACAACGCATGTTAGGATTTGGTTACATGTTTTATCCAAACTGAGAAGTCAATGGTAGCAATTCAATACACTACCAATGTTCTAAATGACAGGCTTACTTTGTTCACAAGAGCATTATGGGGAACACTTCTTAAGCCCCTCCTTTGACGCCATGTTAGTGTTTATTTCAGAATCTATTTCCACATACCTCCCTCCCCCATAGCAGTGCAGCCCCTCCACTTTCCTTCCTTCTTTTCAGCAAAGCTGTGTCCCCAGTAGACAGGAAAATGAGCATTATCAAGAGCCAAGGAATAGAGAGGTCTTGTGGAGGAACAACTAGCATGGCTCAAATGTTCTCTGAGTAACTCTCAGAAGGTGCACATTCGTTTCTGTAAGTCTCTAATAAAAATGTGAGCAGCCAGAGGGCTCATCTTTCTCAGGTTTACCTCCTTTCTCTCAGGTCATTTTGTACTCTTATGAACCTGATTTCCCTGGCTGTGTCTGAAGCAGATGTTGCTTTATTGTTTGCTAAGATTATGCTAACATTACACTCACAAAACAGTCTGCAGAGGCTGACTTCTGTCAACACAGTCTAGTTACAAGGCAAGCTGGAGACTTTTCCCAGCCCTAGTCAGTAAGTCGCTTTAGGCAAGTTGCTTAACGTCCCCATGTATAAACTGGGATCCATAATAACATATATCTGAGGTCTTCAGAGGAAAGGCCACATTCCTTGTTTCTCAAACTCTACTCACAGGCACCAGTCTTCCTACTTTTCAGAGAGGAGAAAGCCCCATTATTCAACAACAATCCTCCTTGACTAGTGAGTATAATGACTAAAAACTTTTCTAGGATCTTATTTTTTTTTTCAGTACTGGGGATTGAACCCACACTGAGCTATATTATCAGCCCTTTTTAATGTATTAATGCAGGGTCTCAGTAAGTTGTCCAGGCTGGCCTCAAACTTACAATCCTCCTGCCTCAGTCTCCAGAGTAGCTGGAATTACAGGTATGTACCACCATGCTCTACTAGGTACTTTCTTTCTAAACGTGTCTTTATAGTTCTTTATAATATATGACTCTTTCTTGAAATTTTATGCATTTTCTGAAACTTGAACGTGTATGTACTCAAAGACAGATTATCAAGACATAATTTTGAAGATAAATTATCAATTTACTTTATTCCTGTGTATATAACGTATTATTCCACCTGAAATATGTTTGGCACACTGAGCAAAATGAATCAATGCTTTACTTATGGGCCTCTTGCATTTCCTTCTGGAAGACAGGAGGACTTGGGGAATGTAGGAGCAGATCATAGGAGTTACAAAGAGAAGAAATATGTGACCATGTCACAGAGAAGGACAAGCCCACAGGCCGACTTCTTAGCTTTTTCTCCCAGAATCTGGCCTTCTTTTCCCTGAGAGGTAGATTCTCTTGGTCAGAGCCATTCTCTGAGACTCTAACTCTTCCCATTAGGATAATTTGTGTTAGTAGGCACTTTCTTCCCAATCATATTGCCTAGGAGAACATAGAAGAAGGAAGGAAAACCTTGGGCCTGGTGGAAAAGTATTTGATTAGAAAGAAATATCAGCATGTCTCACTATTCTATAAATGTATCACACAAAACAATGCCAAAATCTCCATATCTTTGTTTTACTCCAGCATTATAATCACAAGGGAATTTTAATGCAAACCACTGACAACACTTTGTGCTCAAATGAATGTGTTAGAGGGAGATTGAGGAGCAAATATTTGGGATATATAGTGGAATAAATGGGACATCCTTGTAAGTTATTCATCAGAAGTCCAAATTTAGCTAAAAGTTTTGTATTTCTACTTGCCATTCAATTTGGAAATTACATGGTCATTGTGACATTTGAAAGATCAGCTTCTAAATGAATAGCAGGAGAGGCCCTATCACCCAGAAAGGAATAAGTGATCGTAAGAAAGGGTAGACAAGTGGAAACTATTTTTCCAAGAACTTAGATGGTAAAAGAAAAAAGAGAAGTGTTGAGGTTTTAGTTCAGTGGTAGAGCGCTTGCCTAGTAAGCACAAGGCCCTGAGTTTGACCCCCACCCCACACACACAAAAAAAGAAAAGAAAGGGATTGCTTTTGATTTTCTTTACAGAATGACAACAAGATTGAGTTAAATAAATAAAGGAGTCCTTTTGTTTAGGACCAGATATCCTTATCTCAATAGGTTGTGAATCTGCCAGGAAATATGTCTTTGCCTTTTAAAGTAGTTTATACATATACATTATACCATTTCTGATCCTTAAATTTGCATAAAATTCTGAGTAGTAAAGCCAGGTATGGTGGTGCACACCTGTAATCCCATTACTTGGGATGTGAGGCAGGAAAATAGTGAGTTCAAGGCCAGCTTGGGCTAGACAATCAGTACAGGATTAGCCTGGACTACATAGAGAGACTTTGTCTCAAAAAGCAGAACAAAATGACAATAAAAACATCCTGAGTAGTTTAACCAACCTAGTCTTACTTCTTTAAATATTAACTAAAGAATATGTGTTTACCTGCTTAAATTTTTTTAAATAACAGACTATAGCAAAAGAAATTAAAAGGGAGAAATTTTTAAAACATGCATAACCATAAAAAGCACTTAATCCAAAATATATAAAGAACTCTGCAAAACAAACAAGAATAAGCCAAACTCAGTAACAAAACAGGCAGGTAAAAAGACATTTGACTAAAGAAAAAAACATGAATGACCAATAAAAACATAGTCTGAAGCTCAACCTTTTTAGTAACCAGAGAAAATAACACCAAATCAACAAGATAACTTTCCATGAACACAGAATATGAAAGTCTATTCCAAAGTTTGGAGAAGATGTAGAGCAATGGGAACTATCACCCATGGTTGGTAGGAGTATAAACTGGTTACTGGTTTTGGAAAACAATTTAGCATTATCTAGTGAAGTTGCAGATGTACATGTTGCACAAGAATATCCCTGATGACCCAGAAACAATCTGGCTGTCCATCAAAAGGAAAATAAGTAGGTAATGTGTGGTGAATTTGTATAATTGAAGAGAATCAGCCCTGTGTATCTGTGGGTTCCTTATTCATGGATGTAACCAACTAAGGACAGAAAATACTAGGAAAAAAATTGTGTCTGCATCAAACTCTACAGACATTTTTCCTGTTATTATTTCCTAGACAATACAGGATAATATCTATTTACATAGTATTTACATTGAATTAGGTATATAAGTACTCGAGATGATTTAAAGTATATAGTAAGAAACATATAGAATATATGCAAGTGTTACTCCATTTCATCCAAGACTTTTCCATCCACAAATTTTGGTATCCTCAGAGATCCTAGAACCAGTCTCCTAGGAATACTGAGGGGCAATTGTACTTTCTTCTGTGCAACAGATATGAATCAATCTCACAAATAAAGCTCTGAATAAATAAGCAAATCACAGAAGAAGACATAAAACACATACTTTTCATTTATAAAGTTCAAAGACTTTAAAACAAACATTATTTTGTTGGGGATATATATAATACATATGCATATACATATATATAACATATTCTTATATGTATATGAAAGGAGTGTATGTGTGCATGAATGCATGTATTTATAAAAACTTTAAAGAAAAGAAAGTATAAACACAAAAGTCAAGATAGCATTTACCTCTGAAATAAGAGAAAGTAAGAAGGAACTCATAGGGAATGTGAAAGAGATTAGAAAAGTTTTCTTTCTTAAACTCGGTAGTAAACAAAGAGGTTATAAAAAGTATTGTTATTTTACTTATTTTGTAACTATCATTTTATTTCTATAAAATATTTCATAATTTTTAAGCAGCCAATGAAGAAGCACATATAAGGTATCATTATCAAATATCTTTTGCAGAAACTATTTATTCGGATAAAGATTAAAAATGTGTAACATGCACTATTTAGCCCTCTTCTGCTAACATCTGGGGAAAGAAATGTCACCCAGCATGGGCTTAGAGCATTCCTATCACCGTGCATGCTCAGCATAGCTGTGAAGTTGTTGCATCAGTACTAATTGCTGATCTTACAGCTCTGCTTTGTGTTTAAACTTGAGCCTTTTAGAAATCACTCCACCCAGAATGTTAGACAGACTCTTCCAAACATGTTTTTCAAGTGTGATGAGGCCAAAAATTATTTGTCACAATGAAAATGATCCAATGAACACCAGGTCCAAAATACTCTGTGCTTTTAAAGGCTTTCATGGTCCTGCTTTTCACAGGACTGCAGAAAGGGTGTGATTAGGTTTTCTCCTTGGAAGATGTTGCTGTATGGCCATAAAGGAGACAATCAAACTGAACACTGTTCCATGCCAGGCAAAGTCTGAAAATACGGAGATTCTCACACTTTCCAAGGGACAATTAATGGAGCTCTAGCTGGCACCCTTTCTTATGTTCTGGGCCAATCTGCCCTCCCTATGGCCTCCATGCCTCCTTCTCTAGTGACACTCACCTCTGTCACTATCGCCAGGTGTTCCTGTCAACAGATCATTAGCAGCAATGTCAAGACCTTCCAACAATTGTCAGCAGGCCTGGATAGATCTCCCTCACTGAAATGCTAAGATCCATACATATATCAGACAGAAGATAATTCATTCCCTATTGGAGGGAATGAGGAGTGCTTTGTTTTCTGAGATATGTTGTTTTAGAGACTATTTTTTTTTAACTATTTCTGGTAGTCTTTAAAATAGCTACAAATGTCTTGTCTCATAGATATACAGAATCTGCCCTCAATCACAACTTAATTCTCAATGAATGTAAATTGAGTACATCAAAATAACCTTGCATTTTTACCAGTGTCCTTTCATTCCTTGTCTCAAACCTACCCAAGGGAGAGGGTGCCTCCCAGACTACTGTGACAAAGAACTAGAAGTAAGGCTTAATAAATTAGTCTGTTATTTAAATGACCTTTTTTTTCTCTTGAGATTATTCAAAATCCTTCATATATCTAACACCCGCAGTAAACTGTCTTACAGAACTCTCCCTCCTTGGTCAATTCCCATTTCTTACTGATATCAGGGGTCAGTATCCTGTTATGACTTATTTTAATCTACACATATTGTTTGGTGATTGAACTTATACTGTGTTCTGCTTCCAACCTAGAGATAGTATTGGCTCAAATCTGAGAGTGTGGCTGTATACTTAATTAGGATGACTGAAAGCAACTTCTAAATATATAGGGTAAAACAAATCCCTAAAGGATTGCTACAATAATATAAGTCTGGTGGTGACAAAGAATGTTATAATACAAAATATCTCTGAAATTTTCTATCTGAGAACTCTTTAACAGTCTAATACTGAAGAAGAAAAATGACAACAGCATAAAATCAGAATAGGGATATATTGCTTATGCAACTATTGTTACAGCATGAACATTCAGAAGGCTAGACAGGCCTTATCTGTGTGGTCACACAGAACACTGCCTGGTGAAGCCCAAGCCATCTTTCTTCCAATTCTGTCGTTAGCTAAATGGTGTTAGTAACTCTATTCACCCACTAGGGATATGAGATGGATTCATGAGGCCATGTTTAGGAAGTACTCAAAGTCTTTTCAATAGGAGATCATACGTAAACACAGTCCTACACTCTTCTGTACATCTATAACGACACTCTGCTTGTCACAAACACCACATTATACCCTAAAACTAAGAAGTTAACTATTACTGTACTATTTATAGTTAGCTTACTCTCTGAAATGAGATGACATAAATAAACAGGTAAAATGTTATGCATATCTGAGGTATATGATATCCCATTCAATATTTTTCTCCACAGATTGCCTCCATAAATAGCATTTTTAACACCAACAGTTTATTTTTAACTAATGCCCTATTTTCACTGTCTCTAATTGGAGTCATGTCCTAAACAGTCAAGTCCTAAACAGTGTTTAAGAAAATGTGACAAAATGTCACCACATTGACTTTCTCACTTGACTGAAAAAGAGATGTTAATTAATAAAATAAGGCTAAGGTATATGGAAAAAAGGATAAGGATGAAGTTCTTTCTAGAGAATAAAGAAGCTAAAGCTCACATCGCCTTCATTGTAAGATGGAAAACAGAGATAAAGAAACTTATGGTTTGTTCCAGATTCTTGCCCCACAGCTGTGTTTTGAGTTGCACCATGGATTTGATGTCACATCACCTGATTACATGGTCCTATGGCCTTTCTCTCCACCTTTAGAAATTCCTGACACTTCCTGCCTATATCTTGCAGGACAGGACCATCACCTATGGGGGCACATTCCATCCATAGTCTTAGAGACTTTCTAAAGGAATGAATCTTAAGCATCTTCTTCCAATGAAAATTGCACCAGAAAAATGATTAGTAAATATAATTTCACCAAAAAATCTTAAATATTGCCCTACGTTAGACCAACCCTCCCACTTCAGAACTGAGATACTGGAAGGACACCAGGCATTCATGCAAAGGTCAAACAAATTGGCAGTTCATATCCATTTGGATTTATTAATAACTTGTTAGATTTTAGTATTAAGGATGATGCTTGTTGCTTTATGTGATACAAAGACGATTCAGATAAAACCTTGTCTGAAGAGTATATTCTATCAGTGCAGATAAGAGAGCAACGAAGACAGGTAAAAGAGTGAAATAGCACACTATCAATATAATCAAATGAATACCAAGGAGCAGTACAAAAAGCATTGAGATGACTAATGGAGAAGAGGTGGCAATGGACTGAGGTACAAGGAAAATCTTCATAGAGAATATGTTTTTGGAAAAGACCTTGAAATACAGTTAGAATTTTACAAAGAAGAGTTAATAAAAGAAAGAAAATGTGTATAAACATAGAAAGGAGCCATTTTACAGTAGATTTGGAGGGCAGCAAGTAGTCAAGTCTAAAGAGAGTAAAGAATACTTGTTCTGGAGTAGAGGATAGGAGACGGGAATAGTGGAGTTTAAATTGAAATGAGCCTTGCAGGTTACAATAAGGAGTAAGAATCTAGTCAAACAGTCTAGGCTGGGAGTCACCAGGTTTTTGAGCAGAAAAATAGCCTAATTAGAGTTGTAAATTAAATGATTCAATAATTTGCTCCAATAATTTGTCCATAGTTGTGTACTTCGATTACAGAAGAGCAGCCAGTGAGCAGACAGGCCAGTCATAAAGTTTTTGCACTATGCAAAGGGAGAAATAATAGATTTAAATCTGAGTGGTAGCAGTGGACATGAAAGAGATGCCATGGGTGGGACGCCGGGCAACACACTCTGGGAGTCAGGTGTTTAGGCAGCAAGTTTATTGAGGAGCGCTCTCAAAAACCCCTTTGAGCAGTGTGGGAGTTAGGATTTGGTAGAAGTTAGACTGAAATGCAGCAGCGACAGAGCACAGAGTGAATTCTATACAAAATTTTGAAGTTGGGATGGCCCCATGGAGGTCTCCAATGGGTCTGAGCCTCCACACTCAGTGGACTAGGTACTAGATATAGGGGAAAGGAAAAGCCTTTGCAGAAGTGAAATCTGCCTGGATCGGCAGCTGATAGAATGTAAAGGTAGAAGGAGAAGGAAAGGTCAGAGCTAAAGTCAAGCTTTAAGAACACCCAGGAAATACCTAGGAATGAAGTGGAAAACCTTTAGAGATGGGGGCAACTTCAGTTGGGACACATTGATGCACTCCTTGTTTTGCATCTAAGGTGTTGTAAAACCTGTGGCACATCACACCTGTATTAATTCCAGTGCCATAAGGAAAAATAAACATAAAGATAGCTTGAAAATCATATTAACAACAAGGGCAGCATAGGAAAATGCAGAAGGTCAGAAAGACATTCCAAACAAACATGACATAAATATTGGAAAGCAAGAATTAAAATAGACATTCCTCATTTAATGACCCAATTCTGTTTCTATGAGGAACTGTATATAGTATGTACATTACAATATTCAGAACAAAGAAATGAAACTCCAACTTGATGACTTTGCTTTTCTTCGCATAACTCTTACATGTAATACTATAATGTATAATAGAACACAAAACTACAGTACTATATTGTATTATACAATGAGCAAAAATTACAGTACTGTATAAAAAAATGTTTATTGTATAAAACAAGACATTGAAGTTCTATAAACAAGGTGTACAAAACCATAGAAGAAAAAAGATAGGTCGTAAGTCCAAGTGGCAGGTAGTAAATCTGAACGGTTATTAAAGAGTTAGGTCATTAAATGAGGAATTGCTCTACGTATCTGTAGATGATACGATGAAATCCCTGGGAATCCTTCCCCATTTGGTGATAAAATATAAATAATAAAATAACTCGGTAAGGTATCAGGATCCAAAATTAACATTAAAACCAATAGCCTTCAAATATACAAAATCAATTAGAAGATATAATTTCTTTGCAAGGGCCACAAAAAAGCTAAAATAATTAGGAATACACTCAACAAGAAAAACATAACAAACACTTAGATGAGGAAAATTGTATAGCTCTGAAATATTTCTGAAAGACACCAAAACAGACTTCACGGAATAGAAGTCTCCCATCTCTCTTGAATAGGATGACTTAACATTACAAATATATCAATCACATCTCCTCCAGTAAACCTACAAATTTAATGCAATCCCAATAAACATGCAATAAACCTCTATGGAGGTTAGCTGAGATGACTCTAAAATTCATGTAAAAACCAAATACGCAAGCATAGCAAATACCAATAAAAAGTAATGAGGGAAGAAGCAGCTCCACCAAATACGAAAGCACACTATAAAACCTCTACAATTAAAAAGAAAAGCATTGTGTTCCAATATAAGCAGAGAGATAGGCCACGGGATGGAACAGAACACACAGCGAAATAGATGATGAGAGTAGTGTTACAAGTCAATAGGAATAGGAACCATTAAATAGTGTTGAGGAAAATATAACAGATAAAGCTAGATCCATACAAATGAATTTCAAATATATTAGCCATGTAAATGAAAAACATGAAATCTTTCAAGGAGTAAAAAAAAAAAAAAACATGGATGAATGTCTTCAAATCCTGGTGTGAGGAAAATTTTCTATGGTTCAAATCCAGATATTTAAAAAATACAATTAGCATATCTAAATATTTAAAATATTATTTTAGTCATGTGGCATGGAAAAAAAAGAAAGTCAAAACTTAAGTTAAAAGACAAATGACAAACAGAATGAAAATATGTGAAACATTTATTATAAATAAAGACATAATCTATCCAATATATTTATCTCTAAACATGGCTGAAAGGAAATAACCAAAACTCCTAATGAGAATATAAGAAAAGATACACACAGACAGTTCACCTCCTTGCCCCCCAAAAGGGGATATGAAGGGATACAAACTCCCATGCGAAGATGCTCAACTTCATTCATGATAAGAAAAATGCAAGTCAAAACTACACTAATGCTATACTGAGCTACTTTTCACTTATCAGATTGGTACAAATTCATAACAGCACATTCTTTCATGTTGGGTCGAAATGTAAAATGGTACAGACTCTATGGAGGAGAACTGAGTAAAATCTACCAAAGCTACATATACATTTACCCTTAGACCCAACAAACCCAGTTCTAGGAATTGACCTCAAATACGGACATTTATAAATCCAAAACAGCATATACACAAAGATATCTGCTATGGAATTATTTTTAGTATTAGCAAAATACTGGGAACAATCTAAATGCACATTCCTAAAAGACAGTGGAATAAACTGTCAAACAGTCACACAACAAAATACTGAGCAATGCAAAAAAAGTAAGGAAAATCTCTGCAGATTGGTGTGGAGTGTTTTCCAGGATGTATTCCTAAGTATTAGCCTAGGTAATATGTGTCAGACAGATAAGCCAGAAATTCATGAGAACAGTAACCTATAGATAGTAGATTGGAACATAAGTAGGGACAGGGATAGAAGTGGGATTTTAGTGAATTAATCATTTTATAGTGTACATTTGCACTTTTGAAACAGGCAGATGTTTTATTTACTTAGAAAATAAAATTTAATTTTAAAATGATAAAAGAAAAGCAAACTCTAAGAGTAAATACGAACACCATCAAATGAATCCAACTAGATACCAAATCAATGATACAAGAAGACAGTAAAATCAATTAATTCCAGTAGTTTTTGAAAACAGTAGTCAGGATATGTGTGTTCTCTTATTATAATGGCTCTTAGAGAGAGATTCTGCATGTGTACACACACACACACGCACACACACAAACAGTGCACATTTGGCAGTGTTTGCATACATTTTGATTGACAGTGAGGACCAAAAAACAAAGATTATGAAGAAATTTTTGAACTTTACTGTAGATCTGTTTTGAAAGCCACTGATGTAATAATTCGGAAAAATTTTGTATATATTACAGGATAGAGCAAATGAGCAAATTTATCAATATTTTTGAGAATAAAACACTATGGGTGAAAGAAGAAACAATTATGGACTGAGACAAAGTGAGGAACCCTGTGATTGCTTAGTATGAACCCCTATACTTCCACAGCAATAAGCACACTTTGTACTAGATGGTACTAGATTGCAATACATCAAATCATAAAAAGAATCCATCAGTCCATATTGTTACTTAAAAAAAAAAATAAAGAAGTATGGAAATCCCTATTCACAGAAGAATGTGAGCTATGGATAATACATTAA